>VZQC01001144.1:304929-329718 GCA_009823505.1 Rhizomys pruinosus | reverse complement strand
GAGCTACAAGGAGACCCTGTCTCAAAAAGACCAAAAAAAAAAAAAAAAGTCAGTTATAGTTGAAGGAGAAAGAAAAACATTTCATGACATAAACAAGATGAAAGAATATATGTCAAAAACCCAACACTTCAGAAAATACTCGAAGCAATTAAAAGAACAGAGGAAAGGAGCAACTATCCCCAACCAACTAAAGAGAGAAACTAATAAAAGCATAGAAGCATAAATACAAACCTAGATCAAGAAAGCAAACATGTAATAAGTTAAGTTGAAAGGAGAAATACACATCTCTCCATAATGACCTTAAATATTAATGGTCTAAACTCCTCAATCAAAAGACATAGACTGGGAGAATGGATTAGGAAACAGAATCCTTCTATATGCTGCCTATAAGAAACCCATCTCACCCTCAAGGATACATACCAACTCAAAGTGAAAGGATGGAAAAAACTATTCCAAGCAAATGGTACCAAAAAATCAAGCAGGAGTTGCTATCCTAATATCAGACAAAATAGACCTCAGAGTAAAGTCAATCAGAAGAGACAAAGAGGGCCATCGCATCCTTATCAAAGGAACAATTAATCAGGAAGACATCACAATCCTAAATGTTTATTCACCAAATTCAGGTGCACCAAACTATATAAACACAATTCTGCAGGTCCTCAAGACACAGATTAATCCCAACACACTAATAGTGGGAGACTTCAATACCCCACTGAGCCCCTTGGATAGATCAACTGAACAACATATAAATGGAGAGACATTGGAAATGAATAATACAATACAACAAATGGACCTCATGGACATCTACTGAATATTCCATCCAAACACCAGAGAATATACTTTCTACTCAGCACCCCATGGAACATTCTCCAAAATCTACCACATACTGAGATACAAAAGAAACCTCAACAAATATAGAAAGGATTGAAATAATTTCATGCATTCTATCAGACCACCATGCAATAAAGCTCAATATTAAAACCAGAATAAGCCTGATTAGCAACAAGAACACATGGAAACTAAACAAATGATCCTGAATAATGAATGGGTCAGGGAAGAAATAAAGAATGAAATAAAAGTATTCATGGAACTAAACAAAAAAGACACTAAAACACAACAAAACCTGTGGGATACTTTAAATTGAGTCCTAAGAGGGAAATGTATAGCCCTAAGTGCCCACATTAAAAAAACAGAAAGGGAACAAATAAATGATCTAACACTACAGCTAAAAACATTTGAGAGGCAATGACAAGTGGACCCTAAACCCAACAGACAGGAAGACATAACAAAAATCAGAGCAGAAATCAATGAAATAGAAACAAAAATAATACCAAAAATCAATAAATCCAAAAGCTGGTTATTTGAAAGATAAACAAGATAGACAGATCTCTAGCCCAGTTAACCAAAAGAAAGAAAGAGCAACTCCAAATTAATAGCCTTCATGATGAAAAGGGAACCATCACAACAGATAAAGAAAAGATCCAGACAATCATATGAGAATACTTCAAAAACCTATATTCAGTACTAAGTTTGAAAACCTAGGATAAATGGATGAATATCTGAAATCCCGGGAACCAACAAACCTTAAGCAAGAGGAGGTTTACAGCTTAAACAGACCCATAACATTTGAGGAAATTGAAGACATGATAAAAAAAAACCTCCCAACTAATAAAAGCCCAGGCCCAGATGGTTTCACAGCAGAATTCTATAAAACATTTAAAGAGGTCTTACAACAATTACTACTCAAACTATTCAGAAGGATACAGAGGGAAATCTCCCAAACTCCTTCTATGAAGCCAACATCACTCTAATACCAAAGACACAACCAAAAAAGAAAACTATAGACCCATCTCCTTAATGAACACAGATGCAAAAATTCTCAACAACATACTTGCAAATCACATACTGACGAATATCAAAAACATCATCCATCATGATCAAATTGGATTCATACCAGAGATGTAGGGATGGTTCAACATACATAAATCAATAAATATCATAAAACACATAAATGGACTGAAAGACAAACATCACACAATCATCTCAATGCAGAAAAAGCTTTTTTTAAATAATTTTTTAAAAGTTTTATTTATTCTAAGCTGGGCATGGTGATGCACGCCTTTAATCCTAGCACTCAGGAGGGAGAGGCAGGTGGATCTTTGTGAGTTCAAGGCCAGCCTGGTCTACAGAGTGAGTTCCAGGACAGCTGGGGCTACAAGAGTTAAGAGTGCTCTTAACTGCTGAGCCATCTCTCCAGCCCCCAATTTTTAAAAATTATTTTATGTGTATGAGTGTACTGTCTGCATGAAGGTCTCCTTATATTCCTTCTCCAGTTGCTTGTTGTTGGCGTAAAGAAAGGCTACTGATTTTTCTAGGTTAATTTTGCATCCTGCCACTTTACTGAAACTCTTAATCATTTCTAGAAGTTTTCTGTCTGCAAACAGGGATAGTTTGATTTCCTGTTTTCCAATTAGTACTTCTTTAATTTCCCTTTCTTGTCTTATTGCCCTAGCAAGCATTTCAAGCACTATATTGAAGAGGAGGTGGCAATAGGGGGCAGCCTTGCCATATTCCCACCTTTAAGGGTAATGGTTCTAATTTTTTTCCATTTAGGATGATGTTGGCTGTGGGTTTCTTGCATATGGCTTTGATTATATTTAAGACTGTTCCATTCAGTCCAATTCCCTCTAGAACTTTAAACATAAAGGGATGTTGGATCTTGTCATAGGCTTTTTCTGGGGGCTGGAGAGATGGCTCAGTAGTTAAGAGTGCCAACTGCTCTTGCAGAGGACCCAGGTTTGATTCCCAGCACCCACATGGCGGCTGAGAACCGTCTTAAACTCCAGTTCCAGGGGAATCTGACACCCTCTGACCTTCGTGGCATTGCAGAACATGGGTGCACAAACCTACATGTAGACAGTACACTCATACACATTCAGAATAAAAATAAATAAATAAATAAATAAATAAATAAAAAAATAAAAAAATAAGGAGACCTTCCCACTCACAATAGCCTCAAAAAAATAAATTAAATTAAATACCTGGGAATAAACCTAACCAAAGACACTAAAGATCTCTAAAACAAAAAATTTAAAACCCTTAAGGAGATTGAATATGACATCAAAAGATGGAAAAATCTCCTTTTCTCATGGATTAGAAAAATTAATATAGTAAAAATGTCCATTCTACCCAAATTAATATACAGATTCAATGCAATCCCAATCAAAATCCCCATGAGCTTCTTCACAGACTTGGGGGAAAAAAATCCTTAAATGCATATGGAAAGACAAAAGACCCCAAATAGCTAAAGCAACCCTGAGCAAAAAATGCAATACAGGGGGGGAATCACCTTACCAGACTTCAAGCTGTACTACAGGGCTATAGTCCTAAAAACAGCCTGGTACTGACACAAAAACAGACCCATTGACCAATGGAATAAAATTGAAGATCCAAATTTGAGCTCGAACAATTTCAGCCACCTCATATTCAATAAAGGGGCCAAAAAATCTTGTTGGAGGAAAGATAGCATCTTCAACAAATGATGCTGTCAAAACTGGATCACCAGCTGGGCATGGTGGCGCATGCCTTTAATCCTAGCACTCAGGAGGCAGAGGCAGGCGTATCTCTGTGAGTTCAAGCCCAGCCTGGTCTACAGAGTGAGTTCCAGGACAGCTGGGGCTACAGGGAGACCCTGTCTTGAAAAAGCCAAAAAAAAAAAAAAAAAAACCAAAAAAAAAACAAAACAACAACAACAACAAAAAAAAACAAAAAAACCCCCTAAAACTGGATCACCATATGTAGAAGAATAAAATTAAACTCCTACCTCTCACCCTGTACAAAAATCAACTCCAAATGGATCAAAGACCTCAATGTGAAACCCAAAACTCTGAAGGTGATAGAAGAAAAAGTTAGGACATAGGTGTAGGAAAAGACTTTCTTTCTTTCTTTTTTTTTTTTGAAAATACTTTCTAAATCAGACAGCAGCTGCGCAGGAAATAAGGTTGATAATTGACAAGTGGGACCTTATTAAACTCAAAAGTTTCTGCACAGCAAAAGAAACAATCAAGGAAGTGAAGAGAATACTCATAGAGTGGGAGGAAACTTTTACTGCTGATACATCTGATAGAGTATTAACTTCCAGAATATATAAACTACTCAAAAAAACAAAGAAGACAACAAATGACTCACTCAAAAGATGGAGTAAAGAGCTGAACAGAGACTTCACCAATGAGGAAATAAAGATGGCTGAGAAATATCTTAAAAAGTTTTCAACATCGTTAATAATTAAGGAAATGCAAATTAAAACCATTCTAAGATATCATCTCACTCTAATAAGACTGGCTAAGATCAAGAAAACAAAAGACACCAAATGCTGTAGAGGTTGTGGGGAAAGGGAAACACTCATCCACTGCTGGTGGGAAAGCAGTGTGGAGAACCCTTAAAAGACTCAAAATGAGCCTACCACCTGACCCAGTCATACCACTCCTGGGTACATACCCACAAGACTCATCCTACTGCAAAGATAAATGCACATCTGTTTATTGCAACTCTTTTCACAATTGCAAAATGCTGGAACCAACCCAAATGCCCCTCAACTGACAAGTGGATAACAAAAATGTGGTACATCTACACAATGGAGTTCTATGCAGCACAAAAGAAGAATGACATCATGAATTTTGCAGTTAAATGGATGGAACTCAAAGCCATTATGCTAAGTGAAGTAACACAGTCCCAAAAAAGCAAATGGTTTCCCTTATTTGTGGATGCTAGTACCAAATCCCGCAATCGAAAGGCAAGCTGGGGTGCTGGAGAGATGGCCTAGCGGTTAAGAGCACCGACCGCTCTTACAGAGGACCCGGGTTCGATCCCCAGCACCCACATGGCGGCCGAGAACTGTCTGAAACTCCAATTCCAGGAGAACTCCAGTTCCAGGGGAATCTGACACCCTCTTCTGACCTCCGCGGCATTGCACGACACGGGTGCACAAACTTGCATGCAGACAGTACATTCATACACATACAGAAATAAATAAAAATTAATAAAAAAAGGCAAGCTGGGGTGCTGGAGAGATGGCCTAGCGGTTAAGAGCACCGACCGCTCTTACAGAGGACCCGGGTTCGATCCCCAGCACCCACATGGCGGCCGAGAACTGTCTGAAACTCCAATTCCAGGAGAACTCCAGTTCCAGGGGAACCCGACACCTGCAGCATTGCACGACATGGGTGCACACACCTGCATGCAGACAGTACATTCATACATATACAGAAATAAGTAAAATTAAAAAAAAAAAGAAAGGCAAGCTGAGCAATGTTACTGTTATATTTCTTTCTATCTGAAAGCAACTGTGAGGTTATAATGCGAATCTCTCTTTTTTTAAAGGGTTTCTTATTTATTTATTTATTTATTTATTTATTTATTTATTTATAATTTTGTATGTGTATGAATGTACTGTCTGCATGTAAGTTTGCAAGAGCAGTCGGTGCTCTTAACCGCTAGACTATCTCTCCAGCCCCTTAATTATTATTTATTTATTATTTTTTATGTGTATGAGTGTACTGTCTACATGTAGATTGGTGCACCCGTGTCGTGCAATGCCACGGAGATCAGAAGAGGGTGTCGGATTCCCCAGAATCTGGAGTTAAAGACAGTTCTTAGCTGCCACGTGGGTGCTGGGAATCAAACCCGGGTCCTCTGCAAGAGCAGTCAGTGCTCTTAACTACTGAGCCATCTCTCCAGCCCTATAATGTGAATCTTTTAATGAGTCCTCAAACTAACTTACCACTTACTTTCAGACATGGTAATTAATGTATATGGGTGGAAGGTGTATATTCATATTTTAGAGTAATATAAAATTAAAGGGAAAAATGTGAACTCCTAAATATATATCAGAGTTAACATACAGTTTATTCCTGGAGGACATAATTCTGGTACATATATGACATTTATATAGGCATATTTTGGAGCAATACAATGGAGAGGGAACCACAACCAATATAAGGACTGGGTCAAAGAACAGAATGATATAGTTAAATTCTGCACCAAACAATAAACCTTTGCAAAGAAAAACTTTGGAGAGACTGAAAGATGCAGGACATGTATGACAGAATGCATGAACTGGGTGGGGTGGGAAGAAGGGAAAGGGGAATATGTCTAAAGTGAACTGAAAAATGATGTCTGAAATACACAAAACATCAATAAAAATATCATAAAAAAATTAAAAGGGAAAAATGTGAATTCCAAAATATGATTTGATAATAACATACAGTTTATTTTTAGATGACATATTTTTAGTATATGTGTGACTATATATATATATATGTATACATATATATATATATGCATATTTTGAAGTAATACTAATTGGAGGGAACCACAACAACAAAAGAACTGGGACAAAAAACTGACTGAAACAATAAATTTCTCCCCAAAACAATAATCCTCTGCATAGAAAAATTTTAAAAAGACTGAGAGAAAATGATAGAAGACATGTATGGGAGAATGCATGGACTCAGGTGGAATGGGGGACTTGGAAAGGGGAATGAGTCTAAATTGAACAGAGAAATGATGTAATGAAATGCACAAAACCAATAAAAATTAAAAAAAGAAAATAATTATTTTAGCCAGGCGTGGTTGCTCACGCCTGTGATCCTAGCACTTGGGAGGCAGAGGCAGGCAGATCTCTGTGAGTTCAAGGCCAGCCTGGTCTACATGAGTTCCAGGTCAGCTAAAGGAGACTCTGTCTCAAAAAGCCCCAAAAATATTTATTTTATTTTACGCGTATGAATGTATTGTCTGTATTGCACCGTGTCATGCAATGCCCACAGAAGTCAGAAATGGGTGTCAGATTCCTGGAACTGGAATTACAGACTGTTGTTAGCTCCCATGTGGGTGAATCGAACCTAGATCCCGTGCAAGAGCAGCCAGTGCTCTTAACAACTGAACCCTCTCTCCAGCCCCTAGTTTTATTATTTTTTAAATTTCATGTGTATGTGTATTGCTTACACATATGTACATATACCACATGTGTGCCTGGTGTCAATAGAGACAGAGAGGGAATCAGATACTATTCATTGTGCGTGTGCGTGTGTGTGTGTGTGTGTGTGTGTGTGTGTACATATGTATGGAGGTCAGAGGACAACAAGTGTGAGACAGTTCTCTCCACCATGTGAGTTCCAGTGATTGAATTCAGGTCATCAGGCTTGCAGGGTATGATGTAATCATTGATAGAATTTAAAATCACCTGGGAGATGGGCTTTGGAGCAGGCTTGTGGGAGATTATTTTGATTAAATTGACCTGCCTACTGTGCCTAGCACAATTTCCTAGGTATGGGTTCCAGGACTGTGTAAGGAGAGATCCAACTCAGCACTAGCATGTGTGCATTCATCACTTTCTCCTTTTGATTGTGGCTGTAATGTGACCAGCTGCTTCAAGTCCTGCCACCGTGACTTCTCCCCATATTGGACTGTAACCTGGAACTGTGAGCTAAATTAACTTTATCTCCCATAAGTTGTTTTTGCGAGAACATTTTGTTAGAACAACAGGAAAATAAAGACACGTGGAAGTGCTTTTCCTGCTTAGCCATCTCACCACCCCTGTATTTAGTTCTTTATATGCCCAAAGTCATTTATTGCCTTATTTAGTTAACATTACTTAGATTCCATTCTTAGAACTTTTTGTTTTTCACTTTTTAACCACACCATCTCTTCCACCAAACCTTCTGTTATCATTTTCTATCTGATTGATGAATTAGTAGTTCCTGTAGTGTGGACTGCTAATAATGAACTCTCCTGTTTTGGTGAAAAGGACTTTATTTTACCTTTTAAAAAATATTTATTTTCATTTTATATGTATTAGTATATTGCCTCCATGTGTGTAAGTGCACTCATGTCATACAATGCCCACAGAGGTCAGAGGCGTTGGATCCCATGGAATGGGAGTTACAGTTGTTAGCCAGCTTGTGGGTGCTGGGAATCAAACTTGGGTCCTCTACAAGAGTAGTCAGTGCTTTTAACTGCTGAGCCATTTCCCAAGCCCCTATTTTACCTTTTTTAAAAAAATATTTTATTGCTGGGCGTGGTGGTGCACACCTTTAATCCCAGCACTCGGGAGGTAGAGGCAGGCAGATCTCTGTGAGTTCAAGGCCAGTGTGGTCTACATAGAGCATTCCAGGACAGCTAGAGCTACAGGGCGACCCTGTCTCAAAAAGACAAAAAAAAATTTATTATTTTTATTTATGTGTATGACTGTATTGCCTACATATATGTAAGTGTGCCTGTGTTGTGCAATGCCTGTGGAGGTCAGAAGAGGATGTCTGATTCCTCTGGAACTGGAGTTACATACAGTTGTTAGCCATCTTGTGGGTGCTGGGAACTAAACCCAGGTCCTCTGAGAGAGCAGCCAGTACTCTTAACTGCTGAGCCATCTTTCTAGCCCTGCAATTTTCTTATTTTTTCCTCACTACTTTCAACATATTTTAGTTTATTATTTTTGACTTTCCATAGTTTTCACTGAGAAATCTATATTTTTGCTGCTTCCAAGGTAATTTGTTCCCTTTCTCTCTTCTCAATCTCTCTCTCTCTCTCTCTGTCTCTTAATTAAAAAATTTGTATGTTGTGAGGGGGGGGGCACTGGATCCACATCCTGTGTGTGGAGGTCAGAGGACAAATGTGGGATTCTGTTCTCTCCCTCCCCCAGGTAGGTCCTAGGGATTGAACTCTGGTTGTCATGCTTGATGGCAAGTTCCTTTACCAATGAGCCATCCTCACTGGCCCAATTTGTCTTTTCTTGTTCTACGATTTTCTCTTTGTCTTTGATTTTCTGTAGCTTTTCTATGACATAACTAACTACATTTTTGTGTGTTATTTTGAATTTGAGTGTTTTAGACTCTACCATCTAGAGTTTTTGTGGGTCTGTTTCTATTGTCTGGTATTTCTATTGATTTTTGTTCAACAATACCCCCTGTGATTCCTGTTGTTTTATTCCTGTGTATCAGATTATTTTATATTATGCACCTAATACTGTATTTGCAAAATTGTAGAAATGTTTGAACTTTGAGATGATATCTTTCTCCAAAAAGGATTAAATTTGCTTTTGTCAGCTAGCTAGGCTTTCACATACCGAAAGTTACTCTAAAACAAGATTATTGATTGGAATTCAAAACTCAGTGGTAGTGTCTAGAAATCCTGACTTCTGAATTACTCTTTTTCTTTGAACTCTTACAATTTTAGTCTGAGTGAGGGAAGTTCATTCACCAGGGCTCCCACTCTGAGGTGGGTGGGCCTTGAACACTTCTCTGCCACCTTAGTCCTTTGTGACCTTCAGAACCACACTTGACCTCTTCTCTTGGGCTTTTGGCCTTTTCCCCAAAGGAAAAGTGTATCAGAACCCCATGTTCACCTCCGTGGGCTCCTTCAAATTCAGGTTTTCATCATTGTATTAAGTTTCCAGTAAACCAGATTCCTACAAATGCCTTTCCCCACCACCCATAAGTTTTTCTGTTGACCCTTAGCAGGAAGGATTCTGATCTATTTAGTCTGCCATTACTGGAAGCCAGATTTAATCTTTACCACCATTCCATGAAATAAGGATTATTCCCATATTACATAGAGGAAATGAGTCGAAAATGACTGAAGAATGGGGCCAGTCATACACAAACACTGCTTATTGTGCGTCCAGAGGATGGCCCAGGGTCCTCAGATGCTGTCCCATGGGCAGTCACCATTAATTATAATGGAGAAAACCGCATTTGCATCAAGAACATGTCTGTGACAGAACCACTCAGCACTTTTTAATTCCTGCATCAGATTATTTCTTGAGATACAGCTTTGGAAAGATCTATTTACAGATCTGTGGTTCTTAAGCATAACTGGGGAGTGCTCAATCTGGGTTGCTATCTATCCCTAAGAGCACATCTCAAATTAGCTCTAAGTTGTAGAAACAAGTTTTTAGGATGTATATAAAATGGTTGGGAGCAAACACTAATTCTCATACAGTTACCTGGAACATTTCTATGAAAGAATCTTCAGTTAATATGATAATATATTTGGAAAGACAGTGTGAGGATGGACTGAGTTATGTAACACTGTGTATCAAATTGAGAACATATTGAACGTCTCTATCTGAACGAGGCAAGGCCTCTGGACTCCAGTTTTAGGGAGTGAGATAGGACAGGGAGTTGGATTAGTTCAGAGAATTCCAAAAAAGTAAAAAATAAAAATAACTGTGAAATGATACCTCACTAAACCATTTAAGAGAGTTAAGGCTCTCTCCCCATATGGAGTTCCATCACACTAAGTAGGTATTTCTCCCTCTTTTCCTATAAGCTTCCAACCATTTTCCCTGTCAGACTTCTTTTGTGTCCCTTTATACTAACTTCCTCCTAGCTTCAGTCCAGATCTCTCACTTGGAATAGCTCCATTTCACATCTACCTTCCTCTAAGACTGAAATAGGCTCTCCTTCTTTGATGAAGTTTTCCCTTCTGTCTGTACACAGACAACCCCATGAATATTCCTGTAGGTAAGCAAGTGAAACTTTTTCCTGACCAATGTATAGAACTGAAGCCTCAGCACTTTGTGCTCAGCCCATCCACACCCCATAGTCCTCTGAAAACAGCACAAACATTTCTTTGTTCTTGGGCACATTTTCTACTTGGATCATCCCATTCCTTTCTTTCTTTGTCCTGGTATGTTTGAATGCATCGCCACTCTTTGCTTCAGTGAGTGGGCTCCAGATGAGTCTTATGCCACAATACTTTGAACATAGGAGCTTCCAGGGCTCAGGAGTCCTCAGTGATGATGAGACTAAATGCCATCCAGTCTGTCCCACATTCCTACAATAAATATTTATGGAACACTAAACAGGGATGTTCTTTCTTGAGGATGAGAGGATATGACTATATCCAGTTGAGGTCATCTCAGGGAGAGGAAAGATTGTTTCAGCCCTAGACTGTCTAGTAGAACAAGTTATACATTTGATTTTGGAAGCAGGGGTAAAATGAAGCAGTGATCATCTGTAATCATCTGTCCAGAACAGCTTTATGGGGCTGGAGAGACAGCTCAGTGGTTAAGAGTACATACTGCTTTTCCAGAAGACACAAGTTCAGTTCCCAGCACCCATGTCACATGGCTCCAACTGCCTGTAATTGGCTCCAGATGCCTTTGGCCTCCACAGCTACCTGCACTCACATGTACATATGCACAATTAAGAATGAAAAATAGGGGCTGGAGAGATGGCTCAGTGGTTAAGAGCGCTCTTGCAGAGGATTCGAGTTTGATTCCCAGCACCCACATGGCAGCTAAGAACCATCTTTAACTCCAGTTCCAGGGGAATCCGACACCCTCTTCTGACCCTCGTGGCATTGCACACACACACGGGTGCACCAACCTACATGCAGACAGTACACTCATACACATAAAAAATAATAAATAGGGCTGGAGAGATGGCCTAGCGGTTAAGAGCGCCGATTGCTCTTGCAGAGGACCCAGGTTCGATCCCCAGCACCCACATGGCGGCTGAGAACCGTCTGAAACTCCAATTCCAGGAGAACTCCAGTTCCAGAGAAATCCAACGCCCTCTTCTGACCTCTGCGGCATTGCACGACAAGGGTGCACAAACCTACATGCAGACAGTACATTCATACACATACAGAAATAAATAAAAAATAAAAAATAATAAATAAATAAATAAATTTTAAAAAAGAATTTAAAAAAGGGCTGGAGAGGTGGCTCAGAGGTTAAGAGCACCTAATGCTCTTGCAGAGGACCCAGGTTTGATCCCCGGCACCCACATGGTGACTAAGAACCCCTCCTGGGTGTGGAGATGCACACCTTTAATCCTAGCATTCAGGAGGCAGAGACAGGTGGATCTCTGTGAGTTCAAGGCCAGCCTGGTCTACAGAGTGAGTTCCAGGACAGCTGGGGCTATTGGGAGACACTGTCTCAAAAAAAAGAATAAAAAAAAATCTGTTTTTTTTTTTTATCATTTAAAATGATAAAGACAGAGTCTCCTTGCAGTCCCAGCTGGCCTGAAACTCACTTCGTAGAACAGGCTGTTCTTGCCTGCCTCTGTCTACAGAATCCTGAGATAAAGGCATGTTGCCACCGTGCTCACCCCAGCTGTTAAGATTTTTTTTTAATTTTTTATTTATTTCCGAATGTGTATGAATGTATTGTCTGCATGCAAGCCTGTGTACTCGTGACGTGCAATGCCGCGGAGGTCAGAAGAGGGTGTCGGTCTCCCCTGGAACTGGAGTTAAAGATGGTTCTTAGCTGCCATGTGGGTGCTGGGAATCAAACTCGAATCCTCTGCAAGAGCGCTCTTAACCACTGAGCCATCTCTCCAGCCCCTATTTTTTATTCTTAAAAGTTCTCCTGGAATTGGAGTTTCAGACGGCTCTTGGCTGTCATGTGGGTGCTGGGGATCGAACCCGGGTCCTCTACAAGAGCGGTCGGCGCTCTTAACCGCTAGGCCATCGACAGGGAGATGCCCGTGCCCTTTTAGACACATATTTTATGTATATAAAACTATCTATGGAAGGATATGATATGAAGAAATTTAAAAAACTGGTGATAGACATTTCATTAGGGATAAAAAGCTGATAACTGAGGCTAAAGGTCTGAAGGAGCCTGCTCCTCCTATATGTGTTTGACTTGTCTGAGCATTAAAGAATTTAAATATAGTAATTATTAAATTACTACATTAAAAAAAATCAGGCCAGGTGTGATGGTGCACGCCTTTAATCCCAGCACTTGGGAGGCAGAGGCAGGCAGATCTCTGTGAATTCAAGGCCAGCCTGGTCTACAGAGCGAGCTCCAGGACAGCCGGAGCTACAGGTAGACCCTGTCTCAAAAAGACCAAAAAAAAAAAAAAAAGTTTAAAGAAAAAATTCAGGTAAGGGGCTAGAGAGATGGCAGTGGTTAACTATTACTCCAATTCCAGGGAAATCCAATGCCTTCTTTTGACCTTCTTGGGCATTGCATGACATGGGTATACTTACACCCATACACATGAAATAAAAATATTAAAATATTAAAAATTAAGAAAATATTAAAAAAATTAAAATTCAGATAAATAAGTATTATCAGTATAATTTCAACTATGCAAAAACATCAAGAATGAACTTCAAATATCAACAGCCATTATTTTGTCCAGAAATGTTGGGGTTTTTTTTGGTCTTTTTGAGGCAGGGTCTATCTTTAGTCCCAGCTGGCCTGGAGCTCACTATGTAGACCAGACTGGCCTTGAACTCAAAGGGATCCTTCTGCCTCTGCCTCCCGATTTATCCTGCTGGGATTAAAGGTGAGCACCACCACGCTCACCAAGGAAATGTTGGTATTTTTATTTCTTCTTTAATTTCTATGTTTTCCAGAGATTTTATATGTATAAGCTTTTTTTCTTATTTCTTCTTCCCCTTTTTCTCTCTCCCTGCCCCCCTCCTTATCTGGCTTCACATTCTCTGGCTTAGGCCTCAAACTCCTCGAATTCTCTATGTAAGAGAGGATAACCTTGACCTTCTGACCCTCCTGCCACAGCCTGCTGAGTTTACAGATGTACATCATCAAACCTAGTTTAAGTGGTACTGGGGATCAAATCCAGAGTTTCTACAAACTAAACTACATTTCAGCCCCAGAAACTATATTTTAAGTTATTTCAATGTGTTTTTTTTAATTTTATGTATATAAGTGTTATGCCTGCATGTAAGTGCACCTGTGTTGTGGGATGTCCACAGAAATCAGACAAGGGTATCAGATCCCCTGGAACTGGAATTATAGATGGTTGTTAGCAACCATGTCAGTGGTGGGATTTGTACCTGGGTCCTCTGCAAGAGCAGCCAGTGTTCTTAACCACTGAGCAATCTCTCCACCACCTAAAAATATTTTTATTTTTTATATTTTTGGTTTTCTTGAGACAGGGTCTCCCTCTAGCCCCAGCTGGCCTGGAACTCACTCTGTAGAACAGGCTGGCCTTGAACTCGCAGGGATCAGACTGCCTCTGCCTCCCGAGTGCTAGGATTCTAAAGGTGTGTGCCACCACACTCAGCTCTAAAGAGCTGTTTTTAACAAAATAAATTTAATTTTAAAATAAGTGGGAAAATAAATTTATAAAGAAATTTAGAAGGTCTAAGTTCAGAAACAATTAAAGATTTATAGCTTATGACTTAGTTGCTTTTCCTGTTGCTCTGATAAAATGCCCAGACAAAAGCAACTTATGGAAAGGTTTATTCCAGCTCACAGTTCAAGGCACAGTCCATCACTATGGGAAATCGAAGCCGGAGGAGCTTGACGCAGCTGATCATATTACTTTAGCACTGAGAAGAAGAGGGCAATGGATGCTGGCTGATCAGTTCCCCCTCTTTGTCTCTGCAGTCCAGGATCCCAGCCTAGGAAAATGGTGGCACCCATAGCTGGCAGGCCCCACCTTACCTCAATTAATGCAGTTAGGAAAATTCCCTGTAGGCAGGCTGGAGCCCATCTCCCAGGTCATCCTGGATTCTGTCAAGTTCATAACACTAACCATCCCAAATTATAAAGCAGGTTTATGGATGAAGCCATCCTTCAGGAGGATTTTAATACATTTATTATTATTATTATTATTATTATTATTATTATTATTATTAGTCTTTTTGAGACAGGGTCTCCCTGTAGCTCTGGCTGTCCTGGAACTCATTCTTTAGACCAGGCTGGCCTTGAACTCACAGAGATCCACCTGCCTCTGCCTCCCAAGTGCTAGGATTAAAGGTGTGCACCACTGCGCCTGGCCTAATACATTTATTATTAATAAGTTTATACAATGCCTTTTCTTCAAATGTCATGTGGACTATTGTCTTTCTATGTATTGTGAAGACAATTTTTTTCATGTAAAAAAATGAGGTACAGAGAGCCAACAGAAGGAACTCATAACAGTAGTGAATCATGTGACCTTGGACAAGTTATTTAACTTCTTTCTGTATGTCAAATAATCCTCAACATCAAAGCAGAGAGCATGGCCTAGATTAAGGTTTCCAAGTATTTGTGATGACATGTTTATATCACATTTTCAAACCTATTTTAAGGATTAATATCATGATAACTTTTTGTTCTTTAAGGAAAAGGATTTCAGTTATAACAAAAATCGTAGCCACTATTTTCTACCTTTTATCATCAGCAGTGCTTCATAAGTAAGGGATTTTCACTCATATAAAAAGTTAAGCTGGGGGGCTGGAGAGATGGCCTAGCGGTTAAGAGCGCCGACCGCTCTTACAGAGGACCCGTGTTTGATCCCCAGCACCCACATGGCGGCCGAGAACCTTCTGAAACTCCAATTCCAGGAGAACTCCAGTTCTAGGGGAATCTGACACCCTCTTCTGACCTCCACTGCATTGCACGACACAGGTGTACAAACCTACACGCAGACAGTACATTCATACACATACAAAAATAATAATAAAAAAAAATTAAAAAAAAAAAAGTTAAGCTGGGAATGGTGGTGCACGCCTTTAATCCCAGCACTCGGGAGGCAGAGGGAGGCAGATCTCTGTGAGTTCAAAGCCAGCCTGGTCTACGTAGTGAGTTCTAGGATGGCTGGGGCTACAGGGAGACCCTGTCTCAAAAAGACTGAAAAAAAAAAAAGAGAAGGAAAAAAAGTTAAGAGAGGGGCTATGGAGACGGCTCAGCAGAGAAGAGCACTGAATGCTCTTGCAGAGGACCTGGGTTAGATTCCTAGCACCCACATGACTACTAACCTTCCATAACTCCAGTTCCAGGGGATCTGATACCCTCTTCTAACCTTCATGGGCATTGCATGATATAGGTGCACTTAAGCATATAAAATAAAATTAAAATAATACATAAAAATTTTAAAATAAGTAAAATTAAAAAAAATGAAGCTGGGCATGGTGGTGCACACCTTTATTCCCAGCATTCGGGAGGCAGAGGCAGGCAGATCTCTGGGAGTTCAAAGCCAGCCTGGTCCACATAGAGAGTTTTAAGATAGCTGGGGCTACAGGGAGACCCTGTCTCCAAAAAGATAAAATAGAAATAAATAAATAAATAAAATAAAAAGGTAGGAGAGGCATAATCACAAAATATAGGCTAATTCTTTAAACCATTGTTTAGTTGTACAAACATTATCATTGTAATCATGTTTTTCGTTCTGTGTAAACATCTGTTTGGGACTCATTGGTTTAGATAAGACCATTGTGTTTAAAATTATGAATATAAGAGAGAAGAGTCAATTTTCTCTAAGAGTGTGGCTCTAGATAGGTCACCCACAGTCTGTGGATGCCCCCATACTAGCGACTATATGGGCAGTACAAATTGGAGTTGATGGGTTATTAAAAATAAATGAGTAAGAAGACAGGAAATTGGGGATTAGGGAGGTGAGGATGGATCTGGGAGGAGCCAGAGGTGAATATGAACAAAATACATTGTATGAACCTCTTCCATGCTTGGTGGCACACCTTTAATCCCAGCACTTGGGTGGCAGAGGCAGGTGGATCTCTGTGACACTGAGGCCAGCCTGTCTGCATAGTGAGTTCCAGGCCAGCTGGGGCTACAGAGAGACCCTGTCTCAAAAAGACCAAGAAAAAGAAATTCTCAAAGAATAAAAATTATATATTCATATCTATATAGACGTCTTTAATTTTTTAATTTGCCTTCATATATGTAAGTGCACCCATGCATGAAATGCCTACAGAGGCCAGAGGCATCAGATTCCCTTGAACTGGAGTTATGGATGGCTGTAGTCACCATGTGGGTGCTGAGAACTGAACCCTGGTCCTCCACAAGAGCATCAAATGTTCTTAACCACTGAGTGATATCTCCAGCTTCTAGACATAGATATCTTTTTGACAAAAGGTTTCACTATGTAGCCCAGGCTGGTCTGGAATTACAGGCTTGTATAAAGCTATATATGTATGTGTGCATATGTGTATATATTTGGTGGTTTCAGGAAGTTTAGAAGGTGGGGCTTTACTGTGGAAGTATGTTACTGGGGGCAGGCTTTGAGAGTTCATAGACTGGGCCCACTTGCAGTTTGCCCTCTCTCTACTTCCTGCGTGAGGATGTGAATTCTGAGCTTTTTGCTCCAGCTGCCTCATGTCATGGCTCAACCCCACTCCGTTATGGACTCTTCCTCTGGAACTGTAAGCCAAAAAACTCTTCCTCCTCTAAGTTTCCTTGTTCATGGTGTTTTATCACAGCAGCAGAAAAGCAGCTAACACACACACACACACACACACACACACACACACACACACATACACATAATGAGTTTATATTCTGTACATCTGTCATCATCAATCAGTTACAGCCACAATGTTGGTCCAAATCTATCATTTATACTTATGTGGAATCTAAAGAGAGAGTAACACTCTTTAGTTATCAAATAATCATAATACCTGCAATTTTCAGCAGCCATTAGAGCCAAGAAGGGGCCTCTATGCTCTCTTAATAAGCTATGAACATTACAATAAACTTAAGGTGACAAAAATAACCACATATTATGAAAAGGCTTTAATTGCCTGAATTCACACAGCTGATGGACTTGAATGCAGGTATTCTTAATTCTAAAACCATCTAGGGTAGCATGTTACCTCTATCAAAGTAATCTGCTTTCTTTCTTTTACTATGATGTTTTATTTTATTTTATTTATTTTTGTATGTGTATGAATGTACTGTCTGCATGCAGGTCCATGCACCCATGTTGTGCAATGCTATGGAGGTCAGAAGAGGGTCTTGGATTCCCCTGGAACTGGAGCTCTCCTATAATTGGAGCCACAGACAGTTCTCAGCCACCATGTGGGTGCTGGGGATCGAACCTGGGTCCTCTGCAAGTGCAGTCGGCACTCTTATCCGCTAGGCCATCTCTCCAGCCCTCCAACCCAAGAATTTTAACTACAACACAAAGCAACATATAATTGTGTTCAGTGAGTAATACAAGCAAAAACACATAGAAGATGCTCTTTAGAGGAAGATAAAGACTAAAGAATCAACTTGGAGACTTGAGTTAGACATTTTAAGGGAAAGGTAGGGGAAAGGTATTTATTTCAAGAGAGAAAAGATGCTGTGTAGTGGCTGATACTGTCGAACATGGAAGTTGGAAAATGAGTGTCAAGCAAAGGATCCGAGACACTGTGGTCAGTAAAAGGCATGTTCACCTAACCCTGGGGAAAGGGGCTGACCTCTGGAAGGTTCCTTGGAAGTCATCAGGGAAGGAGGGTGGGCACAGCAGATAAGATAGAGAGAACAGTGGTTCACTGGGTGTCTTAAGAACTGTGTGGCCAGGCGTGGTGGTGCACGCCTTTAATCCAAGCACTTAGGAGGCAGAAGCAGGTGGATCTCTGTGAGTTCAAGGCCCGCCTGGTCTACAAAGTGAGCTCCAGGCCAGCTGGGACTAAAGGGAGACCCTGTCTCAAAAAGAAAAAAAAAAAAAAAGAATTATGTGAATTCTTGTACAAAATATATATATAATAAAAAATAAATAAAAATAAAAAAAGAACTGTGTGAACTAGAGGCAGAAAAATTAGGAAGAAGCAATATTAGTATTAGTGATGGATTTGATATGAAGGGAAATGAGGAGTGAAAAGCAAAAATAATTTTAAATTTTGGTTTTCATTAGCACATATTAATTATACATAATGGGTTTCATATATTTTTATGTATGTGATTGTGTGTTTTGATTATACTCACAATCTCTTGTCTTCTCCCACTCTAATCCTAGCACCAACCCTAACCCTAACCCCAACCCTAACTCTGACCATAGCCCTAACTCTAAAACTTGCCCAAACTCCTGTTGATCCCCTTCCAATTCCCAGCTACTTTTCCTGCTTTCATTTTTTTTTCTCAGAAATGTTCAAAATTTCAAGCTTCTTTATTTAGTTGAATTCCACTATCAAAAGCAAAAGTTAGGGACATAGAAAACATAGAGAATTTCCTTTTAGCTATACGGTTTGGGAGACAGATAAAAATAATACACATTTGAATTTTATTTATTTTATTTTTTAAATTTATTTATTGTTTTTGGTCTTTTCGAGACAGTGTTTCCCTGTAGCCCCAGCTGTCCTGGAACTCACTCTGTAGACCAAGCTGGCCTTGAACTCACAAAGACCCGCCTGCCTCTGCCTTCCAAGTGCTAGGATTAAAGGCGTGCACCACCACACCTGGCTCCTGAATTTTTTTTTTTATCACAGAGATCCACCTGCTTCTGCCTCCCCAGTACAGGGATTAATGGCTTGCAGCACCATGCCCGGTGTTTGAATTTTATTTTTGTGAACCACTCATTATGGAACCAGGGTGATACTTTTTTCACTCTATTATTTTTAATTTCCTAATAGGTAAAGTCAAAATGGTAGTGCTGCTCTATAAGATTAAATGAATTTTTACTTGTTTTTTTTTTTTGTCTTTTTGAGACAGGGTCTCCCTTTAGTCCCAGCTGTCCTAGAACTCGCTCTGTAGACCCGCCTTGAACTCACAGAGATCCTCCTCCCTCTGCCT
This sequence comes from Rhizomys pruinosus, assembly GCA_009823505.1. Classification (NCBI taxonomy): domain Eukaryota; kingdom Metazoa; phylum Chordata; class Mammalia; order Rodentia; family Spalacidae; genus Rhizomys; species Rhizomys pruinosus. Next base: position 310,247 of record VZQC01001144.1, on the reverse strand, counting down.
GGGATTAAAGGCATGCACCACCACACCCGGCTTGTTTTCTTATGATAGTATCTCATTCTGTAATCTAGGCTAGTGTTGAACTCATGATTCCCCTGTCTCATCTTTCCAAATGCTGAGATTAAAGATGTATGCAACCATGCCTGCTTTCAGATTTGGTTTTAATATTTTTAAACTTTTATATTCTATTTATTTACTTTGTGTGGAGGTTCATGTGTGCTATGACACAGTTGTGGAGGTCAGAGGACAACTCTCAGGAGTCAGTTTTCTCCTTCCACCAGGTGGGGAGTACAACTCAGATTAGCAGTTTGGGTGGCAAGCACTGCTATCTGCTGAGCCATTTCACCAGCCCGAGATTGTTTTGTTTTGCTTTTTTGAGACAGGGTCTCCCTGTAGCCCTAGCTGGCCTGGAACTCACTATATAGACCAAGCTAGCCTTGAATTCACAGAGATACACCTGCCTCTGCCTTCAGAGTGCTGGGATTAAAAGTGTACACCACCAGGCTGGTTAAAGCCCCTGATACACACACACACACACACACACACACACACACACACACACACACACACACACACGAACAACCTCACCCCTACCCCCCAAAAAACCAATTCAGCAAAAGCCATCAATCAGGTATCTTCCTTGTTACTGCTAAATCTTATGATATCACTAATAAAGTTAGCAGTAATTATTGAAAACTGACACAAGCATTTGTGTCAGTTGGAAGTATTTAGTAGGTAATCTGAGACAAGTGGTTGGAATTCAAATGTATATTCAGGACAGCAGAGTAGGTTGTTAATCGTTATCGTTGATGCAAAGGAATAGTAATCTAGCAAGGCTGAGGGAAGAAACAGCTAGGCCTACCCCTGAACTTGGCAATGCCCACAATTTAGGAATAGTGGAGAATATTTAACAAGACCAAGGGTTGGCAAGAAAAGAAATACTACAGAATTCAAGAGAGAGATGATTTCAAGCAGACATTTCCAAATGTAGAAAAGGCAAGTATCATAAACTGCTTAAATTTCAGAGCAATCTCAAGAATTTGGAGTGATTTTCAAGACTATGTCTATGAGTGAGTGGTTTAACTTACAGGATATTTTCCAAGAATTCATATTTATTATCATCAAAGATAGGCTTCCTTCAGAACCAGAGCAATCAAATGTGAATTGAACAAATGTGTCTTGTAGTCAGAACATCAAGGTACATATCAGAAAAAGTGGAACTCAAACCAAAACTGTCAGAGGAGAGAAGGAAGGACACTACATACTAATAAAGGGAAGCAACCCATCGAGAAACATAGAACAATTGTAAAATATATATTCACTGAGTATTGAGGCTCCCAATTTCATAAAACAAGCACTAATGGGCATAAATGTCTGGTAGGTCCTGGTGCAATCATAGTGATGACTTCAGTATCTATCCTATCATCTTTAGATAGATCATCCAAGCTGAAAATCCACAAAGAAATTTGAGATAGACTAAACAGTATCTGTAGAATATTGCATCCAACAAAAAATGTTATATATACTCTTCTCAGTAGCTCATGGAACCTTCTCTAAAATAGACCACATTCCAGGTCATGAAGTCTTAATAAATACAAAAGAACTTGAACCATTTCTTGCTGCCTATCAGATAAAAAGTGAACCATACAAAACTCTTGGAGATTGAATAATACATTCTTAGCAAAACAAGAGCAGCTGGGCATGGTAGCACACACCTGTAGTCCTGGGCGTGGTAGCACACACCTGTAGTCCTGGGCGTGGTAGCACACACCTGTAGTCCTAGCACTCGGGAGGCAGAGGCAAGCGGATCTCTATGGAGTTCAAGGCCAGCCTGGTCTATATAGCAAGTTCCAGGCCAACTGGGTCTCCAGGGAAACCCTGTCTCAAAAAGACACACACACACACACACACACACACACACACACACACACACACGCACACACACAGAGCAAGTTTAACCCCCAAAGCACTAGCATGCAAGGAATAATGAAGATGAAGGCGGAAATTAATGTGTGAGACTAAAAGAACAATATAGAATCAATCAAACAAGGAGATTCTTTGAAAAGATAAAAAAAAGATTGACAAATCTCTTGGTCAAACTAATCAAAAGAGAGAGAGAGAGAGAGAGAGAGAGAGAGAGAGAGAGAGAGAGAGAGAGAAAGATGGGTCACTGGCTAAGAGCACTTGCTGTACTTCCAGGTGACCTGAATTCAGTTCCCAGGACCCAGGTAGCAGCCAACAACCACCCATAACTCCAGTTTCAGGGGATCCAATGCCCTCTTCTGCCCTCTGAGCCCATTGTATGACATGGATGCATTTATATACATGCATGTGAAATACTCAGACACATGAATAAATCATGAATTTTTATTTATTTATTTATTTATTTATTTATTTATTTATTTATTTATTTATTTTTGGTCTTTTTGAAACAGGGTCTCCCAGCAGCCCCAGCTGGCCTGGAACTCACTATGTAGACCAGGCTGGTCTTGAACTCCCAGAGATCCATCTGCCTCTGCCTCTGCCTTTCAAATGCTGGGATTAAACCATCACATCTGGCTATGAATAAATCTTTTTTTAAAAGGTGAGCTGTGTATTTTATTGCCGGGCGTGGTGGCGCACACCTTTAATCCTAGCACTTGGGAGGCAGAGGCAGGCGGATCTTTGTGAGGTCAAGGCCAGCCTGGTCTACAGAGTGAGTTCCAGGACATCTGGGGCTACAGGGAGACCCTGTCCCTCGAAAGACAAATAAAAAAAAAAAAAAAAAACGTGGAGGCAACGTGTGAAATGCCAGCGAGAACACAGGTCGGACATCGCTTTAAAATGCGCGAACACACTTGGTGAGCCCAGGCAGGAGGATCTCTGTGAGTTCAAAGCCAGCCTGGTCTACATAGTGAGTTCCAGGCCAGTTAGAGCTAAAGGGAGACCTTCTCTCAAAAAGAACCCCCCCAAAAAAAGGTGAGCTATGACTCAAATTAATAAAATCAGAGATGAAAAAGTGAGGCTATAACAGATTCCAGAAGATCAGTAGAGAATATTTTGAAAATTTATATTCCAAAAAACTAGAAAATCTAGAAGAAATGGATAAATCCCTAGACACATATGACCTGCAAAATAAAATCAAGAAGATGCAAACAACTTAATAGATTCATAACAAATGACAAGATTGAGACAGTAATAAGATATCACCACAAATAAAACTCCCAAGACCAAATGGATAGACTGCTTTAGCCTATCCCTCAAATATATCAATATCCCTCAAATTGTTCCACAAAATAGAAAGGGGACACTATCAATCCCATTTTATGAAGTTACTATTACCCTAGTACCAAAATTGGATAAGCATATAACAAAAACAAAAAGCAATTTCCATGAGGAATATAGATGCAAAAATTCTCAATAAAATTCTTGAAAGTGGTTTTCAAGAACACATTAAGAAGATCATACATCATAAACAAGTTGGTTCCATTCCAAGAGTGGAAAGCTGGTTCAACATATGAAAATCAATAAATGTAGTACAACACACAGACTTACTGGCAGAATTCACACAAATATCTCCTCCACTGCAGCAAAGGCCTTGACAAAGTTCAGGCTCCCTCTCTGGTAAAAGTCCTAAAGAAACTAGGGAGGAGTATGTCTCAACATGATAAAGACCATATATATCAGACTTTATACTAATCTGGGAAAAACAAAGAAGTTCCTCAAAAATCAGGAATAACTGGGGCTGGAGAGATGCCTCAATGGTTAAGAGCATTGGCTGCTCTTGTGGAGTACCAGGATTCAGTTCCCAGCCCCCATGTGGCAGCTAGCAACCATCCATAACTCCAGTTCCAGGGTAATCTGACTTACACACATGCAGGTAATACACACACATGCAAAAAATAAAATTAATAAAAAGGTCAGGAATAATGCAAAGGTGCCTATCTCATTGCTTGAAGTCTCAGCTAGAGCAATAAGACAGGAAAAAGAAATGAAAAGTTTACAAAAGAAAAAAAAAAAAAGGTTACAAAAGGAAAGGAGCAAGTCATGATAGTTTGTCATTTGTAGTTGGTATGCCCCTGATTTTCAAAGACCTTAATGACTCTACCAGAAAACTTAGCTATGATAAACAGTTTCAGAAACATTGATACTGAATATATACACTGAAGAAGACACTAGAAGGTGGAAAGACCACCCAAGTTTACAGATTGGTAGAATCATTATTGTAAAAACGGCAATATTATCACAAGTGATCTACAGATCTAACACTATCCCACCAGAATTTCATTGAAATCATCAAAGAAACAGACAATCCTAAAATTCATACCAAAGTACAAAAGACCCATGGGGGGTGGGTAGTAGGGTAGAGGTGAATAAGAATGTAAAATGACATATATGTGTAAAAATGCCATAATGAAGCCTATTACTTAATATTTAAAACAAGTTTTGTGTTTTTTTGTTTTTTTGTTTGTTTGTTTGTTTTAAATTGGGGCTAGAGAGCTGGCTCACTGGTTAAAAGCACATCCTACTTTTCCAGAAGACCTGGGGTTTAGTTCCCAGTACTCATGTGGTGGCTGACAGCTGTCTGTATATCTTATTCTTAGGGGCATTGCATGTACCTGGTGCACTTACATACATGCAGGCAAAATTTTCATACATGTAAAAATAAATAAATCTTTAAAAATTAAAAGTATTATCCACCAGAGTCAGGTTAGATAATAAAGATAATAATACAATGCTCAAATAGTAAATGTTTGAATAATAAAAAGTTGCTGGGAAATACTGATTTAATATTTAATAATTAATTAATTCAAGACAGCTGTCACTGTGTGCTTCTGGCTCCCCTGGAACTCATTATGTAAACCAGGTTGGCCTCTCAGACTTACCAGAATAAACAATTTTTGTCCATATGTTGCAAAATCCAACAAGTACAAGTCACCTGGCTGAGGTTTTACTGCTTTGCATGTTGATGACTCCAAGAACTAAAATGTGAGAGGTTAATATCTGGCTATAAATGTAATAGAATTAGAGAGCCACACATGATGGTGCATGCTTTTAATCTCAGCAGAGGCAGGTGGAGGGATCTCTGTGAGGTTGAGGCCAGCCTGGTCTACATAGCAAGTTCCAGGTCAGCCAGGGCTACAAAATAAGACTCTGTCTCAAAAAAAGAAAGAAAGAAAGAAGAAGAAAGAAAGAAAGAAAGAAAGAAAGAAAGAAAGAAAGAAAGAAAGAAAGAGAGAAAGAGAGAGAGAGAAAGAAAGAGAGAGAGAAAGAAAGAGAGAGAAAGAAAGAAAGAAAGAAAGAAAGAAAGAAAGAAAGAAAGAAAGAAAGAAAGAAAGAAA
>VZQC01001144.1:203765-301528 GCA_009823505.1 Rhizomys pruinosus | reverse complement strand
TTTTTTTTTTTTTTGTCTTTTAGCCTCAGCTGTCCTGGAACTCACTCTGTAGACCAGGCTGGCCTTGAACTCACAAAGATCCGCCTGCCTCTGCCTCCCACGTGCTAGGATTAAAGGCGCGTGCCACCATGCCCAGCTCTAGCAACATTTCTATCACTAAAAGAATTCTGGGCTAAATTTGCTTGACTATTAAAAAAAATTTTCTCCACACCAAATGCCTAGAACTAAGAGTTCTAAAGAAACATGCCTGACTTTTTTCATGAGCACAAGCTACAACATACACTGAATCTCCCTTTAATTATTTTACTGCCCTTTACTATGCACACATACTTTTCATCCTCACTTTAATGGATCATATTTATTAATTAGTAAAATTATTTATTTATTTTATTTTTATTTTAATTAATTTATTTTTTTGGTCTTTTCAAGACAGCGTCTCTCTGTAGCCCCAGCTGTCCTGGAACTCACTCTGTAGACCATGCTGGCCTTGAACTTACAAAGATCCACCTGCCTCTGCCTCCCAAGTGCTAGGATTAAAGGCGCGTGTCACCATGCCCGGCTAAAATATTTTATTTTTATTTTATGTGAATAAATGTTATGCCTACATGTGTGTAAGTGCACCCATGTCATACAGCGCCTGTGAAGGATGGAGAGGGTGTCAGATCCCTTGGAACTGGAGTTATGGATGGTTGTCAACTGCCAAGTGGGTGCTGGGATTTGAACCTAGGTCTTTTGCAAGAACAGCCAATGCTCTTAACTGCTGAGCCATCTCTCCAGCCCTATTTATTAATTATCAGAAGACAAAACAGTAATTAAGAATAAGAGAAATGCCGGGCGTGGTGGCACACGCCTTTAATTCTAGCACTTGGGAGGTAGAGGCAGGCGGATCTTTGTGAGTTCAAGGCCAGCCTGGTCTACAGAGTGAGTTCCAGGACAGCTGGGGCTGCAGGGAGACCCTGTCTCGAAAAGACCCCCCCCAAAAAAAAGAATAAGAGAAGTATTCAGATCATGAGCACATGAATATTTAGCCTTTCATTTGAACTCTTTAAAAAAATTTTTTTATTATTTTTTATGTGTACGACTGTACTGTCTGCATGTAGGTTGGTGCATCCATGTTGTGCAATGCCGCAGAGGTCAGAAGAGGGCATTGGATTCCCTGGAACTAGAGTTAAAGACAGTTCTTAGCTGCCAGTGGGTGCTGGAAATCGAACCCAGGTCCTCTGCAAGAGCAATTGGTGCTTTAATAGCTCCAGCCCCTCATTTGAACTCTTATACCTACCTTGACCATGTGACCCAGTTGATTCTCACAGTCTTGATATATTAATAAGTTTAGATTTATATAGTTATATAATCACTCTAGTCATAGCCCATACAGTGAGGATGGATTGCATAACATTTAGTACATAATTTTCCCATATTATAGTTTATACTTATGTCCTTGTCTTATGCTTCCAATGAGATTATAACTTATTTGAGAACATCACTAGTCTCATGTATTCATTAGATCAATATTTACTGAGTATTCTTTAAAATAGTCTGGGACCATAGCCCACATGCAGGTCCAAGTTGGATGTCAGAAAACATTATAAAAATGGGAAATGCTTGTAGCCTTACTACAGCCCATCTGTCTCCTATCTCTCTGTCTGTCTGTCTGTCTATCATCATCCTCATCTATCCATCTAATGAAACTCTACTGAAAACCACTTTGTGCTAGGCCTCTGCTGGATCCCAAAACAACTGTTAAAGCGCAGCCCCTACTCCAGACCTACTGTTTATTCCTTCACACAGAAATGGTTATCTATCTATCTATCTATCTATCTATCTATCTATCTATCTATCTATCTATCATCTGTCATCTGTCTACCATTTTTCATATATTATTCAGTTCTTGTGGCAGAAATCAGATTGGAAAAATGGAAGCAGGAAAGAAGACCCATTTTGGCTCAGGAAAACAACCTCTATATTCTGTTCCTCAATTTCTTCGTGTGTGAAAGCAGGAGCTTGGTGATAATCCTTGAAGTAATATAGTTCTACTGTGGAAGTTAGGACGTTTTCTTCTGGGTTGGGGAGGTAGCTCAGCAATAGATAGGCCACTTGCCTAACATGTGAGGGCCTGGATTCCATCCCTAGTACTGATATTTAGAAGTGGGAAGAAGAGAAAGAGGAGAAAAAGTGTTTTCTGTTAAAGATATCTGAGGCTGGGCGTGGTGCACCTTTAATCACAGCACTTGGAAGGCAGAGGTAACTGGATCTCTGGGTGTTCCCAGCCTGGTCTACATAGTGAGTTCTGGGACAGCTGGGGCTACAGGGAGACCCTGTCTCAAAAGAAAAAAAAGACTTCTGGAAGAGGATTTTAGGAACACTTTGAATAGCGAATGGACTTTGGTTACAGAAGCACTTAGGGATGCTTTCTTTGCTTTTTGTATATTTTACTTTTAATTAATCAATTTAATTTTTTGGTCTTTTTGTTTTTTGGTCTTTTTGAGACAGGGTTTCCCTGTAGCCAAAGCTGTCCTAGAACTTGCTCTGTAGACCAGGCTGGCCTTGAACTCACAGAGATCTGCCTGCTTCTGCCTCCAAGTGCTGAGATTAAAGGCGTGTGCCACCACTCCCGGCCATTTTACTTTTTGACCCCTCTCATCTTCAGTTTTCAGTGTGTTATGTTCTTTTTCTTTACTTTTCCTTTTAAAAAATTTAAAAAGATTTTCTATTTGTTTTTAATTATGAGTAGAGAGGCAGCTAGCTATGTGTAGACATGAGGGCAGGTACCTACACAGAGTCGAGGTGTTGGATCTTCCCAAGGCTAAAATTATAGGTGGTTGTGAGCCACCCAACATGAGTGCCAGGAACTGAACTCAGGTATTCCAAAATAACAGTAAGCACTCTTAAACATTAAACCATCTCTTCAGCCGGTCTGTACTTTTTCTTTTACTAAGGCCTATTACCTCTCCTTCCAAGTGCACATACCTTCCTTTCTGACCACTGCTAACTAAACCCATTTACTCTCATGGCTTCCATGACCCACAGACCCCTCAGTTCTACCATAACTCCTGCTACTTATACCACTTCCAGTAGAAGATGGAGCAGCAGGAATGTCATATGTCCTGAAAAACTTGTCTATGTAATTTGATATATTAAAAAAGAATTCTGACATGCTAGGTGAATGGCATCTATCTGAAAATTCGTTCATTCATTCAACTAGTATTTGTTACATGCTACACACTTGTTCTGCAGGTGGCATCTATCCCTGAGGTTCATTCATTTTTTTCAACAGCACTTAAAAATTTTTTTAATTTTTATTTATTTATTTTATGTGTATGAGTGTACTGTCTGCATGTAGGTTTGTGCACCCGTGTCATGCAATGCATTGGAGGTCAGAAGAGGGTGTTGGATTCCCCAGGAACTGGAGTTAAAGATGGTTCTCGGCCGCCATGTGGGTGCTGGGGATCGAACCCGGGTCCTCTGCAAGAGCAGTTGGTGCTCTTAACCCCTAGGCCATCTCTCCAGCCCTCAACAGCACTTTTTTTAAAATCTTTTTGAGACAGGGTCTCCCTGTAGCTTCATCTGGCCTCAATCTCACTGAGATCCTCCTGCCTCTGCCTTCTGAGGGCTAGAACTAAAGGTATGTGACACGATGCATGGCCTCAACAGCTATGTTTTAAACTCCTACTATACACATCATTATGTTAAGCTTGGGGTAGAGTGTGAAAGGATGGGTAAGATGTTACTTCTCTTCTTGGAAATTACAGAAGTTTATAATATTTATCAACAAAATAATTACAGCACAGCATGACAATTGCCATACTTCCATGGGACTGAGTAGAGGAGCCACCGGTGATTCCTATGGGAACTGTTCTCTGGAGTATAGGCAGTTGACTTCCACGGCACAGTTGTTTCTTCTCTGACACCCACTGCCAGGCAGCCCTAACTTGGAGATCTAACCTTGGTGCAAAGGAGGCACGCATTCCAAATCTGTTTTGTCTACAGCTGGCACTAAAATGGCCCCAATCTGAGTTGTCCATTGCTTCAGAGGAATAAATGCACTTAGTGCGGTTCCAAGTTCTCGAAAGGCAAAGAAGACCAGGACCTGAAAGGTGATGCATATGTGGCTTTCCAGGCAGAAACACAAACACTTGATTTTTGGAAAGCATGAACACTTGATTTTTAGAAATAGGGCTCACAGTGGCAAAAGTAGGGGCTTGAGGGGTTGGAGAGATGGCTCAGCGGTTAAGAGCACGGGCTCTTAACAGAGGACCTAGGTTTGATTCTTAGCACCAACATGGTGGTAACTCCAATTCCAGGGGATCCAATACCCTCTTCTGACCTCCATGGTCACTGGACGACACAGGTGCACTTACACATGCAGGCCATACACTCATACACATAAAATAAAATAATACATAAAATATTTTAAAAGTGGGGATTTGAAAGGCAATTTACAACAAAATAACTACCTATTCAAAAATCAATAAACAATAAAAGAAAGTGAAATTTTTGCCAGGCATGACGGCTCTTGCTTGTACGTAGGCTCAGCACTTCGGAGGCTGAGGAAGGAGGACTGCTGTGAGCACCAGGCCAGCTGGACTCACAGAGCGAAACCCTATGTAAAAAAAGAAAAAGAAAAAAGAATAAGAAAAAGAGACTTTTATGGATTTAAATTCTATTAATCTCTGCTTAACATACTTGAAGTTCCAAGTTCATTTCCCAAGATCACATAAGAAACCAGGTATGGCAGTACACAACTCAGGAGGATCAGGAGTTCAAGGCCAGCTTCAAATATATGGCAGATTTTTGTTGTATTGTTTATCAGACCTAAGTTTCAGCCCAAGACTGAAAGGTTTCCTACTGCTTTCCCCCTTAGGTCATCTTTCAATCCAGCCACGCTGGTGATGCAATGAACATGAAATGTCCTCTTGTATTTAGCACTCTATTCTCCTTATGATAAAGTCTATTTTGATTCATGTGGCATATAAAGACCTTCATGATTTGACCTTCAGGCTGACTCTTGCCACATCCCAACGGCACTCAAAGTCTAGTTAGACCTCACCATTCCTTTTTCTCAATGCAGGTTTTTGCACATATTTCCTCTTCTGGGATTGCCTTCCTGCCTGCTTACGCTTCTATATCTGAGCTTGGGCATCATTTAAGAAGCCTTTTCCAGACAGGCATGGTGGCGTATGCCTTTAATCCCAGCACTTGGAGACAGAAGCAGGCAGATCTCTGGGAGTTCAAGGCCAGCCTGGTCTACATATTGAGTTCTAGGCCAGCTGGGGCTACAGGGAGACCCTGTCTTAGAAGGACTCATCTCCTTCCCCCACCCCCCCGAAAAGAAGAAGCCTTTTCTGTATCCATTTCCTCATTGACTGGGAGCAGCATGACACTCATGTACATGCATGGTACCTGAGATCACCGTTACCAGTTCCTGACGCCCTATTCCATGAAGCACTGAGCAGAATTGGATGTTCAGTATTTGGTAAAAGAAGAAGGGAAGGAAAAGAGGCAGGGAGTTTTCTGAGAGAAGAGTGAAAGGGTTACAGATCATACTTGTCTGCTCTTCATTTTCCAAAATGATAATGTCTTCCTTTTCTCCTCCTTTCTACTCCTAAATACCATAACATAGGACTTGAAAATACCAATTATGAATGTGAAGCTTAAGTGACTTTCCTTCTGAAGAAATGAGACTGATTATACCCATGATTACTGATTGTGCAGCACCGGATAATTAACACAGGAGTCATTCCTCTGAAGAAAAAACAAAAGCTCCAAGTGATTGAGATTAGCCTGAATCTCTGAGAGACCTAAGTTCCAGGCTTAGTTCTACCAGTTGCTATGACCTTGGGTAAATTGTTTAATGGCAAGTTTTGGTCCAGGCATGGTGCTACACACCTTTAATCCCAGCACTCAGGAGGCAGAGGCAGGTGGATTTTTGTGAGTTCAAGGCCAGCCTGGTTTACAAATCAAGTTCCAGGCCAGCTGGGGCTCCAGGTAGACCCTGACTCAAAACAAAACATCCCCCCCCAAGAAAACCACAGAAACCCCTCAGGCTTCTTTTTTTCTAAGTGTGTGTGTGTGTGTGTGTGTATGTATGTATTGCATGTGCATACAAGTTCATGAGTGTATGGGCAGATGTGTGTGTGCATGAGTTTACATGTAGACATGCATATATGGATGTCAGTGGGCAAGCTCTATTATCATCCTTAGGAACTGTCCACCTCCTTCGAGGCAGAGTCTCTCTCCCTGGCCCTGGGCTCACTAAGTAGGCTAGACTGGCAGGTAAGCAAGTACCAGGGAACCTCTTGTCTCCACCTCCGTTCTAGTTTGGTTTCTGCAGCTGTGATAAAACACTGACCAAAACCAACTGCGGGAGGAAAGGGTTTATTTCATCTTCTACCTCTAAATAATAGTCCATTATTGAGGGAAGTTAGGTCAGTAACTCCAGGCAAGAATCTGGAAGCAGGAACTGAAGCAGAGACTGCAGAGGGGTCCTGCTTACTGCTCCCTCCTTCTGCTCAGTCAGCTTTCTTACACAACCTAGGCCCACTGGCCCCATGTGGGGCCCTCCTCTATCAATTAGCAATCAAGAGAAGGCCCAAAGTCACATCCACAGGCCAAGCTGATGGGAGAAATTCCTCAACTGACATTCCTCTTCCCAGAAGTGTCAAGATGACCAGAAGATTAGCTATCTTCTTGTCAACTGAAAATACAAATGCATCACTGCTAACCATAACTTTGCTTTTTTTTTTTTTTGGCCCCCCCAATGCCATGTTAATATCATACTATAAAACAACTTCAAAAGTCCCACAGTCTTTTTTTGGTCTTTTTTGAGACAGGGTTTCCCTATACCCCCAGCTGGTCTGGAACTCACTATGTAGTTCAGGCTGGCCTTGAACTCACAGAAATCTGCCTGCCTCTGCCTCCCAAGTGCTGGGATTAAAGGCGCACACAGTCTTTTAAATATTAGAACTATTATCCAGGCATGGTAGTGCATACCTTTAATCCCAGCACTCAGGAGGCAGAGGCAGGCAAATCTGTGAGTTCAAGGCCAGCCTGGTCTACATAGTGAGCTCCAGACCAGCTGGGACTAAAGGGAGACCCTGTCTCAAAAAAGACCAAAAATATAAACAAATAAATAAATAATCTACTTGGAATTAACATATAGTTTATTCTCAGACGTCATAATTTTGGTGTGTGTGTGGGGCATGTATATATGATGCATATTTTGGAAGATACAAATTGAAAGGAACAACAATAACTAAAAAGACTGGGTCAAAGAACTGACTGAAACAGTAAACTTCTGCCCGAAACAGTAAACTTCTGCATGAAAAATTTAAAAAAGACTGAGATGCAAGACATGTATGGCAGAACGCATAAGCTCTGGCAGGGTGGGGGGCAAAGAAGGGAGAATGGGTTTAAATTTGATTAAGAAATGTTGTATGAAATGCACAAAACCCCAATAAAAATATTTTATTAAAAAAAAGAGCTGGGCATGGTGCCACATGCCTTTAATCCCAGCACTTGGGAGGCAGAGGCAGGCAGATCTCTGTGAGTTCAAGGCCAGCCTGGTCTACAGAGTGAGTTCCAGGCCAGCTGGGACTAGAGGGAGACCTTATCTCAAAAACATTCCCCCCCCCAAAAAGAAAAGAACTACATAATAGTCCATGTTTTCTTCAAAAGTCCAATGTCTCAACTATGGGCTCCTGTAAAATCCAAAATAACATATACTTTCTTATGTCAAGAAGGATTAACCAGGCATAGTTACAATCAGATCAAAGCAAAGCCCAATTCTAACAGTATAAAAGCTCAGCACTGGCATCTGGGACTCATTCAAGATCTTCTGGGCTCCAAAAGGCTAGGCAGCTGTACTGTTCCTTAGGTTCAGGCTGGCTCCACTCCATACCTGATGCTGTCCTTGAGGGCTGACGCAGTCCTGGCCTCTCCAGTGCCTGGGGTCTCTACTGAAACTTAGGCTGCATCTTTACCACTGGCCTCTCCTGGTCTCTCACAACGTTGAGCTCCAACAACTCTCCAGGACCTCTTCATGCCTTCAAAACCAGTACCATGCAGGAGACTCTCACACATTGCCAAGTTTGGCTTCCAGCTGGAGATGCAGCCTTGGTCCCCCACTGGACACAGCTTCTGTGTGCTGACCCTGAGGGAACACTTACCAGAAGAGTTCACCTCAGTGATGCTGGTCTCTTATGAAAGAACTGACTGACAGCTGAGTTCTTAGCTTCAGCTGTCCAGCAGCTATCGTCCCAGGAAAGCAAAGGTTTCACTTCCACAAATTCTTAATTCAAATATATGGCACGAACAGCCCCAGTAGAGTCGTTGAGGGATTCTCAAACTTTTCGCTGAAATTTCAAAAGCCAGGCCTCCATCATCTGCATTTCTTTCAACATTATCTTCAAAATTCCCACAGTAGGTCATTAAGCTCTGAACAATCATTGACTTTTCCAGACCAAAGCTCCAAAATCACTCACCTTCTTCCCACATAACAGTCCAAGGCATACAAGGCCACACAGTCAGTTCCATCACAGCAATACTCCAAGTTCCTGATACAAACTTCTGTTTGGTTTCCATTGCTGTGATAAACACTGGCCAAAACCAACTTGTGGGAGGAAAGGGTTTATTTCATCTTACAGTTCCAAATGACAGTCCATCATTTAGGGAACTCAGGGCAGGAACCTGAAACAGAGACCATGGAGGAATGGTGCTCACTGGCTTTCTCCGTTTGTTCTGTTCAGCCAGCTTTCTTTCTTTTCTTCTTTTTCTTTCCTTCTTTCCTTTTTTCTTTCTTCTCTCTTCTTTCTCTTTCTTCTTTCTTTCTTTCTTTTTTTTTTTTTTTTTTTAACTTTATTTCTGTATTTGTATGAATGTACTGTCTGCATGCAAGTTTGTGCACCTGTGTCGTGCAATGCCGCAGAGGTCAGAAGAGGGTGTCGGATTCCCCTGGAACTGGAGTTCTCCTGGAATTGGAGTTTCAGACGGTTCTCAGCCGCCATGTGGGTGCTGGGGATGGAACCTGGGTCCTCTGTAAGAGTGGTCAGCGCTCTTAACCGCTAGGCCATCTCTCCAGCCCCTTTCTTTTTCTTTCTCTTTCTCTTTCTTTCTTTCTTTCTTTCTTTCTTTCTTTCTTTCTTTCTTTCTTTCTTTCTTTCTTTCTTTCTTTTCTCTTTTTTTTGGGGGGGGGTTGAGACAGAGTCTCCCTTTAGCTCTAGCTGTCCTGGAACTCACTCTGTAGACCAGGTTCGCCTTGAACTCACAAAGATCCACCTGCCTCTGCCTCCCAAGTGCTGGGATTAAAGGTGTGCACCACCACACCTGGCTAGCCAGCTTCCTTATACAACCCAGGCCACCTGCCCATCCACAGTGGGCTGGGCCCTCCTACATCGATTAGCAAACAGGAAAATGCCCCACAGACATGTCACAGGACAATCTGATGGGGGAAATGCCTCAACTGAAGTTTCCTCTTCCCAGGTGTGTGACATTGACAACCAAGATTAACTGTCATAACCTACCCAACATTGGAGTAACAAGCACGTGCTATCACACCCAGATTTTAAATGTGGGTTCTGGGAATCAAACTCAGTTCTTCATGCCTGCAAGTCAAGCGTGTAACCAATTGAACTAGCTCCCCAGAGCCAAGACTCAGTTTATTTGTAAAATAGTGAGAAAATAATATATACCTGATAAGGATTTTGGAGGGGCTTTTTAGGGTATAATCAAGAATTTAGTGCATTGCCTGGCATATAGTATCAAAAATATTGGCTGTAGCCATCAGTGGCAGGACTTTGCATTCTCTTTGATTTCAAGAAGCATCTCTCTCAATTTAGCAATTTTATAGTCAGATTCTGGGCAAACAGCCTCAGCTGATGATCTTTCCCTATGTTCGTCTCCTTTCCCATCTGGCCTTTGTTCTACTGGCCAGTGATTAAGCCCCTGATGACTCTGTCACCAGCCTCACCTTGCTGAACTTCTTCATGAGGAATTAGTGGGCATCATAAAAATAAATCTATGGATCTCTCTTAACGCACAGTATCTTAAATTCTGGTCTGACGTGAGAAAAGTCACACCAGCTACTTGAGATACTTCTTTTCCTATACATCTTGCTAATATATTCACCTTGGGCATTTTACATAAATTATAAAGTCTAAGGTAGAAGTTAAAATTTGTAAAGTTATAATTAATAAATATGTTTACTATAGTCGATTGTCTCAGGTACTTGTTATAGCAATGGTAAGCTGGCTAACAAAATTTCATCAGCACTATGATGACATAATAGTTTGCAAGTCACATTTTTGGGTCAACATCTTCATCTATGTTTAGACACTGCTTTTTTCCTCTTCTCAATCCTTTACAAGGTGTACTTCCTTTCATCCCTGCTGGTTATTGGGATAGTGCCAGTTTCAGGTTCATACCTTCATCGTAATACCCGAGGCATGAGAAGCCAGTACAAACCAGTAGCTCTTGCTACAGTTTGTATGTTACTTGCTTTAATTATGCAGCATATGTCCATGTAATCAAATGCAGCATGACAAGAGTTGCTAACTGTCTAATTAAGACATCCACTCCATTACTGTTCCATACCTGACCATCTTCATTAGATCATTTCCATTTACACAACTGTGCAATTGGATTTTATGACATTTCATCCTACTCCCAGGTATCAAATTTCTATTTACAAGGGAAGAGGTGGTTGAACAATAAAGAGCTGTAAGTGAAAAATACAGTATTAGGCCATAGTACATATACTTGGAACTGACTAGATGTAGTAGAAAGGATGGGGAGGGATTTACTATGTTTGGACATAAAGTTTTATAATTTTCAAAAGAATCATTGGGGACTGGGGGTATAGTTCTTGGTAGAGGGCTTGCTTACCAGGTAGGAATGAAGCCCTGAGTTTGATCCCTAGCAGTGTTTAAAACTGGGCATGAAGATGTGGGCCTATAATCCCAGCACTATGTCTTTACATGACATGGAGTTGTGGGAGTCAGTTCTCTACTTCCACCATGTGGGCCCTGGGATCTAATTCAGTTTGTCAGGCTTGGAGGCAAGTGCCCTTACCTGCTGTGCCATCTCTGTAGGCCCATTTTCCCCAATTAAAGTGAGTACAGTGTATGCCCCTGGCAGCACAGACATTCTGGCAGACACAGTTGTAGAGAAGATAACTGAAGGTCTTCATATAGGCAGGGGCAACTTGACAGGTCTAGCCAGGGTTGAAGGTTGGAAAGGGGGTGTGGTTTCACTTATCTGATAATTTAGGAAGAAGACTTATCAGAAAAGCAATCAAGTTTAGTTTATTACATTCAATTTAAGGGCCATGTATTTAATTCTCTACAGATTTACATTGGGACTCTCAACCTCAGCACCACTGACAGTTGAATTAGAAATGCCACTCTACCAAAGAATCTCTCGAGAGGCCAAAAACTGTGGAGGAAAAGCTTTTTTTTTTTAAATTTTTTAAAATTTATTCTTGTATGTGTATGAATGTACTGTCTGCATGTAGGTTTGTGCACCCGTGTCGTGCAAGGTCGCGGAGGTCAGAAGAGGGTCTCGGATTCCCCTGGAACTGGAGTCAAAGACGGTTCTCAGCCGCTATGTGGATGCTGGGAATTGAACCCGGGTCCTCTGCAAGAGCAATCAGTGCTCTTAACCACTAGGCCATCTCTCCAGCCCCGGAGGAAAAGCTTTAATAAAAGAACATTACATCAAGGAAAAAGTACAGAACACAACACAGAGACAGTGACAGAGACAGATCGACGAGTTGGGCAGAGCACACTCCCATGGGACTGGAGGGCAGTGGCCCTGAGGTTCGATCCTCTCCCACTTTTATTCCCAGTTAGGGGATTTCCACTGAGGTTACAGTGACCTTTTCTCTGATTGGTGGGGCCTTGGTGGTTGCAGACCAGGCAGTCTTTCATTGGATCATTCCACCTGTTCTGTACCCCTTTGTTTGAAACAATGGTTGTGTTTAGCAACATGAAGTCCCTTGGAGAGTAATGGGCTTCTTAGGGGGTGAGAAGCACTCCTACGGGGCTGGGAAAGTTCATCCCGACCTCAGGTAGCTCTGGGATCTAATAACTCAAGGTGGGAGGGAGTAACTATGGGAACCAGACCTACTTTGACTAGAGAGTTGCTCCTGCATGGTTAACCCTTTCCTTTTGATTAACTTCTTTCTGACCTGGTCCTAACACTGACTATTTTTAATTTTTGGTGGTCTTGAGGATGGAACCTAGAGCCTTGTGCATGCTGGGCAAGTGCTCTACCACTGAGCCACACTGTGGTGGTTTGAATGAGAATGTCCCCCATAGGATCCAAGTATCTGGGCATTGTGTCCCCAGTTGGTGGCACTGTTCTAAGAGGTCTTAGAAGGTGTGGCCATGCTGGAGGAAGCATGTCACTGGGGGCGGGCTTAGAGAGTTCAAAAAGCCTTGCCAATCTCCAGCTGGGCTGTGCTTTCTGCGCCTGCTTGAAGATGTGTTAAACCTTTGCTTTGTGCTCTTGCTCCCCACCACGATGGACTCTAATTCCCCTGGAACCGTCAGCTCAAATAAACTCTTCCTTTTATAAGTTCCCTTGGTCATGGTGTTTCTATCACAACAGAAAAGTGACTAATACACACACCTTCAACTCCTATATTTTAAAAATATTTATTTATATTTTATGCATATGGGTGTTTTACCTGCATGTAAGTACG
The DNA here is from genome assembly GCA_009823505.1 of Rhizomys pruinosus. NCBI lineage: Eukaryota > Metazoa > Chordata > Mammalia > Rodentia > Spalacidae > Rhizomys > Rhizomys pruinosus. The sequence goes on along the minus strand of VZQC01001144.1, from coordinate 288,831 downwards.
CCAATAGTGTAACGCCACAGAGCCAGGAGAGTCAGTAAATTTGCTAATAAATATAAAGTTCCCACCATCTCCTTAGCAGTTCACATTACTGCTTTATTGGAGGAAAAGTTTGTAAAAGTATAAAAAATAGGGGCTGGAGAGATGGCCTAGTGGTTAAGAACGCCGACTGCTCTTGCAGAGGACCCCGGTTCGATCCCCAGCACCCACATGGCAGCTGACAACTGTCTTTAACTCCAGTTCCAGGGGAATCTGATAACCTCTTCTGACCTCTGTGGCATTGCACGACACAGGTGCACAAACCTACATACAGACAGTACACTCATACATGTAAAAAATAAATAAAATGTTAAAAAAGTATAAAAAATAACAATTTTCCTGTTTCCTGCCTGGCATCTTGTATTCAACATTAGGTATGTATCCAGACCACATTTTCACATTTTACTTCACAGATACTGTGTTGGTCAACTATTCCCTGTTACTCCAAGGTGCCTAAGAGAAAAATCAACCTAAAGGGAGGAAAGCTTCATTTTGGCTCATGTTCAAGGTTTTAGTTCCTGGTCACTCGGCCCTGTGGCAGCACGGTGCACCACTGTGAGAACATGTGGCACAGGAACCTACTCATGATAGAGAGACAGACAGACACACAGACAGATAACAGAAACAGACACTGACACAGACTTTCTTCCACTAGGCTCCTTCCTCTTCTAAAGGTTCCACCATCTTGCAAAAATTATACAGAATAGTAATCAGCCTTTAACATATGGGCCTCTGGAACCCCTTCAAGGTTTAAACCATAGCATATATATTTATTATATGTAAATAATATTTTACGTTGTTTTGAGTATTTAAGAATATCTTCATTATATAAAAAATATCTGCTGCATTTTCCCCTCAGAATTGTATTTTTTGTAATTTTTTTCTTGTTTATTCTGTGGAAACCTGGTTGTTTTCATTTGTGTAAGTATTTCATCACATGACTATGCCATAGTTAATTTACTTTTTTCTCATCCTTCTCCAAAGACACAGCTGAATTGGTTCCAGCTAACTTCACTGTAAAGCAATATTTTTTTTGAAGCAATATTAATGTAAGCATCTCTGTGTCCATACGTAGGCAAGTGCTTCTTCAGAACTGTTGGATCTGAGATTGGGCCCATTTCTAACCAAATAATACCAAATTGTATTCCCGAGTAGTTGAACCAACTACATCAATTACATTCCTAATAGCTGCGGATACAAATCTTGGGTTCCCCACCCTCCTCTTCAACTCTTGGCTTTATCTGAATTTTAACATTATTCTTATGGGAGATGAATTCTTCTTATTATTATTTGGTGTTTTTGAGAAAGGGTCTCCCTGTAGCCCCAGCTGGCCTGAACCTTGCTCTGTAGACTAGGGTGGCTTTGAACTCACAGAGATCCGCCTGCCTCTGCCTCCCAAGTCCTGGGACTAAAGGTGTGTGCCACCATGCCCGGTGAGATGAATCTTTTTAAGGGTAACATTAAGGTTGCTTTGTGGTTCCATGATTGAGCTTAAGTTGTGCATCTTTTTTACATTTGCTTGGCATAGAGGTTTCACCTTTAAATTTTTGTGTACTATTTTCTCTTTGTTCTATCGCATTTTCTTTACAGTTTTTCATTAAAATAATTTTGGTATGCATCATAAACTTTTTTTTCTTCCTAGTGCCGAGGGTTAAACCCATAGACTTGTTGGTCAAATCCTCAGCACTGATATATTTTTTTTAATATAGACAATGGTTAGCTTTAATTGTGAACTTGACACAACCTAGAATCACCTGGGAAGAGAGTCTCAATGAGGGACTGTGGAGATTGGGTTATGTCTGTGGGGAGTTGTCTTTGTTGGGTTAATTGCGGTGGGAAGACCCACCCTGAATGTGAGCAGCACCATTTTCTGGGCTGGGTCCTGAATTGTGTAAGAATGAAGAGAGTTGACGGGGCTGGAGAGATGGCCTAGCGTTTAAGAGCGCTCGCTGACTGCTCTTGCAGAGGACCTGGGTTCGACTCCCAGCACCCACATGGCATGGCATCTGAGAACCCTCTTTAATTCCAGATCCAGGGGAATCTGACACCCTCTTCTGACCTCTGTGGCATTGCACGACATGTGTGCACAAACCTATATGCAGACAGTACATTCATACACATAAAAAATAAATAAAAATTAAAAAAATATGTATTAAAGAATGAAGAGAGTTGGCTGAGCAGAAGCAAGCAGTAAGCAAGGACATGCTGATGTTCACTTCTCTCTGCTCTTGACTGTGGATGTGACATGAGCAGGCATTTTAAGCCCCCTCCGCTTTGACTTTTGTCCTGTTGCCATGACACACTGTAACTGGAAATTGTGAGCTAAAACAAACCCTCTCTCTCTACGTTGATTTGTGTTAGGGCATTTTATCTCAGCAACAGAAATGAAACAAGACAATATATTACAAATATCTTCTTTAAATTTAATTTTCTCTTTGTAGTTTTTCTAATATGTCCTTGTGCAGAAAAATTTAACTTTGACACAATCCAATTTATGTGTATATATTTAATCATTTGTCCTTTAGGGACATTCTTTAAGAAACCCTTTCCTAGTCTAAGGACATAAATCATAAATGTATTATCCTACATTTCTAAAAGTTTTAATGTTTTATTGGAGTACTTATTTTTAATCACGTGGAAGCCTTTTTTCTTTTTCTTTTCTTTTTTCTCTTGACAGGGTCTTGTTCTTTATTCCTCGATGACCTAGAAGTGATGATTCTCCTATTTCCATACTCCTAGGATCACAGGAGTGGGCCACTAGGTATGGATCCATCTGGAGTCTTTTCCTGTGTTTGATGTGAGGTAAGGATCTTTTTTTTTTTTTTTTTTTTTTGGTCTCTTTGAGACATTGTCTCCCTGTAGCCCCAGCTGTCCTGGAACTCGCTACGTAGACCAGGCTGCTAGAACTCACAGAGATCTGCCTGCCTCTGCGCCCAGAGTGCTGGGATTAAAGGCATGGGTCACCTCGGCTGGGAGAGGTAAGGATCTTGTATATTACTTCTCAACCTTACTACAGCTCTATGGGGTAGGCATTCCCATTTTACAGACTGAAAAAGCAAGACTTAGATAAGGGCTATACAGTTGAGACCTTATCTCAAATTTTTTTTTTGTCAGGCGTTCTTGTTGTTAGGGTGTCATGAACCTCTAGGTGTAGGGTAGAATGGAGAATGTAAGGTTAACTGACTTTCATTCTAGTGCCAAAGTTCATGTCCACTCTGGTGTAGATTCCTCCAGGCCATATCTGGATTAAACTACAGTGGCCAATGACAAACTGTGAACTGAACAAAAATGAGATGTGAGTGGTCTCAGTCTTCGCTGACTCCTGGTATTTGATCTTGAAATTTTTAGGATTCTTTGTCTCTAGAGGAAGATACAGAATTAAGGAAGGGAGAAGAGGACTGAATAATCCAAATAGTTATAAAATCTTAACTGTTTTTCTTGCTTTCTCCTTCTTCTCCCTCCTCCTCCCTCCTCCTCCTCCTTCTCTTTTCTTTTTTCTTCTTTCTTCTCTTCTTCCTCCTCTTCCTCCTCCTCCTTCTTCCTCTTCCTCCTCCTCCTCCTCCTCCACCTTCCTCCTCCCCGTCCTCCTCCTCCTCTTCTTTTCTTTTTTCTTCTTTTTCCTCCTCTTCCTCCTTCCTCCTCCTGCCTCCTCCTCCTCCCTCCTCCTCCCGCCTCCTCCTCCCTCTTCCTCCTCCTCCTCCTCCTCTTCCTCCTCCTCCTTCTTCTTCTTCTTCTTCTTCTTCTTCTTCTTCTTCTTCTTCTTCTTCTTCTTCTTCTTCCATTTATACTTATGGCCTGAGGCACTTTCCCCTGGTCTTTGAAATTATATCTTCCACGTGTTTTGGGGTTTTATTTTGGGAACAAGGATCTTGCTCTGGGCATTTGTGCTAGATGGTTTCAGTTGTCAACTTGACACACCTGAGTAGAAGGAACCTCAATTGAGGAATTTCCTCCATTGGACTGGCCTGCGGGAGCATTTTCTTGATTGTTGAGTGATGTGGGAGAGCCCAGCCTTCTGTAGGCAGTGCCACCCCTGGGCCTGTGTTGTGAAAGCATGCTGAGCACAGGCCAGGAGAGCAAGCCAGTAAGCAGCACTCCTCCATGGTCTGTGCCCCAGGTTCCTGCCTTGAGCTCCTGCCTTAACTTTTCTCTGTGATGAACTGAGACCTGTGACATGTAAGATAAAATAAACCCTTTTCTCTCCAAGTTGGTTTTGATCAGTGTTTTTATCACAGCACTATAAAGTAACGAAGACAGCATTGAACTCACAATTCTCCTGCCTCAGCAGTCCAAATGCTGGGATTATGCTTATTCATTTCCTGGAATTTTATTTTGTTTTATTTTATTTTTTGGTCTTTTCGAGACAGGGTCTCCTTGTAGCCCCTGCTGTCCTGGAACTTGCTCTGTAGACCAGGCTGGCCTTGAACTCACAAAGATCCGCCTGCCTCTGCCTCCCAAGTGCTAGGATCAAAGGTGTGTGCCACCACGCCTGACTTTTCCTGGATATTTAAAGCAGAGCTTTGCACATGCTAGGCAAATTGTCTACCACTGAACTGCATCCCCAGCTCTTCAGTTTGTTATTATTCTCTTTTAGTAGTTTTATCAGTGACATTATTGTTTTAACATTTGTGTGTGTGTGTAATTGAATCTGTCAATCCTCCGCCCACTTTATTTTGTCTCTTTATTTCTGAGAAAGCCCATTCTGGTCTCAGATCTGCTCAAATCATATTTAGTTTCCTATAGAAAAATTTTTTTTTCATTTTTGATCTTTTTGAGACAGGGTCTCCCTGTAGCCCCAGCTGGCCTGGAACTTGCTATGTCGACCAGGCTGGACTTGAACTCACAGAGATCTGCCTGCCTGTAGGCCTTCTGAGTGCTAGGATTAAAGTCATGCATCAACACACATGGCTTAGAAAAACTTTTAAAGCTTTCTTTAAATTTTTTTTTAATCACTTGAGTTACATTTTAAACTTTTTTTTTTCAAGTACTACAAGAGTTTAACATGAAAAGCTATTAAAGCTATTCCACCCTGTTTCCCACAATCTCCATTTCTCTTCCCCGGAGGTAACCACTGCTGACAGTTTCCTGGATATCAGTTCTGGAATATTGTCGTGGACACGGAGCATAAAAGAGAATTCACAGCAACTGGTCATTTCTGAGATGTCTGCCATCAGAGTTCCAAACCTGAAGATTATTGGCTTTGACTTCCTTCCACCCTCAAAGAAGTTGCTAGGTGACCTTGTAAATCTCACCAACAGGCCACCAAACCGGCCCTGCAGCCACCTCCCCTCCACCCACGCTGACCTATATATAAGCAGAGGACTGAAAAGATGTAGGAGGATCCCCTGGAGCAGGTAGCCTTCTAGGACAATGCTTACTGTTCCCAGGGGCTTGTGGGTAGAATCTAGGTAGTCCATACAAGGACGGAAGATATTCATGTTTTTAGTATCCTCTTGATGGAATTTAGCATATCCTTTGATGATGAATACATTCAAACAAACTATGGTAGTATTAGCAACAGCTGCTGGAACTTCATCACCAGTAGAAACCACAGGTGTTTTCCTATCGCCTACAGTTGTGTATATCTCAAAATACCACTTACACTCATTCTTCTGAGAAAATGTGCTAGAACTTGTTATGTTGTGTGTTAATAAAGCAACATTTAAGTGGAATAAGCTAGACACAGAAGGACAAGCATTAGCTGATACTACTTATATGAATTTAAATAGACACAGGAAGCAGAGTGGAATGGTGGGGGGAGGGGTGGTAAGCAAGGGCTTATGGGGACAAAGAACCAGTCAGTATTAATGGAAGACAACGAGGTTTCAGTTATTCCAGTGAATGAGCAGGAGAGATCTGCTGCACAGCATGGTAACAACACTACTACACACTTAAGAAATTGCTGCCCTGTGTGGTTTAAGCCTAGCACTTGGGAGGCAGAGGCAGGTGGATCTCTGTGAGTTCAAGGTCAGCCTGGTCTAAAGAGTGAGTTCCAGGATAGCTGGGGCTACAGGGAGAGTCTGTCTCAAAAAGACAAAAAAAAAAGAAATTGCCAAGAGGGTACCACTTATGTTAAGTTTTCTTATGATAAGGAAATGAGTGAATGAAGGAATGATGGATGACTGAGGCAGGAGGATACTGTTGAGTGTGATGGATATATTTATGGCATAGATTCTAGGGGTGGTTTTATAAGTATATACTCATTTCCAAACTCTTAAAATTTTAAAAATATTTTGTTAGGCCAGGTGTTGTTGGCACATGCCTTTAATCCTAGCACTCGGGAGGCCGAGGCAGGTGGATCTCTGTGAGTTCAAGGCCAGCCTGGTCTACAGAGTGAGTTCCAGTCCAGCTGGGGCTATAAGGAGACCCTGTCTCAAAAAAAATATTTTGTTATTTTTATTCTATGTGTATGAGTGTTTTGCCAGCTTGATGTAAAGAGAACCATACACTGCCATGCCCTGCAGAGGCCAGAAGAGGACTGAAATTGTGGATGGTTGTTAGCTGCCACGTGGGGGCTGGCAATCAAACCTGGCTCCTCTGGAAAAACAAATGTTCTTAACTGCTGAGCCATCTCTCCAGCCCCCAAATTCTAAGTTCTATATATTGAAGATGTGTATCTTTTTACATGTCAGCTACATCTCACTAAAGTATGTCAATAAAAACACATTTATTTTTAAGGTATAAAATTTAATGATTTTGATAATTGGATTTCAAAAACATTGGTATTCTTGATAGTCTGGTGCTGTTTGTTTTGTAAATTTTAAAACGTTATTCTGTGAAGTCTCCATAAATGTCACCTGGCTGCCAAAGGGGTCCAATCACAGGGGCTCTAGAGAGGAAGTAGGTGGGATAGGTGCTTTCTTACAGATGGCCTACAACTAACAATGGCTTGGTTTAGAATTCGTTTGGCCTTGGATGGCATGAGAGTGATTTTGTGGAAACTGTACTTGGAAGTGCAAATTTGGATCTTCTTCCTGGTTAACATTATTCAGGCTGTTGCTCTTTGGCAATGCTGGGCCACAGCTTCCACTTAGCCCTACAATCACAAGACCAACATCTAAAGCTCTACTGCATCCTGTGAGTAGGTTAGGCGAATTAAATACACTCCTATTTACAACACCTTCAACTTGGGACGATATATGGAGGAAGCACATAAATCATCTTGAGCCAAGCAATGCCTTGAGTCCAAATCGATCCCTCCCTGCAGATCAGGAGATGGTGGCCGTTCTGTCTTGGTGGAGCTCGCTAAGATGTAGGGGCCTGGAAATGCACCCTGCTGCCACCAGCATTCAGAGCACTGACACATTCCTAGAACAACAGTTTGTGCCCTCTCTATCCACAGTTAAGGGGTCTGTGTGAGTACATAAATTGGTCTCTGCTTTTCTTTGTTTGTTTGTTTGTTTGTTTTGGTCTTTTTGAGACAGGGTCTCCCAGTAGCCCTAGCTGTTCTGGAACTCACTCTGTAGACCAGGCTGGCCTTGAACTCACAGAGATCTGCCTGCCTCTGCCTCTCAAGTGCTAGAATTAAAGGTGAGAGCCACCATGCCCCGCGGTCTCTACTTTTCAACAGAGAACCCAGAATGCCAAAGCCTAGCTGGAACGGCCCACCCCATGGGGCAAAGAGGAAGCCGTTCACTGCCCTCACTTGGGAGAGTCCAGATAAAGCGGGTGCTGCGGGTGTGGTGAGACCTCAGAGGTGCCACTGTTGGCACAGATGTGCTCCACCTGGGACTCACGTGACTGGGCAGGAGCCTGGGGGTGGGTTGCCACAGGAAGGATCCAGACAATAATGTCTCCTGAAGACCCCACACAGGGAGGCTGTCTGAGGGAGCAAGTCCAGCTGCCAGGAGCCACAGCTGTCTTGTAAAGTAAACCTGCCTTTCTCCTAATCTTTCTCATCTCCCACCTTTACTTATAACCCAAGAGGGGCCAGGAAGCTGCTAAGAAAAGAGAAGCAAATTTTATTTGATTTTTATTTATTTATTTTTATTTTTGTATGTGTATGAATGTACCGTCTGCATGTAGGTTTGTGCACCCATGTCGTGCAATGCCACGGAGGTCAGAAGAGGGTCTCAGATTCCCCTGGAACTGGAGTTCTCCTGGAATTGGAGTTACAGACGGTTCTTAGCCACCATGTGGGTGCTGGGGATCGAACCCGGGTCCACTGCAAGGGCAGTTGGTGCTCTTAACCACTAGGCTATCTCTCCAGCTCCAAGAAGCAAATTTTAAAAAAAAGAAGAGGGCTGGAGAGATGGCTCAGCAGTTAAGAGCACTGACTGCTCTTGCAGAGGACCTGGGTTCGATTCCCAGCACCCACAGGGGGCTAAGAACTGTCTTTAAACCAGGCATGGTGGCACACACCTTTAATCCTAGCACTTGGGAGGCAGAGTCAGGCAGATCTCTGTGAGTTCAAGGCCACCCTGGTCTACAGAGTGAGTTCCACGCCAGCTGGGGCTATAGGGAGACCCTGTTTCAAGAAAAAGTAAAAGAAGAAAGCAAAGAAACTTCCTTTCAAACAAGAATGGAAATGGTCTCTTGGTCACAAGTAGGGCCTGAGAGAGAAGTGGGGGAAGGCCTGTAAACAAATATAGATTAACCTTGGCCTACTGAGTGTTTGAGCACCTGAAATGGATAACCTTAGCCTACTGAGTGTTTGAGCACCTGAAATGGATAACCTTAGCCTATTGAGTGTTTGAGCACCTGAAATGGAATCTCAATGCCAAGAATGCTTCTGGTTTTAAAACCGAGTCCCTAAAGAGCCATCTTTTTGGCAAAGGAGTCAGGAAGGGACCAGAAATTTGGAGGTTTGAATGCAGGAACTGAAGAAACCATAAAACTGTTTTGAGATGTTTTCCCAACAGCTTGGACTATTCAGACTATAGAGGATGTCTGTATACTTTAGTTTTTAAATACAATTTATTACTTCACATATCTAAGTCGCATATATTTTTATAGTTTCATTTTTTATTAAAAATGATGTAATTCTAATTCTACTTGGATTGATTCTGCCATGTGCACAGGGCAAAAAGCTGCTTCGACCTCTGAAGTCAGGCTTGTCCATGTGGCCAGGAAAGCCCTGGGATGTCTTAGCATACCTACCTGGTGGATGTCAATGGAAAGATGTGCACATCTTTCTTGAAGTGCGGCGAGCTCAGCTTGCTGTGGGGTAGGCTGGCTATGGCTCAGGCCCTACGGGAGGAGAAGGAGAGCATCCTGAGTTCCTGGGGGAAACGTCATGTGTGCTGTGAGGAAGGGAAGACCTGCCTGAGCACCTCAGCATCAGCACTTCTTGGGTCTAAGCTATGGTCTGGACAACAGTGAGAGGCTGACATCCTCAGGTGACTGAGGCTCATGGCCAAGGGGTAGGGTTTGCTGATGGTGCCTGGAGGATTCGAGGAAGCTTTCCATTACTCTCCACCAGTCTCTCCATCGCTCTGTAGTGCTGGGGGAACTCACCATGGCAATATATCTTAATCTGCCACCTCCAACTATTCCATCTGACCAGATCATCCTTGGAACACTACTATTTCTGCCCATCTTCCAGGCCTATTTTCTTTTATTTTTCTGAATTAAAAAAAGTATTATTTTGGGCCAGGAGACATGGCTCAGGGGGTAAAAGCACTAGATGCTCTTGCAGAGGACCTGGGGTTCAGTTTCCAGCATCCACGTGGTGGCTAACAACCATCCGTAACTACAGTTGCAGGTGATCTGACACCCTCTTCTGACCTCAGTTGGCATTGCATGACAAGGGTGCACTTGCATACATGTGGGTAATACACTCATACATATAAAATAAAAAATTGGGACTGGAGAGATGGCCTAGCAGTTAAGAGCGCCAACTGCTCTTGCAGAGGACCCACATGGCGGCTGAGAACCATCTGTAACTCCAGTTTCAGGGGAATCTGATACCCTCTTCTGACCTCGGCGGCATTGCACGACACGGGTGCACAAACCTACATGCAGACAGTACATTCATACACATATGAAAATAAATTTAAAAAAATTAAAAAACAATTTAAAATAAAATAAAATAAAAAATTTAAAAGAATTATGTGTATGAGTGCTTTGGCTGCATGTAAGTACACCATCTGTGTACAATGTCCTTGGAGGTCAGAAGGGGACATTAGATCCCCTGGAACTAGAGTTACAGATGGTTGTTAGCCACCCTATAGCTGATGGGAACCGAATCTAGGTCCTCTGTAAGAGCAGCCAGCACTCTTAGCTGCTAAGCCATCTCTCTAGCCTTCTTTCTTGAAATTTTCATCTCGATTTTATTTATTTATTTTTTATTTTTTATTTTTGGTCTTTTCAAGACAGGGTCTCCCTGTAGCCCCAGCTGTCCTGGAACTCACTCTGTAGACCAGACTGGCCTTGAACTCACAAAGATCTGCCTGCCTCTGCCTCCCAAGTGCTAGGATTAAAGGCGTGCACCACCACACCCAGCGTTCATCTCACTTTTAAGTAGCTTTTTCCATGTTTTTGTTCTCCTTATTTTATACTTCTTGACCTCAGCTTTGCTGTGTAGCTTTTCACTTCATTCAAAATTGGTGGCGCACACATTTAATCCCAGCACTTGGGAGGCAGAGGCAGGCGGATTTCTGTGAGTTCAAGGCCAGTCTGGTCTACAGAGCAAGCTCCAGGTCAGCTGGCACTAAAGGGAGACCCTGTCTCAAAAATGCCAACCCCCCAAAAAATTCAAGAGACGCTAAGAATTTTCTTCCCAATTGAAATCACCCCTAGTTATTACTACAAACTATTGCCATGTAATAATTCATTAGAGGGAACAAAAAAGGACCTCTTTATATTTGACCCTCAAAGAATTAAGACATTAACCATTTTCTCATTGCTCACATAGGTTAGTACCACCTTGAAAATTTTAATGTATTAATTTAAAAGCATTTGTTATTTTTATTTTATATGAATCTATATTGCCTGCATGTGTGTTAAGTGCACCCATGTTGTGCAACACCTGTAGATGTCAGAGGAGAGGGTCATATCTCCTGGAAGTGGAGTTATGGATGGTTGTTAGCTGCCATGTGGGTGCTGGGAATTAAACCTGGGTCCTTTTTTAAATTTTTTATTTATTTATTTATTTATTTATTTATTTATTTATTTATTTATTTACTTATTTATTTATTTATTTATTTATTTATTTATTTATTTAAATGTACTATCTGCATATAGGTCTGTGCATCTGTGTTGTGCAATGCTGTGGAGGTCAGAAGAGGGTGTCGGATTCTCCTGGAACCGGAGTTAAAGATGGTTGTCAGGTGCCATGTGGGTGCTGGGAATCAAACCTGGGTCCTCTGCAAGAACAGTCATTGCTCTTAACCACTAGGTCATCTCTCCAGCCCAAACCTGGGTCCTTTTCAAGAGCAGCCAGTGCTATTAACTGCTGAGCCATCTCTCCAGCCTCTTGAATGTATTGATTTTTGCAAAAGGTAGTATTCCATGGAATATTTTGTTGGTCCATGATAGAAGAATGGAAGACAGATGGGGTACCTGACCCAGCTCCTGGGAATTCTCACCATCCATTTGATTCTGACGGTACCCTTTCAAAGGCAGGCTGGTTACTTAGGCTGTTTAATACAGTAGCATCCTTTACTACTGAGAGGAGGATTTATATCTTAACTACTCATAAAGACGAAAATAGGACATGAGCCCAATGATTTATGTGAACACTTCATATGAAAAAGACCTGGAGGCTTTAGTTAACTACAAGATTTATATAAGCTGAAAGTGTTAAGTGGCTTTGAAAAAGACAAATATAGCATTGAATGAATTCCCAGAAGTGTAACATTCCAAACACAGGTGACACAAGCAAGGAGTGTTCTCATGACAGCCAAATAGCATACATAACATTGATCACCATTAAGTGACCAGAGAAACCCGTGTTCTATGCTCACATATGGACACACAACAAAGAAGAAAATAGCAATATAATGCATAATCTCATGACTCCAAAGACCCTTGCTTAACATTTTAGAGGGAAAGAGGGAAAAGATAACCTCCAGGCTTGTTTGCAAAACAGAGAGAGACCTGAATAGGCTCAGTGACATATAATAAACAGAGGCATATGATTAAAACGGGCGGTGAGTGGGGGTGTTAGATTCCACTGTAGAAAAAGCTCTCGGAATGCAGAGGAGTCCATCTCTTCTGTGTAGTTCAGAAATACTATTAGTCACGGCAGGAGAGGGAACATCAGACAGGATGGTGAAGGAGAGGGTATTATTAAATTCATCTGATGCTTCCTGGAGCCATTTTTCTCATTGGTCTCATGGTCAGCTCTTCTCCACTCCCAACTCTTCTGAAATGCAGTGGAGACTTTCTCCTCAACTGTATCATTGTCCTTAAAGAGTATAGTTTTACTATCCTTAAGATGCCAACTGAACTTAATATGATATTCAAAGTCTTCCATGATCTGCTATGGTATTTATTTCTTTTTTGGGGGGGTGAGGATGGTCGACAGAGTATCACAAACTAGCCTTGAATTTGGTTTATAGCTGAGAATGACCTTGAGCTTCTGATCCTCCTGCTTCTACCTGAGTGCTGGGATTTTAGGCATGCTCAACCACACCTGGTTCTATGTGATGCTCGACCACAGTTGGTTCTATGTGGTGCTGGGATTTAGGCGTGCTCAACCACACCTGGTTCTATGTGGTGCTGGGATTTAGGCATGCTCGACTGCACCTGGTTCTATGTGGTGCTTGGATCTAGGCAAGCTCAACCGCACCTGGTTCTATGTGGTGCTGGGATTTAGGCATGCTCAATCGCACCTAGTTCTATGTGGTGCTGAGATTTAGGTATGCTCAACGGCACGTGGTTCTATGTGGTGCTGGGATTTAGGCATGCTCAACCACACTTGGTTCTATGTGGTGCTGGGATTTAAGCATGCTCTACCACACTTGGTTCTATGTGGTGCTGGGGACTGAGCTCAGAGCTTCACCCAGGCTAAGCAAACACTCTACCAAGTCCAGCCACTTCCCAGGCAACTATTTCATTTCTAGCCCCTTGTCTAGTGATTCCTCCAATAGCATGTCCTATATACAGAGGGCCTAATCAAAGGGCCCATTTTTCTTCTCTGCAAAGTGTGTACTTCAGATCTCCTTCCCTTTACAGTGCCTGAAACTAGACCATAAGCTCCTTAAAATCAGAAGTTTTGTAGGCGTGGTGGCACACACCTTTAATTCCAGCACTTGTGAGGCAGAGGCAGGCAGATCTCTGTGAGTTCAAGACCAGCCTGGTCTACAGAGTGAGTTCCAGGACAGCGGGCTACAGGAAGACCTTGTCTCAACAACCCCCCCCCAAAAAAAATCAGGAGTTTTGTAATTTCATTTGTTTTTGGTTTTAGAGCCTCCATCTCAGCACAGAACAATTCTGTGCTAGTGATCTAACTATCAATGACAGAGAAGTACAAATGGGAAACATACAGTCTCTATACTTTTTGACCCTTTGCTTTTGTCCCCTGCAGTAGAATACAACTTAGCTCATGAGCATTGTTTTAAGACAGACTCACTGAGCAAGAAGACATTTGGTGGCAGTAATGAAGATATTAAGCTTTGTGTTCCAAAGATTTCCTTCCCCTCCTTCAGAGATGTGTAAAACATATTGCCTAGTTACAGAATCTTAGCAAAACAGTGAGTCCAACTCCATGGTCGATTGTCTGGTTACCTTCAGCAGGGGCCTTTATTCTCAAGACAGCTGCACTCTGCCACCCCAAATCTATCTTCACCATGTTATCCTAGCAAGAATGTGCTTGATAGGAAAAAAAAAATCACTTGATGCTTTCAGAATAGAAAATCTTGGCTGGAGAGATGGCCTAGGGTTAAGAGCACCGACTGCTCTTGCAGAGGACCCGGGTTCAATCCCCAGCACCCACATGGTGGCTAAGAACCATCTGTAACTCTAATTCTAGGAGAACTCAGTTCCAGGGGAATCTGACACCCTCTTCTGACCTCCGAAGCATTGCACGACATGGGTGCACAGACCTGCATGCAGACAGTACATTCATACACATACAGAAATAAATAAAAAAAAAAGAAAATGTTTGCTGTATTTTGTTGTTACAAGCTGCCTGTATTTCTATATCCACCACTTATTATTTATTTATTTTGGTCTTTTTTTGAGACAGTCTCTCTGTAGCTCCAGCTGTCCTGCAACTTACTATGTAGACCAGGCTGGCCTCAATCTCATAGAGATCCTCCTGTCTGCCTCCTGAGTGCTGGGATTAAAGGTGTGTGCCATCACACTCAGCTTATACCCACCTTTTAAACCCAATAGTCCAAAGATGATTGGGGCTGGGCGTAGCTCAGTGGTAGAACACTCCCTTAGCATTTGCCAGAGGCCCAGATTTGAAGTCCTTGTACAAGGAACAAAACCAAAAAGTGGTTGGATCACTCATTTTTTGTTGTTGTTGTTGTTTGGTCTTTTTGAGACAGGGTCTCCCTTTAGTCCCAGCTGGCCTGGAACTCGCTCTGTACACCAGGCTGGCCTTGAACTCACAGAAATTCGCCTGCCTCTCCCTCCTGAGTGTTGGGATTACAGGCACGTGTCACGACGCCCGGCTATGGCTCACTCATTTTTTCCATTTCTTGGTGCCTCTCCTCCCCTATTTAGATTTCTGATTAGTTGAGGGATAGCTTTTGGCATTTGCCTTTGTGAGAAGACTTGTCAGATCTAGCACTAGGCAAGACAGATACTTAGTTTCTCCTCTGAAATGATAAATAATCCAGGGGCAGGGGGTAATTGTAGCCTGTCTGAGCTTTAGATGTACCAGAGGTCTGGGGAAGTAACAGGATCTGTCAATATGGACGTAAGTTTTGCCTGTTAGGTAGGTAGTTAGATATTAGCAGACTTTCAAGTCTTTGAAGATGGATCCCCTCCATCAGCAGGTTTTTTTTTTTTTTTTTTTTTTTTTTTCAATTTTCGAGACAGGGTCTCCCTGTAGTCCCAGCTGTCCTGGAACTCACTCTGTAGACCAGGCTGGCCTCGAACTCACAAAGATCCGCCTGCCTCTGACTCCCAAGTGCTAGGATTAAAGGCATGCACCACCACGCTCGGCTATCAGCAGCAGCTTTTAAAACTAGGAATTTGGCCAGGCATGGTGGTGTATGCCTTTAATCCCAGCACTCTGGAGGCAGAGGCAGGCAGAGGCAGGCAGAGGCAGGCAGAGGCAGGCAGAGGCAGGCAGACACTGTCAGGGAAAGTTCTGTTCTGTTCTAGAGAAATAGCACAAAGCCTACCTAAAAATACAAGCTGACACAATGAGCTCTCTAGTCACTGGCCACTCTCACCTTGAGTATGTGTTCTCTTCACTCCGTAGAAAACTTTATCTTTGACACTCTCTTGTGCATCTTCTCTGAATTCTTACAACAGTGATCACAAGACTCGGGCCAGAGTGAGAGCCCAGTAACACTCTAGGACTGATTCTGCAGCAGGCACGTGTGGCTGCCCATGAGCCTTGTGATGATGAACATAAAAGGCCTGTAAGACTTCTTTAGGACCTTGAATTCAGGCTGTGTGCCCCCACCTAGGAAAGTCTGGTCTGGAAAATTCCAGGTGAGGAAACCAAGATGCCACCAACGTGGTGTTTGTGCTTGGGGATTTAAAACCACTTTTATTGTTGCCCTGCTCCTTCTGTGATATCATTTGTGGGTTCATGTGGGGGGGCGGGGAAGGCACACAGAGACAAGCACACCTTTAGTCCCAGCCTTTGGGAGGCAAAGGCAGACAAATCGCTTAGAGTTTGAGGCCAGCCTGGTCTTCTTAGCAGGTTCCAGACCAGCCAGGGCTACATAATGAGACCTGTTGCAAAAAACCACCACCACCAACTTAAGAAATCTACCAAGCTGGGGCCGGGTGTAGTGGCCCACGCCTTTAATCCTAGCACTTGGGAGGCAGAGGCAGGTGGATCTTTGTGAGTTCAAGGCCAGCCTGGTCTACAGAGTGAGTTCTAGGACAGCTGGGACTACAGGGAGACCCTGTCTCAAAAACAAACAAACAAAAAAACAAACAAACAAAAACAAACAAACAAAAAGAAATCTACTTTGATTTGATGCTAAGTGGGAGACAGAGGCGTGAGAGAAAAAGGCATTTGGGAGAGCAAGCACTAGAAAGTATAACTGAGACCAGGCTGGGTGTGTGTGTGTGTGTGTGTGTGTGTGTGTGTGTGTGTGTGTGTGTGTGTGTTTCTGCTAATTAGTGGACTGCAAGGAGCTGCACGAATAGCACAAGTTGCTTACAGATAAGGTTGCTTTGGGTTGTAGAAAAATCATCTTCCACCTCAAACGACTGTTTGACCTTAAATCCTGAAGTGGGCAAAGCACAAGAAGGGCACAGAAGGGAACTGAATCCACCACATCTCTTTGAAGAAAGAATGCTCTCAGGCCTCTTTATAATCAGAAGCAGAAAGCTGCTCTGCCCAAGCCTTTCTGAAATTTCTTGACAAGCCTTCGGGGAAAGTAACTTTCTCTTTAATGAGCAAGCATCTGAGATGCCCGATCAGGACTGGAGGAGAGACTCCTTTGTTGGTGTCTTCCAATTGCTTTGTTACACACCTCTCAGTGTCTGGGTCTTATCCCCTATTTCAGTTCAGACTATTGGCTGAACTCAACCTTGAGACAGAAAATGTTGTATAGGCATTTCCTCCCAATTCAAAGGAATAAAGAAAGTCATGTAACTCAGGAAGGGCTACATGAAGAGTAACACTCAGGCTCAGGAAGGGGAGAAGGTTAAGAAAAGATTCACAAGGCCCCTCTCCAAGGTCATATAAGCAGTAACAATTGCTGGGGGAGAGGAGTTTGTACAGTGGCTGAGCTGCCAGCAAGTTGTGCTGGAAGCCCCAGGGATCTAGCTTTGGTGAGTCATCAGCCAGTGGGCTGGCCCTTTCAGGGATGCAGCTAGCTGCCTTGAATCACCCAGGCCCTTGTAAGTAACCTCAACAATTTCACTGGTTCACCAAGTGCTAGATTTGGGTGGGATCATTTCTTCAGTCTTTTGTTGGCACCCTGCCTGTAGTGAACAGTGAACAGGTGTTTACATTTCTCCAGGAAAAGGCCCGAACAAGAAGTAATTGGAAATGTTCTAGAACATGAGGATAGGAGAGGAAGGCTGTATGTGAGAAAAGAGGCTGTATGTGAGAAAAGAAGTCCAAGACTGTAAGAGTCATGCTCAGGGTCTGTGGCCTAGCGGTTAAGAGCACCGACTACTTTTGCAGAGGACCTGGGTTCTATCCCCAGGACCCACAGGGCGGCTAAGAACCATCTTTGACTCCAGTTCCAAGGGAAACCGATACCCTCTTCTGAACTCCGAGGCATTGCACGACACGGGTGCACCAACCTACATGTACAGTACATTCATACACATCCAAAAATTAAAAAAAAAAATAAGTCATGCTCAAGAGGGGAGCTTCTGAGTGTCAAGGGCCCAAGGCCAGGGAAGGGGATCCCCAAGGACGGTAGGAGGTGACCAGGTGGTGGCCTGAGAGGCTGAGTCTGAGGCAAAGCCCAAGTAACTAAAAAAGCTGGTAGGGATGTTTGGCTGGGCTGTGGCTCTATGGTTAATCATATGCAAACAAGCCTAATTAAAAATGCATGTGACAGGAGAGAAAGGAAGTTACAGTCTTGGTTATTTCGTGTATGTAAAAAGATAATACTCTCAGAGCTGGAGAGATGGCTCAGCGGTTAAGAGCACCGACTCCTCTTGCAGAAGACCCTGGTTCGATTCCCAGCACCTACATGGCAGCTAAGAACCTTCTTAGGCTGGACATGGTGGTGCACACCTTTAATCCTAGCACTTGGGAGGCAGAGGCAGGGGGATCTCTGTGAGTTCAAGGTCAGCCTGGTCTACAGAGTGAGTTCCAGGTCAGCTGGGGCTATGGGGAGACCCTGTCTCAAAAAAAAGGCAAAAAAAAAAAAATACTTTCTAGAAAAGCTGTTTAATAGAAGAATAATTCCTTAAAAATATAAATTCTAAAGCACGGAGTAACTATTAAATCTGTATTTTTCATTCATCTCAACTATGACCCATCTAACCAACAAATGGCTTCTGTCAATAGCACAAAGCTGGCTGCCAGAAGACAGGAGGAGAGGGAGGACTAGGCTTTAAATGTGGAAAAGGTTGGTAACACAGAAGAGAGCCAGCAGGACTGGAAGCAACCCATCCTAAAACCACAGACACACAAAAAAGTCAACATACCATTTGTCACCTGTTCACCGCTGGCCTTGCTAAATAGCATTCATTGAGACCATTGAGCCCCCAGGTGGCAGCTGAAATCCTCTGCAAACACTGTGTTTTATTGTGGTTGGTGACCCACCCGGGAGGGCAGCTGGAAGCAGTTTGTTAGGGGAAAATTCAAAAAAGAATCCATGTCTACTCAGGGCTCATGTTAAACACAGTATCAAATGAAGTTACTTAAAAACTTTAATTTCATCTGAGCTGGAAGAAGGGAAATGAAAAAGAAATAGAGAGAGAGAGAAAGGAAGGGGGTAGGAAGGAGAAGCACTAGGCTTCGAAAGTGCACACAGTATTTGGTTAGAGTGGTCCCAAGTGAGATGACTTGGTAGTTCTCAGCATTTGTTCCAATTCCTACTCCCTGCAACAGATGTCTCAAGCCCGTGAGGGGCTGTGCGTTGCAAACCTGCTCTTTACCTGGACACGAAGTTCTGTTCGTGGTGTCCACAAGAAGCTGATGGCCATCCTCTCAGTATGAAAGGTCCCTCACTGTCCCTTGCCTCAGAGCATGCCTCTTACTGATTTGTATTCCATACCAAATAGCATGAAACAAAGAAAATTCATGCTTCCCCACAACGCTATGCTAAGGGGAATCTATATTTGTCTCAATTCATCCCACAGATTTGCAAATGGCTACTGCATGTCAAGGAGGCAGAGATGAATAGATATGTGAGTCCTGCAGTATCTTATGGGAAACACATTTCTGAAGTTACTAAAATTAAAGTGACTATCCATAAAGTTACTGAACTAGATGTGGATATACTGGGGTAAAGTGAAGGGGTTTTAAGACAGGATTGTAGAGCCTATTTGGTGTAGAGCATTATTTGGAACCTATATTATTCCTTAAAATAATCAATTAATTACCATTACTGCCTTCATTTCATAAAGAGAGAAATGGAGTTTCAGAGCAACTCACAATCTGTGAAGAGAGCATGCTTCCCATGAAAACTTGTGGTTCTTTTAATGAGCTGTTTGTGTGATGCTGGGATTGTGGGAGCTCAGTGCTAGCACAGTAAAATGGACAGATGGCCTAGTGGTTGGGAGCACCGACTGCTCTTGCAGAGGACCTGGGTTCGATCCCCAGCACCCACATGGCGGCTAAGAACCATCTGTAACTCCAATTCCAGGAGAACTCCAGTTCCAGGGGAATCCGAGACCCTTTTCTGACCTCCGCGGCATTGCACGACACGGGTGCACAGACCTGCATGCAAACAATACATTCATACACATACAAAAATAAATAAAAAAAAAGAATAAAAAAATTAAAATTGAGTTTTAACCTCTCAACATTGAACTCGTGGAAGAAGCGATCATATTTGATGACAATGATGAGATGACATGGATGACAACCTCCTGTAAGGTTTCTTCTATAAAGTTGCTGCTTAGTGAGTCTTAGGTTGCAGACAGCAGATGAATATAGTTAAATTCTTGCTCTTTTTCTGGCTTTGAGAGAAATGGATGCATTCTGGAAGAACATGGAGATGCTTGTCCTCAATAAGAGGGGTTGCTTTCAAGCAGTAACACTGCGTAGAACACTGCAGATAAGCCCACCTGTCGGTTGCTCAGTGCTATAGACGCATGTGGTTGGAATTATAAAGCAAAGGAACGAATCCAGGACTCAAGTAAGGCTTGATCATGGGACGCTAAAGGCGAATGGGATGACTGAAATAATTTCTTAGTTATATAATGTGGTGATTTGAGTATGGTCTTTTCCCTCTGAAGCAGATTGAAACTTGTTCCCATTAAGAGATAGTAAGTGGTAGCTTCTTTAAGAAGTGAGTAGGGGGCTCTGTCCTTTGATTAATCAGATTTCTGCTGCTGTAACACTCATATCTGAGGTACCTTAGGTAATAGCATATGAAGAGAAAAGGTTTATTTGGGCTTACAGCTCAGAGGTTTCAGTTTATGAATTTAGTTGGCCCCGTTGCTCTATGCTGTGCACATCATGGTAGGAAGAATATGGTACAGGAGAATAACGGCTTGCCTCATGGCTGGGGCACAAAAAGGAGGAAAGGAGAACAGGGTCCCATAATCCCCTTTGAGAGACCATATGAAATAACCCTGGACCCCCACATTCTCTTCTCCTCCCCTCCCCTCCCCCTCAAAGTTTATTAATTCTAAGTTAAGTAAAAGCAGAACAAGAGAGGAGGAATAAATAATAATTTGGTGCTGAAGAGATGGCTCAGATGTTAAGAGTGTTTGCTGCTTTTCCAGAGGAACCAGGTTTGGTTTCCAGCACACACATCAGGCAGCTTACAACCACCTGTAACTGCAGCTCCAGTAAATCCAATGCCAACTTCTGGCCTCCTGGGGCACCCATACATACAAAGAGAACAGGGTCCCATAATCCCCTTTGAGAGACCATATGAAATAACCCTGGACCCCCACATTCTCTTCTCCTCCCCTCCCCTCCCCCTCAAAGTTTATTAATTCTAAGTTAAGTAAAAGCAGAACAAGAGAGGAGGAATAAATAATAATTTGGTGCTGAAGAGATGGCTCAGATGTTAAGAGTGTTTGCTGCTTTTCCAGAGGAACCAGGTTTGGTTTCCAGCACACACATCAGGCAGCTTACAACCACCTGTAACTGCAGCTCCAGTAAATCCAATGCCAACTTTTGGCCTCCTGGGGCACCCATACATACATGGCATATACAAACATACAAAAAATATTTTCACAAAGAAATAATGATTTGAGCTTTGCTTACTCCTCCAATTGAGTCAAGTTTTGCTAGTTCTCTCTGTAGTGCCTAAAATAATGCCTTATATTTCCCTCTGATTTTAAATTGCTAAGAAGAGGGACCAGCTTTACTTAACAAAGAGATTTATGTAAGCAGAAAGTACTAAATCTTTGAAAAGAGCTGAATGCAATTAAAGAATGAATGACCATGAGCGCTATTCCCACTCCCACCCAAGAACATATTCATCATTAGATGCCACGACCAAGTGACCATCATAATCCTTATTTTATGTCAAATGTTGAAAACTCACAGTGAGCAAGAAATTATCAGTGTTATCTGTAACTGAACCCCCTCGGAGACCCACACTCAGCATTGCTTTTGAAATATCTCATGTGAGGTCTGCATTCTCTTTAAGCACCTGGCCTATGCTTTGGCATGCTGACAGATGTGGACTTTGCACCCGCTTCTCTTCCTCTGCCTTCTGGGAGGCTTTTCCCCATGAGAGGCCCTAGTGCACACCTAGGGGTTCCTCTTCCCTGTTGGCTTGGGATGAGTTCCTCCCCTCATTCTCGAGGTGCATGTGCTTCCGCGTGATGTTAGCGCAGGATATTTCTTTCCAGCTCTGTTTTCCCTAACTGTGTCCACACCTTTGTAAATAGCCTCTCTATGAAACTTTCCTACAATTACCCAGCTTCATGGAGCCGTCTGTCTCCTTCCTGGACCCTGTCTGCCTCCTGTTCAGCACATTCGCTATACACAGTACAGCATTCAATAAAGGTTCATGGAACACAGGCAAGTGCAGTGCTCTGACTGTTTAGATATTTCATTCAGACTGCTCAGGGAATGACCAATGGCATCAGTCAGGGTCTGTGAAGTGGGGTTCCCAGGACTCAAAGCCTTTTACTGTGGCATGAACTCTCTTTTTAAAACTTTAATTGGATTTTAGGAACATTATCTATTTTTAAAAAAGATTTCTATGATTGTATTTAAGCTAAAGTTGTCTTATTATGCAACAACACAATATTTCTGATCTATAATAAAATCTCTGTCTGAAAGTCTTTTCTAAAGGTAAATTACTATGAAATGAACAGAGCATGCATTGTGTTGTACTCAGTCTCAGTCTGTTCCCTCTCTGGGTAAGTCACTCAAGGAGCACACACCACAGCAAAATGTGATGGATAAATGCTTCTTAGGACCTCTTGAATGGAGGGTGGTAAAAGCCTCACTGCTGAAATATGGTTTTCAATGTAAAAACAATGACAAAAAACCACTTTTAGATATTTTTATTTCTATTTATTTATTTTTTTGAAACAGGGTCTCCCTATAGCCCCAGCTGGCCTGGAACTCACTCTATAGACCAGGCTGGCCTTGAACTCACAGAGATCCACTTGCCTCTGCCTCCTGAGTGCTGGGATTAAAGGTGTGCACCACCATGCCCGGCTTAAAGGCGGTTCTTAGCCACCATGTGGGTGCTGGGAATCGAACCCGGGTCCTCTGCAAGAGCAGTCGGCACTCTTAACCACTGAGCCATCTCTCCAGCCCCTTAGATATTTTTAAATAGTAGTTTCTTGTTCCCCATCATTTCTGCAAATTCTTATCTCAAGAAAGGAAGAAGATATTTACAAGCTATGAGGGGTACACTTTATTGCTTTGTGTTACTAATTCCATTTAATCTATTTTAATTTCTAGGAGACAGATCAAAGGGAAGGGAAAGGGAAGAATCTAGAACAAAGCTAATATTTTGAGACTCGATCTTTATTTACACTATGGTAACAGTTAGAATGTAGCTTATCTTATTTTTTTGCCATTATAAATGTTCATTAAATGACAACATTAACAGCTATCATACTTCTTTAGTAACTAGGCTGCCTGGGAGGATTCCAGGCATGATTAGGTCAGACATCCACCATGATCTGAATGCTTTCCAATTCAATGTTATTTCCAGTAGGGGAGCTTTTGAATCTGCATCCCTGGAAGGCAGAATTCAGTGTTCCTCCCCTTAGTACACCATTTGATATCAGTTTTCCCGATCACTTCTGTTCCTCAAATCCTTGTTACCTTCTACCAGATAGACACCTTATTGGCAACAAATTAGTATTTGCCATGATTAAACTAATATTTTCTATTTTATTTCATTTTACTAAGTAGCCCTGGCTGTCCTAGAACTCACTATGTAGACTAGGCTAGCCTCAAACTCAAAGAGATCCACCTGCCTCTGTCTCCCTACTGTTGGGATTAAAGGCGTGCACCGACAGGCCTAGCTTTCTTTTGATTAAAGAAAGTTAGGATTTAATAACTTACTTTAGGCTTTTCAGGATAGTTCTCCTTGGTATTATCTTTCCATTCTCCATTGATAAGAAATATTATTTATGGAAGTGGCTATCCTAATATTATTCTCCTACTATAAAAATGTGTGATTTGGGTGTGGTGGCATATGCTCATAATCTGGCTGTCTGGCAGGTAGAGGCAAGAGGATCGGGAATTCCAGGCCAGCCTGCCTGTAATGATTAGTGTTAATTGTCAACCTGACAGAATCTAGAATCACGCAGGAGATGGGCCTTTGGAGGATTATCATGATTATGTTAATTGTGGTGGGAAGACCTCCCCCTGTGGGTGGTGTCATTCCCAGGCTGGGATCATGAACTTTATACCTCCCCCTGTGGGTGGTGTCATTCTCAGGCTGGGATCATGGACTCTATACCTCCCCCTGTGGGTTGTATCATTCCCAGGCTGGGATCATGGACTCTATACCTCCCCCTGTGGGTGGTGTCATTCCCAGGCTGGGATCATGGACTCTATAACTGAGAAAGTGAATTGAGCACGCCTGGGCATTCGTTGCTCTGACTGCAGACTTGGTGTGATCAGCAACTTCAAGCTCATGCTTCCTTGATTTTCCTGCCACGATCAACGGCTCCTGGAACCATGAGCCAAAGTAAATCCTTTCTCCCTTAAATTGCTGTCAGAGTATTTTAAAGCTGCAGCAAAAAAGAAACTAAGACATCAGACTACATGAGACCTTGTCTCAAAAGACACCAAACAAGGGACTAGAGAGATGGCTCAGCAGTTAAGAGCCTTTGTTGCTCTTTCAGACGACCTGGATTTGGTTCCCAGCACCTACATAGTGACTAACATCCACCTGTAACTCCAGTTCCAAAGGATCCAATGCCCTTCTGGCCTCTGTGGGGATTGCCATGTGAATGGTGTACTTACACACATGCAGGCAAAACATATGGAAGAAATGGAATTAGTTCATTTTGACAAGCACTTATTGAATGCCTGCTATGTGTAATAGGAAATTCATAATGAGAAGAGGGAATTTATTTGAATACCAAACTGTTGGAAAGAAAAAAGAAAATCAGCATGTACAGAGGCAGGAGGATTGCTATGAATTTGAGACCAGCCAGGACTATGTAGTGAATACTAGGCCAGAGTAAGCTCCATAGCAAGACCTTGTTTCAAAAACCAGCCAGCCAATCAACTAATCAATCAACCCACCAACCAATAAGTCCTTCCTGGTGGCATAGGCCTATAACCTCAGCTACTCACGAAGACAGGAGAAATGAAATTTTAAGTACTGACTGGATTATAGACTGACTTCAAGGCCATTCTAGGCAACTTCTGGGTTAAAATAATTATAGAACTGGGGTATAGCTCAATGATAGAGTACTTGTCTAGCATGTACAAAGCCCTAGGTTTAATCCTCAGTACCCCCATACCCCATATATATATATATTTTTTTTTTTGGTCTTTTTGAGACAGGGTCTCCCTGTAGCCCCAGCTGGGCTGGAACTCACTCTGTAGACCAGGTTGGCCTTGAACTCACAGAGATCCACCTGCCTCTGTCTCCCAAGTGCTAGAAATTGTATTAGAGAGGCTGGAGAGATGGCTCTGTGGTTAAGAGTTCTTGCTGTGCAAACATGAAGACTGGAGTTTGATTCCACCATTCAAGTAGCAAATACCTGTAATCCCAGCTCTGAAGGGGACAGAGACAGGAAGATTCCTGGGGCACTGGCTTCTAGGCTAGCTGAGAGAACATGAGCCCCAGGTTAAGAGAGAGAGAGAGAGAGATCCTGCTTAAAAGGAGTATGTGGAAAGTGACTGATGACACCCAGCACCTTCTTCTGGCCTCCATGTTCACACAAGCATATGGACCCCACACACTGATACATGTACATGCACGCACAAATAGATTTTTAAAATTTGTGTTGTATATATACTATATATGTAAATTTTGAGACCAAAATTTAAAGACTATATTTCCCTTTTGTTTTGAAAGCTTATGAAGTTGGTAAGAAGTGTGCTTCAAGTCACAATGTTTTTCTTCAGTGTCCTAATTGGCTTTAACTGTCAACTTGACACAGCCTACAGTCACTGGAGAAGGGATCTCAACTGAGGGATTTCCCAGATCTTGGCCTGTGAACATGCCTTGATTTTTAATTGATGTGGGAGGCCCTCGCCCATGACAGGTGGCACCACTCCCTGGGCAGGTGGTCTTGGTCTTGGGCTCTGCGAGAAGGCTAACTAAGCCTGGGCCTGCAAGTGAGCCAGAAATCCGTGTCCTTCATGGTTTCTGCTTTGAACTTCTGCCTGAGTTCCTGCTCTCAGTGAAGGACTGTGACCTGAAAGTGTAAGCCAAATAAATCCTTTCCTTCCCTTTGTTTTTGGTCATGATTTTTTTTTTTAAAAGCACAGCAAAAGAAAGGAAAGTAGAAGAGAAATTGGTACTTGAGACATGGGGTGTTGCTCGATGGCCCTGATGTGGCTTTTTATGCCTTTGTACTATTTTGTTTGGACGCTTTTGTCGAGGAGGATTTTGGAACTTTAAGCTAGAAAAGTCATTGGGTGGTTAGAGCTTAATGAGCCATCCTATGGGAGCTTTGAAAATATGAATGTTGAAAGGAATGCAGACAGTGGGGACCTGGCTTCTAAGATTTCAGAGGAGAGCAAATATTCTATTGGGATTTGGGATTAGGGCCAATCATGTGCTGGTTGGTTTAAGATTCTCTGTGTACTGATCAGCTGGAGCTGAAAAACTAGCATCTTTGAGGGGGAAATCATCTGAACTTCATTGGAACAACAGAAAAGTATTTCATTTGGATCAGCACATGGGGCTGAGGTTACATCTCAAGTTGGCTGCTGAGTTTGGTAATGTGTAAGAGTTGCCCATGTGGGACTGGATTTGAAGGCTTGAAAGATGCATGATAGTGAAGGATCATAGAGAGTAGCTGAGGACTGGCAGCATGTGGCAGGATTAGAATCACCATGGAAAGGTCAGGAGAGGCTATTAGTGATGGGGAGGCCTCAGTGTTAATGGAGACTGCAGGATACTGGAGATGCCAGGACCATGGGATCTCCACCAAGGACAGTAGGAGGTGTGGAGCCAGCCTCAGCCTATGAGACAAGCTATGTGCGCTATGCATGGCAGAGCTGGACAAATGATTCAGCCCACAGATTGAGTGTTAGTGTGGGAGGCCCAGCCCACAGATTGA
This sequence comes from Rhizomys pruinosus, assembly GCA_009823505.1. NCBI lineage: Eukaryota > Metazoa > Chordata > Mammalia > Rodentia > Spalacidae > Rhizomys > Rhizomys pruinosus. Next base: position 262,398 of record VZQC01001144.1, on the reverse strand, counting down.
GTGTTAGTGTGGGAGGCCCAGCCCACAATGGGTGGCACCACTCCCCAGGCAAATGGTTCTGGGCTATATAATAGTGTGGGAGTTTCAGGGCTACCACCAACTGCCTCCTCAGCTGGAGCCGCCTCCGAGTCATGGAAGCCGTGACTGAAGAAGTCATCCGAAAGCATCTCCTGATTGCTGGAGATGGTGCTGGAGATGACCGGAGAATTAATCTGCTAATGAAAAGTTTCATGAAACGGTGCAATTCTGGATCCCAAGAAGAAAGTTACAGCCAGTACCAGCGCATGCTGAGCTCGCTGTCTCAATGCGAGTTTTCAGTGGGAAAAACTTTACTACTGTATGATACGAATCTGAGAGAAGTGAAAAATTATGAAAAGATTCACAAAGAAATAGAATGTAGCATTGCAGGAACACATAAAAAAATTCCCGAGTGCAAAAAGCAAATTCTTGAAGTAAAACGAATACGGAAAAATCGCCAAGAATATGAAGCCCTGGCAAAAGTGATCCAGCATCATCCAGACAGGCACCAGACACAAAAGGCATTAGAGGCTCTGGGAAAAGAATTAGAGCATCTTTCACATATTAAAGTGTGGACGATGAGTTGCAATTGAGATGGAAACAATTTCATGTTCTTCTTGGTACCATCCACGAACTTCAACAAACACTGGAAAATGATGAAAAGCTATCAGAGGTAGAAGATGCTCCAGAGACCATCATGGAAGTAGATCCAAAGCCACAGATGGCCAATAGCCAGCTATTCCCCATCCCCAAGGATGTTGATGTGATCTGAATGTATTTAGAACCTTCGTGCTCTTCGGGTATTTCAAGCTTTTCTGGGAGTACTTTGCTTTTAAATATTAATGCATGTCTCATTCATATTTCTTCACACAAAGGAAATGAGTTCATTGTATATTGGAATGCATTTTTTGTTCTTAAAGGTAGAATTCAACATCTAAAACTGTTTAATAAAATATCTCAGGCCAAAAGAAAAAAAAAAAAAAAGCTAGCTAAGCATGGGTCTGTAAATGGGCCAGCAAGTAGCGTTCCTCCATGCACTTCAAGCTTCTTGAATTCCTGCCCCCAACTGACTAAATTATGGGCTTGGAAATGTAAGTTGCTTTTGGTCATAATTAAAAACATTTATTTTTATTTTATGTGTATGAGTGTTTGCCTTCATGTATGTAAGTACACCATGTGCATGAATTGCTTATGGAGGGCAGAAGAGGATGGTGGATCCCCAGAAACTAGAGTTAAGGACGGGTGTTAGCTACCATGTGGGTGCTGTGAACAGCCAATGCTCTTAACTGCTGAGTCATCTCTCCAGTTTCTTGGTCATGATTTTTTTTTTTTTTTTTTTTTTTTTTTTTTGAGACAGGTCTCCCTAGTAGCTCCAGCTGTCCGGCTGGAACTCGCTACTGGTAGACCAGGTGGCTTGATACTTACANCAGACAGGGTCTCCGTCCCATTGGCTTCCTACGTTTCCTCTCAGCTTTTCCTCAAGAGTAAACATCTTCTTCCCACCTTTTTAATATAGCATGTCCTGTATTTCACTCATCTATATTGCTATGTAGCCCCATTGGAATCACCAAACCCAACATGAAATCTTGCTCCATATTCTAAAACTCTTTCATAAAAGTTATCCTTTTAGGATTTTGAGACATGTTTGAACTTAAACTACATATCATGAAGACTAGCTTGTTTCTTCTGTTTTGAAGAGGATAACACACACCATAAGGCTGGCCATTAAAACTTCATTGGAAAGCTCGGAGCAGCCACCATTCAATATAAAGAAGTGAAAAATGCCAGCTACGAAAAACAGCCCGGAGTTACGATCTTTGGTAAAAAAACCTAGAGCAGCCTAAGCAAGAACTGCGAGGAGGGTCGAGTCTGTTCCCCTGCCAGAGCACGTCCAGACAAATGGACCCCGAATCCAGCACAGACATGAGAACAGATCCTGGCCTGCAATAATAGCTCAGGTGCACCACGTCCTTGTGGCTTTAGATCTTTTTCTTGTTGTCATGTTGATCAAGATCAGGAATCCCGATGTCTTCCGTCCAGAAGCAAGCAGAGTCCCACGAGAAATAATTAGATGAGGATAGTCCTGGACGCTTACCAGGTAAAGCTTCAGCTCATCAACCAAAAAGAAACTTGGAGAAACAGAAGAGGATGAATCCTGCAGTGCTGCTGCCCCCAGTTCATTAAGTTGGGCCCAGCCTACCCGAGGGCTATCAAATTCAACCTTTTCCAGACACGTCGAGCAATTCCAGACCCCTGCACACCGGGTTCTAGCATCTGAGTCATGACACACTGGAATACTATGTATGGCCCATCACTGTACACACCTCACTGCCAACACAACCCCACCTCGTAGTTCCCTGTCCAAAGGACAAGATTTAGATAAACCTGCTCGAGCTCCCAGATTGTGCACCAGTTAAGGTCCGGGTCACATCCTTACCAGACCGGAGCTAAAGCTGGGTCTCCTAAAATGAGAGGACTAAGTGATTCAGACCACTGGTGCTACTGGAAATCCTGTCTCAAAAAGCAAACAAAACAAAAACAAACAAACAAACAAAAAATGCCTCCAGTTTCATGAGAAATTAAGAGGGAGAACCAGGCTTGTCAGTCCCCTTGGTCACACTGTGAGTCCCAGGGAGCACCTCTGCCTAGTTCTGCCATGTGCTGATACTGAGTATTGAGTACAGTGTTCATCATATCCACTCTATCAAAGAGCTGGAAGGACATCCAAGCAAAATATGCCCTTGAACATGCCTAACAATTTCTCTAGATTCAACTTTACATACAGGAAGTAGGAATAACTCACAAAGCGCAGGGAGAGCATATGGAAATTCCCTCCAAAATGCAGTGTGCTCTTCTCTCAGACACCTAACTCTCTCACTCATCCAGCCACACTTTACTAAAGCTCCAGAGCAGACCTTGACTCAAGCCCAGTGTATGGTCATCCGTGCCGATGTGAAGGTAACTGGATACCAAGAGATGATGTCTCTATCCCTTTATCAATCCTGTCCTCCCAGCCGAGCCGAGAGTGAGTCAGATTCTACTCTGGAGTGATTAATGGTCACCTGGCTTTCTTTATGTGTCATTTGAAGTTCTAACAATTAAGTAGGTATACCACTATTACTTGAGTAATTAAAAACAGTGCAAAAATTGAGTGCAGACACAACTTCTACAACTGTTCATTTTTGCTTAAATTATGCTTGGCAAAACACAAATATCCCAGCATTATGTACTATTCACACGTAACTCCCTAAGGATAATAATAGCAGCTAGCATTTACTAAAATCATACCATGTGTTAGGGTTTTGTGTCCTTTCACGAATGCTTATGACACGTGTGGCTGTAATTAGCACCTCACAGATGCAGACACTGAAGGTCAGAGAGTGAGGTTTGGTATCTCAGCATGAGTTTGGATTGGCATCTCACACCTATGTGGATTGATTCAGTCCACACCTATACCCCTATACCACACTGCCTCTACAGAAATTACACACCATGGCATCAATCATCTCATAATGCCTTTACTGAGAATCATTCATCTGTAGAGAATGATCAGAGGACCAGGGTCAAGCCCCGCATTTACCATTCTGAAAGCAAGTAATCTCTAGTATAAACTCTATGAATGGTAATGCTTTATCTGTAAGTACGACTCCTGCACGTCTGATGACATAACGTTTCCCCATCAGATCGACCATGTATATCTAATGAACCAATACCAGTTTGGTCTGATGCATCGGGGTTAAAAAAAAAAAAAAGAATCTTACAGGTATTACCGACCACAGTTTATGAACTTTTTTTTTTGTTTTTTTTTGGTTTCCTGATAGCTCCAGCTGCCTGGAACTCACTCTGTAGACCAGGGTGGGGCGTTTAACTCACAAGATCCCCTGCCTTGCCCCGAGTCCTAGGATTAAAGGCATGTCCCACCTACGCCCACTTTAAAATGTTCTAGCCTCATTGTGGGCGTGAATTGAACCCGGACTCCGCAAACATGTGCTCTTAACTGCTGGCCATCTCTCCAAGCCTCATGAGCATCTAAATTAAAGAAGCCATTCACAGTGTTCAGCATACTATGTATATAATATGTAAATTGTGGGTTAATCCAGAAAGATGCTCAGGGTAGTGCTTACGCCAGGCGCCGAAAAGCTGAAGTCCAATCCCCAGGTTCAGCATACTATGTTATAGAAATGTAAATTGGTTAGATCCAGAAAGTATGGCTCGTGGTAAGGTTGCTACTGCCAAGCCGGAAACTGAAGTCCAATACACCAGATCACATGTAAGAAAACTCACTCCTGTTGTGTCCTCCTACTATGTGCATATTGCACATATGCACATCAGGAGAGTGGCAGTAGACACAAAACATATAACTGATATGGAAGAAAAAATCTATTAAATTTCATATAAAGCACAAAGAGTTTACGCTACCTACCTTGTGAAGTCCCAGTAGTATAGATGGTTCCCACCCCGGCTTCCAGCTTCCTCGCTTTACCTACCCTTACGAATTCCCCCTTCAGTCTTCCAGAAAAAAAAAGCATAATTGATCCTAACTCAACTAGATATAAAGGACCAACTGCCATTCACATGGGGCCACTATGGTCTCCGGGACAAACTGGAGGATGATGCCAGAATCACAACACACACTGCCAGCAAACCAGGTAAGGCCGGCAAGAGAATTCATACACTGATTTAGAAAAACCTCAGTTTACCCAGTGCCTGTATGACACAGCAATCGATGATCGAGTTGGAAGTCTTCTCTCTATATAAAACAAGTTAAACACAGATGACTTTTTCACCTTTGGTCTTAAAACGTGGGAAATAACATAAACTTGGTTTTATTTTCCAAGATAAATCCCACAAGGCATTCATCTACGACACTATCTTTAACACCAGATCACTCACTGACTTGAAAGATCCTGCTTGTTTCCTGCATCCCTGGAAATGTATCCTCTGCATTCATCCTAGCTCTCACGTTCACAACCCTCCTTAATTTATTTTTAAAACAATGCCTTGTCTCCCTTCTAGGCTATATGATGTTTAAGGCAGAACCCTCCTTATCTGTTTGCCCCCAAGTTTTTTAGAGGTAAAAGAAGAACTGGGGTGTCTAGGATGAGCCAGTTGTAAGCACTTACTGAGGGGAAAAAAAGAGACAGTCAATGGTGTGACACAGTTGGCTGCAATGGTGCCTCCAACCCCTTTGAAAATACCAGAGAACTTGCCTCGCTACTCAAGAGTAATAGATCATATAAATGCAAGAACCAAAATATCATCAGATTGTGGTAATAAGAGCAAGTTTGACAACTTTAAACATTGTTTTTTTTTATTTTCATTTTAAATGTTCGTATAACTTTGACTCATGCAAATAATATTAATCTCCACAACACACAAAAAATCGCCACTGTCTCAAATTCAATTAGCCCGGAGCCTGCTGGCTGTCCACTATAGTAAACTCCTGTCAGAATTGTCATTGCAGGTGGTGATCAGAGGAAAAAGACCCTACAAGGAGTTAATGGCATTCCAGGCAGAGCCAGGGCTGACCTGGAGGGAAACCAAGAATACAACCTAGAAATACACAGCACTACCCCAAATTTATTCCTGAAGAGAAACAATGGTAAGACCAACTGGGAGCTGAGCTGGTTCTGGGGGAGTAGGGCAGAAGTATGATGTATAATAATTGCATTGATTTGTATTCAGAACCTGTGTGGCATAAGTGTGTGGTGCTTCACAGCTGCACAAGGTAGCGGCGCAATGAGGCATGTTTTCCTGAGAACACATCTCTCCTCCGTGCTCCGTCTTCCCCCACCTGGCTGCTCTAAATTAGCCAGAACTTGAGTTTCAGCAGAGTGGTTACTCTGTCTTCCTATGCTTTCTTTTTTTTTTAACATTTTTATTTATTTATTATATTTATTTATTTATTTATTTATTTATGAATTATGTGTATGAATGTACTTCCTGCATATATGGTTGTGCACCTGTGTCGTGCAATGCCAGAGTCAGAAGAGGGTGTCGGATTCCCTGGCTGATCTCCTGGATGTGCTGACAACCCCCCATGTCCTCTGCAAAGCAGCCACTCTAACCACTAGCCATCTCTCCACCCTCCTATTGCTTTCTTTAATAACTTTGAATGACCTAAGAAATACTTGGCTGGGTTCCATTTTCTACTTCTTCCAAGCGAATTGATAGCACATCTTACGCCCTGTGCTTACAAGTATCACAAAGGGCAGCATGCACTCCTTTTGCCCTATCTTCACTAAGGGGACGCCTGGATTCCTGACAAAGCCGATAGAACAAGAAAGAGGTTTTCTTCATTGCTAAGAAATGCCCAGCAAGTCGGGATGGCACAGGAGCCAGCAGCCTGAAGAGACAGCCACTCGGTCTTCTGCGTTTGCTGTGTATCAGACACTGGGAGTACACTGTTCACGTTGAACAGTGAGGAAGACACAGACTCCAGGAGCTTTTGCAGTGTAGAATCAGGTGACTCATTCAATGCAATGCAGGTGACAAGAAGAGCTGCTCGCAGAGAGAGGTGAAGAGCCTGTGTCAGCCCTCAGGAAGATGTGGTGGAGGTCTAGGTCAGTGATGGGTGTGAGGAGTGTAAAGCAAAGCATGTTCTCAAGTGTACACACAAGCAGGCTTAGGAGCATGAGACAAAACCAGGAAGGACAGGATCAGCAGAGAGGAAGAGATGGCTCCGTGTTTTAGACAGGCTCCCCCATTTCCCCACTCCTTATCCCATTTCAACTGCTGCTGTTTCCAAAGCCAGGGGGGTGAGGCTTTTAATTCCCCAGCAAAGAGACTTCTTGCTCAGCTGAGCCACTCCAGATCCACAATAAGCAGGGGTTTCTGGTTAGGCAAAGTCGCATTTCATTGTTTTAAAAAAGAGTGAGCTTCGGCTTGGAGAGTGGTCGATATGCTTAAAGGATCGCCGACTGCTCTTACAGAGGACCCGGGTCGATCCCCACACCACATGGCGGCAGAACGGTCTGAAGCTCCAATTCCAGGAGAACTTCAGTTCCAGGAATCCAGCCCTCTTCTGAACCGCCGTGCACGACACAACGGTGCTAACACTGCATGCAACAGTACATTCATACACATACAAAATAAATAAAATATAAAAAAATTATATATAAAAAAAAAAAAAGAGTGAGCTTTCTTTTTTTTTTTTTTTTTCAGGGAGAGCAACGCAGTCCCCACTACCACAAATTAGCTCAGTTTCCCACAGTTTGGGAAATCCAAGGGTCAGCACATACCGGAGTGCAATGGGATAAGCCCGCCCTGAAAACCACCTCGTGATCATTATTATCTCTCCCTGCCAGTAAGTGATAAGATGAGCTTTCCGCGACTGATGGCACTCCTTTAATCCTAGAACTTGGAAGGCAGAAGCAGGTGATCTTTGTGAGTTCAAGCCAGCCTGTGTCTACAGAGTGAGTTCCAGATCTGGAGGACTACATTACGAGACCCTGTCTTAAAAGAAAAAAAAAAAAAAAAAAAATGCAAGCTTTCTTTGGGCATGGTGGCACACGCCTTATAATCCATTCGGGGCAAGAGACAACAATCCGTTGAGTCAAGGCCAACTGGAGCTAAAGGGAAAAGGGGCTTGAGAGATGACTCAGAGGTTAAGACCACTGGTTTCTTACAGAAGACCCAGGTCAATCCCAGCACCACACATACGCTAACAATTGTCTTAACTCCACTTTCCAGGGATCTCAACACCACTCTCGTCTCGTCCGCGACATTACTTGACATGTAACTTAACATGTCAGACATCACACATGAAATAAAAATAAACAAATTTTTTAGAAAGAGAAAAGCAGTCACTTTGTCCAGACCCACCTGTCAATTCCTGGCACCCTCATGGCGGCTAAAACTGTATTAGCTTCAGTTGTGGGAGTCCGACACCCTCTTCTACCTTCGCGGCATTGCATGACACAGATGCACCAATATCAGAACAGTACAATTCATACACACTTTTTAAAATAGATAAGTAATTAAAAAATAAAGAAAATCTTAAGAAGAAAAGAATTTCAATATCTCCTCTCCCTCCCTCCCCTCTCTCTTCTCCCTCCCTGTCTCATCTCTTTTTGAACTCCCTAATCCCTGGCACCGGGGAATTCATCACACCAGGCTGGCTTCAACTCATAATTCACTGGTCTCTGCCCTCTGCCTCTCCGATGCTGGAATTAAAGGTATGAGCACCCACATCTGCTATTTCCTCCTTTTTTTTCTTTTTGAGACAGGGTCTCAGCTGGTCTGAAAACTCACTATGTAGACCAGGCTGGCCTTGAACTCACAGACCACAGCCCTTGCCTCCTAAGCTAGACTAAAGAACATTGCCACCGCACCCTATCTTAAGTTTCTTAAACTTTTTTGTTTATTTGGGGGTTTTTTTTTGGTTTATTTTGTTTAGTCATTAGATAGCATGATTAACACCAAGTATGACTGCATTCCTACCTCCTTACCATTCATTACAGCTTTAAAAAATCAAAAAATGGGGCTGAGATCCCAGTGACTAAGATCACCGACTGCTCTTGCACGAGGACCCGGGTTTCGATCCCGGAACCCACATGATGGCAGTAGGGCCGTCTTTGGTCTCCAGTTCTCAGGGGAATCTAACACCCTCTTCTGACCTCCGGGGCATGCACACATGGGTGCACAGACCCATGCAACATACATTCAACAACATAAAATAATAAATAATAATAATAATAATAATAATAACAAATCTAAAAAAATCTATACCTGCCTAATTGCACACACACCTTTAATTCCAGCACTTAAAAGTAAGCAAAGCCAGGCCTTTAATCCTAGACTCCAAGCAAGGCACATATTCTGTGAATTCAAGGCCAGCCTGGTCTACAGAGTGAGCTCCAGGCTAGATAACTAAAGTTGAGATCCTGTTCAAAAAAAAAAGTCAGAGGTAGACAAATCATTGTGAGTTCCAGGTGAGCCTAGTCTATACAAGTGATTCAACCCACCCAAGCTACAGGAAAAAACAACACAAAATAAACCTTTAGAGCCAAAGAATGGAGATATCACGAAAAGAAGACAGACTGTGAGGGTGTGGGCGTGGTCCTTATCTAATGTATTTCAAGTACAATACTATGGCCAGGCGGAGGCATTGTGAGATAAGATAACCTGTCCCACTGCACTAGCGATCTGGGTCATTTATAAGCAGTCTTTTAATTCAAATTGTCACAGGGACTTTCATTTCCGATATCTCTTGCCTCTGTTTCCTGAATAACTTTGACTGCCATGACGGAAAAAAAAAAAAATTCCTGTGCTATCAAAAAAAGCTCAAAGGGGCTGGAGAGATGCTCAGCGTTAAGCACTGACTGCTCTTGCAGAACCGGTTCAATTTCCAGCACCCACATGGCACTATAGACCATCTTAGGGGGGCGTGGAACACGGCTTTAATCCACATCACGACAGGATGCAAAACAGATCTCTGTGAGTTCAAGGCCACTTGGTCTATCATAGCAAGCTCCAGGCCAGCTGACTAAAGACCCTTTCTCAAAAAAAAAAGAAATCTCAAGTTACCAAATTTTGCCCAGGGTGATTATGTATTTTCATCTTATTTCCATGTTAAAGACACTAAAGATTGTGTCCCCATGGTTACCTTAGGTCATTAATCTTAGACCCCACTGCAGTGTCAGCTGCATCATCACCATCTGGGAAAGCACACATTGTGAAAAAAAAAAAAGAAAAAAACCATAAAGAAAGAAATGAGCTTATCTCCATTTCCGTTTTCTATTCTATCGTTCTTTATAAAAAACAATCATCGTTTTGTCAACCTTTATTCCACACTCAGAGCAAACAGAGATACTAAGTTCCACCACTGTCATTGCATACGAGTCCACGACACTGACTTATAGAGACTCGTCTCAAAAAACTTTTTTTTTTTTTGAGACAGAGTCTCCCTATAGCTCCAGCTGTCCTGGAACTCGCTATGTAGACCAGGCTGGCCTTGAACTTACAGATATCTGCTTGTCTCTGCCTCCTGAGTGCTGGAATTAAAGGTGTGAACCACCACACCCAGCATGATTTTTTTTTTTTTAATCAAAGCAACCGAAAAGAAACTAGAACAACAGAGAATACGCTCAGTTTCTCTTGCTTCTATGGCTTTCCCACATGTGTGCTTTCCCAGATGGTGATGATGCAGCTGACACTGCAGTGGGGTCTAAGATTAATGACCTAAGGTAACCATGGGGACACAATCTTTAGTGTCTTTAACATGGAAACAGATACAGAAAATACAATAACAATCACCCTGGGCAAAATTTGGTCCAACTTGAGATTTCTTTTTTTTTTGAGAAAGGGTCTCCCTTTAGTCCCAGCTGGCCTGGAGCTTGCTATGTAGACCAAGCTGGCCTTGAACTCACAGAGATCTGTCTGCCTCTGCCTCCTGAGTGCTGGGATTAAAGCCGTGTTCCACCACGCCCCCCCTAAGATGGTTCTTAGCTGCCATGTGGGTGCTGGAAATTGAACCCGGGTCCTCTGCAAGAGCAGTCAGTGCTCTTAACCGCTGAGCCATCTCTCCAGCCCCTTTGAGCTTTTTTTGATAGCACAGGCAATTTTTTTTTTTTTCCGTCATGGCAGTCAAAGTTATTCAGGAAACAGAGGCAAGAGATATCGGAAATGAAAGTCCCTGTGACAATTTGAATTAAAAGACTGCTTATAAATGACCCAGATCGCTAGTGCAGTGGGACAGGTTATCTTATCTCACAATGCCTCCGCCTGGCCATAGTATTGTACTTGAAATACATTAGATAAGGACCACGCCCACACCCTCACAGTCTGTCTTCTTTTCGTGATATCTCCATTCCTTTGGCTCTAAAAGTCTGTTTTATTTTGCTGTTGTTTTTTCCTGTAGCCTTGGGTGGCTTGGAACTCACTGTATAGACTAGGCTCACCTGGAACTCACAATGATTTGTCTACCTCTGACTTTTTTTTTTTGAGACAGGATCTCCCCTTTAGTCCCATCTAGCCTGGAGCTCACTCTGTAGACCAGGCTGGCCTTGAATTCACAGAGATATGCCTGCCTCTGCCTCTGGAGTGCTAGGATTAAAGGCCTGGCTTTGCCTCTAACTTTTAAGTGCTGGAATTAAAGGTGTGTGTGACCACATTAGGCAGGATATAGATTTTTTTAGATTTGTTATTATTATTATTATTATTATTATTATTATTATTATTTTATGTGTATGAATGTACTGTCTGCATGCAGGTCTGTGCACCCATGTCGTGCAGTGCCGCGGAGGTCAGAAGAGGGTGTCAGATTCCCCTGGAACTGGAGTTCTCCTGGAATTGGAGTTACAGACCATTCTCAGCCATCATGTGGGTTCTGGGGATCGAACCCGGGTCCTCTGCAAGAGCAGTCGGTGATCTTAACCACTAGGCTATCTCCCCAGCCCCCATTTTTTAGATTTTTTTAAACTGTTAAATGAATGTAGGAGGCTCAGGAATGCAGTCATCCTTGGTGTATATAACATGCTATCTCAATGAAATAAAACAAAAGCAACACAAAAATCAAACCAAACCAAAACTCCCCAAATAACAAAAAAGTTTAAGAAAATTAAGATAGGGTGCGGTGGCACATGCCTTTTAATCCTAGCACTTAGGAGGCAGAGGCAGGTGGATCTCTGTGAGTTCAAGGCCAGCCTGGTCTACATAGTGAGTTTCAGACCAGCTGAGACCCTGTCTCAAAAAGACCAAAAAAAAAAAGGGAGGAAATAGCCAGATGTGGTGGCTCATACCTTTAATCCCAGCATCGGAGAGGCAGAGGGCAGAGACCAGTGAATGTCTATGAGATTGAAGCCAGCCTGGTTGTGATGAATTCCAGGCCTGCCAGGGATTAGGGAACCCTGTATCAAAAAGAGATGAGAGACAGGGAGGGAGAAGAGAGAGGGGAGGGAGGGAGAGAGAATATTGAAATCTCTTTTTCTTAAAGATTTTTCTTTATTTTTTAATTAATTAATTTTTAAAAATGTGTATGAATGTACTGTCTGCATGTAAATTGGTGCATCTGTGTCATGCAATGCCGCCAAGGTCAGAAGAGGGTGTCGGACTCCCCCAGAACTGAAGCTAATAACAGTTCTTAGCCGCCATGAGGGTGCCAGGAATTGAACCCGGGTCCTCTGCAAGAGGAGTCAGTGCTCTTAACCACTGAAACATCTCTCCAGCGCCAGTTTTTAATTTTTATTTCATGTGTGATGTCTGCATATGTTTAAGTGTACCCATGTCAAGTAATGCCTGAGGAGGACAGAAGAGGGTGTTAGATCCCCTGGAAATGGAGTTACAGACAATTGTTAGCTGCTATGTGGGTGCTGGGATTTGAACCTGGGTCTTCTGTAAGAACAACCAGTGCTCTTAACCACTGAGTCATCTCTCAAGCCCCTTTTCCCTTTAGCTCCAGTTGGCCTTGAACTCACAGAGATCTGCTTGTCTCTGCCTCCGCCTCCTGAGTGCTGGGATTAAAGGCGTGTGCCACCATGCCCAAAGAAAGCTCACTCTTTTTTTTTTTTTTTTTTTTTTTTTTNCAGACAGGGTCTCCGTCCCATTGGCTTCCTACTTTTCTCTCAGCTTTTCCTCAAGAGAAACAGAAGATCTTCTTTCCCACTTTTGTATATGAGCATGTCCTTGTGATTTCACTCATCTATGTATTGTATGGTAGCCATTGGTGAATCACCAAACCCCAGACATGAGAAATTCGTGCTCATATTATTCTGAAAACTCTTTCAAAAAGGTTATCCTTTTAGGATGTTTGAGAAACATGTTTGACTTGAAACTACATATCATGGAAGACTAGCTTGTTTTCTTCTGGTTTGAAGGAGGATAACCCAACCTAAGCTGCCAGTGGAGAGAACTTCATGGAAAGCTGGAGCAGCCACCACTTTCAATATAAAGAATGAAAAATGCCAGCTAAGAAACAGCCCGGAGTTACTGATCTTGGGTAAAACAAACTCTAGAGCAGCCTGAAGCAAGAACTGGCAGAGGAAGGGTCGAGTCTGTTCCCCTGGCCAGAGCACGCCAGACAAATGGAGCCCCGGGAATCCAGCACAGAACATGAGGAACAGGATCCTGCGCTCCTGCAATAATAGCTCAGGTGCACCACGGCCTTGTGGCTTTAGAGTGCTTTTGTTGTCATGTGATCAAGATGGCAGGAATTCCCCTGAATTTCTTCCTGGCCAGAATGCTAAGCAGAGTCCCACGAGAAATAATGGAATGAGGATCAGCCTGGACGCTTACGCAGCTGTTAAAGCTCGACTCACAACAAAAGAAACTTGGAGAAACGAAGAAGGAGAGTCCTGCAGTGGCTGCTGCCCCCAGTTCAGTAGTTGCCCAGGCTACCCAAGGGCAGCAAATTCAACCTCTTTCCAGAACACGGGTACATTGTCCAGACACCTGCCCCGGGTCTCTCACTGAGTCTTACACACTGGAATACTATGTATGGCCTCTCAGTTACACACCCACTGCCACACAGAACCACTCACTCGTTTCTGCCAAAGGACAAAGATTTAGAGTTAAACCTGCTCACTCCCAGTTTGTGCACCGTTAATCCCACATCTCAGGACCCAGCAATCTGAACTCTCTAATGACACTAAGTATTCAGACCAGCTGGCTACATGGACATATCCTGTCTCAAAAAAAACAAACAAAACAACAAACAAACAAAAAATCCCCCATTCATGAGAAATAGAGAGGAAAAGGCATTTTCAGCCCCTTTGCACACTGTGAGTCCCAGGGTTGAGGCATCCTTCTGCCTAGTTCTGCCATGTGCTGATACTGAGTATGTGATGTACATGTGGTTCATCATATCCACTTCTATCAAGAGAGCTGGGGGAAGGGACATCCAAGCAAAATACCCTTAACATGGCCCTACAATTCTCTAGATTCAAACTTTACAACAGGAAGTAGAATAACGTCACAAAGCCTGCAGGGGAGAGCAGTACTGGAAATTCCCTCCGAAAATGCAGTTGCTTCTCTCTGACACCTAACTCTCCACTCATCCCCACACTTGTACTAAGAGCGTCCAGAGAGACCTTGAACTTCAAGCCCAGGTTATGTCCATTCCAGGATGTAAGGTAACCTTGGATACCAAGAGATGATGTCTCTATCCCTTTATCAATCCTGTCCTCCCAGCCGAGCCGAGAGTGAGTCAGATTCTACTCTGGAGTGATTAATGGTCACCTGGCTTTCTTTATGTGTCATTTGAAGTTCTAACAATTAAGTAGGTATACCACTATTACTTGAGTAATTAAAAACAGTGCAAAAATTGAGTGCAGACACAACTTCTACAACTGTTCATTTTTGCTTAAATTATGCTTGGCAAAACACAAATATCCCAGCATTATGTACTATTCACACGTAACTCCCTAAGGATAATAATAGCAGCTAGCATTTACTAAAATCATACCATGTGTTAGGGTTTTGTGTCCTTTCACGAATGCTTATGACACGTGTGGCTGTAATTAGCACCTCACAGATGCAGACACTGAAGGTCAGAGAGTGAGGTTTGGTATCTCAGCATGGAGGTTTGGATTGGCACTCACATAGTTGGATTATTTCAGGTCCACATCCTTTACCCCTATACCACACTGCCTCTCAGAATATTTACACCTGGCATCTAAACACTCTAATGCCTTTCTGAAATCAGTTTCATCGTAGAGAATATCAGGAACCAGGTGTCAAGCCCCAGCTTCCATCATTGAAAGAAGTTAATCTCTAGTTAACTTCTATGAATTGGAATGCTTTATCTGTAAAGTAGACTCCTGCACGTCGATGACATAACTTCTCCCATCAGATCGACCATGTATCTATGAACCAATAGCCATTTTGTGTCTGATCATAGGTTAAAAAAAAAAAAGAATCCTTACAATATTACCCGCACAGTGTTTATGAAACTTTTTTTTTTTTTTCTTTTTTTTTTTTCTTAGCCCAGCTGGCCTGGAACTCACTCTGGTAGACCAGGGTGGCTTTGAACTCACAGAGATCCCCTGCCTCTGCCCCGATCTAGATTAAAGGCATGTCCCACCAGCCCAGCTTTAAATTTCTACCTCATGTGGGCTGAATTGAACCCGGACCTCTGCAAGAGCAGTTGGTGCTCTTAACTGCTAGGCCATCTCGTCCAACCCATGAGCATTAAATTAAAAAGCCATTCACAGTGTCAGCATACTATGTTATATAATATGTTAAATTTGTGGGTTAGATCCAGAAAGATGCTCGAGGTAGGTGCTTACTGCCAAGCCCGAAAAGCTGAAGTCCAATCCCCAGTGTTCAGCATACTATGTTATAAATATGTTAAATTTGTGGGTTAGATCCAGAAAGATATGCTCGTGGTAAGGTTGCTTACTGCCAAGCCGAAACTGAAGTCCAATACAGCCAATCACATTGAAGAGAGAACTCACTCCTGTGCCGTCCTCTGATGTGCTATTGCACAGTTGCACCACAGTGAGATGCATGGACACAAAAATAAATGCAATGAAAAAAAATATTAAATTGTATATAAGATGCAAAGATTGACACTACCCCTTGGAAGTCCCAGGAGAAGAAGTTCCACCCCGCTCCACTTCCTCGCTGTTACCTCCCTTAGAATTCCTTCAGCTTCCAGAAAAAGCATAATTGATCCTAACTCAACTAGATATAAAGGACCAACTGCCATTCACATGGGGCCACTATGGTCTCCGGGACAAACTGGAGGATGATGCCAGAATCACAACACACACTGCCAGCAAACCAGGTAAGGCCGGCAAGAGAATTCATACACTGATTTAGAAAAACCTCAGTTTACCCAGTTGCCTGTGATGACAACAGCAATCGATGATTGCTGAGTTGGAAGTCTGTTTCTCTCTATATAAAACAAGTTAAACAAGATGACTTTTTCACCTTTGTGTCTTAAAACAGTGGGAAATAACATAAATGGTTTATATTTTCCAAGATAAATCCCAAAGGCATCATCTACGACACTATCTTTAACACCAGATCACTCACTGACCTTGAAAGAGTTCCTGCTTGTTCCTGCATTCCCTGGAAATGTATCCCTGCGCATTCAATCCTTCTCACTTCAACCCTCTCCTTAATTATTGTTAACATGCTTGTATCCCTTCTAGGCTATATGATTAAGTCAGAACCCCCTTATCTGTTTGGCCCCCAATTTATAGAGGTAAAAAGAGAACTGGTGTCTAGGATGTAGCCAGTTGTAGAGCACTTACTGAGGGGAAAAAAGAGACAGTGCGGTGACACAGTTGGCTGCAAGTGGTAGCCTTCCAACCCTTTGACAAATACCAGAACTTGCCTCGCTTACTCATAGATTGTAATAGATCATGATAAATGCAAGAACCAAAATATCATAATTGTGGTGAATAAGAGCAAGTTTGACAACTTTAAACAGTTTTTTTTTATTTATCATTAAATGTTCGTTATAACTTTGACTCATGCTAAATAATATTAATTCTCCACAACACACAAAAAATGCCCTGTCTCAAATTCAATTAGCCTGAGGCCTGCTGGCTGTCCACTATAGGTAAACTCCTTCAGAATTGTCATTGCAGGTGGTGATCAGAGGAAAAAGACCCTACAAGAGTTAATGGCATTCCAGCAGAGCCAGGGCTGACCTGGAGGGAAACCAAGAATACAACCTAGAAATACACACACTACCCCAAATTTATTCCTGAAGAGAAACAATGGTAAGACCAACTAGCTGAGCTTGGTGGGATGAGGGCAGAAGTATGATGTATAATAATTGCATGATTTATTCAGAACCTGTGTGGCATAAGTGTGTGTGCTTCACAGCTGCACAGAGTAGCGGCGCAATGGCATGTTTTCCTGAGAACACATCTCTCCTCCGTGCTCCGTCTTCCCCCACCTGGCTGCTCTAAATTAGCCAGAACTTGAGTTTCAGCAGAGTGGTTACTCGTCTCTTCCTATTGCTTTCTTTTTTTTTTAACATTTTATTTATTATTATATTTATTTATTTATTTATTTATTTATGAATTATGTGTATGAATGTACTTGCATATAGTTTTGTGCACCTGTGTCGTGCAATGCCAGAGTCAGAAGAGGGTGTCGGATTCCCCTGAGCTGATTCTCCTGGATGTCTGACAAACCCCCGTCCTCTCAAGCAGCCATCTAACCACTAGGCCATCTCTCCACCCTCCTATTGCTTTCTTTAATAACTTTGAATGACCTAAGAAATACTTCTGGGTTCCATTTTCTACTTCTTCCAAGCGAATTATACACATCTTACGCCCTGTGCTTACAAGTATCACAAAGGGCAGCATGCACTCCTTTTGCCCTATCTTCACTAAGACGCCTGGATCTCCGACAAAGCCAGTAGAACAAGAAAGAGGTTTCTCATTGCTAAGAAATGCCCAGCAAGTCGGGATGCACAGGAGCCAGCAGCCTGAAGAGCAGCCACTCGCTTCTGTATCTGTATCGACACTGGGAGTACACTGTTCACGTTGAACAGTGGGAGACACAGACTCCAGGAGCTTTTGCAGTGTAGAATCAGGTGACTCATTCAATGCAATGCAGGTGACAAGAAGAGCTGCTCGCAGAGAGATAGCCTGTTCAGCCCTCAGAGATGTGGAGGTCTAGTCATGAGGGTGTGAGGAGTTAAAGCAAAGCATCGTCATTACACAGTTACACTATCAACAGGTTGGAGCAGACAACAGGAAGGACAGGATCAGCAGAGAGGAAGAGATGGCTCCGGTTTTAGACAGGCTCCCCCATTTCCCTCACTCCTTATTCCCATTTCAACTGCTGCTGTTTCCAAAGCCAGGGGGGTGAGGCTTTTAATTCCCCAGCAAAGAGACTTCTTGCTCAGCTGAGCCTACTCCATCCAATAAGCAGTTTCTGGTTAGGCAAGTCGCATTTCATTGTTTTAAAAAAGAGTGAGCTTGAGGCTTAGTAGTCGGTCGAGTTAAGAGGATCGCCGACTGCTCTTACAGAGGACCCGGTCGATCCCCCCACCCACATGGCGGCAGAACGGTTCTGAAGCTCCAATTCCAGGAGAACTTCAGTTCCAGGAATCCGAGCCCTCTTCTGAATCCGCCGTTGCACGACACACGGTGCTAACCACTTGCAGGCAACGTACATTCATACACATACAGAAATAAATAAAATATAAAAAAATTAAAAAAAAAAAAAAAAGAGTGAGCTTTCTTTTTTTTTTTTTTTTTCAGGGAGAGCAACGCAGTCCCCACTACCACAAATTAGCTCAGTTTCCCACATTTGGGAAATCCAGGGTCAGCACATACCGGAGTGCAATGGGATAAGCCCGCCCTGAAAACCACCTTCGTGACCATGTAGTTATCTCCCTCCCCTCCATGTAAGTGTATAAGAGGAGCTTTCCGCCATCTGGTGGACTCCTTTAATCTAAGAACTGGAAGGCAGATACAGTGAATCTTTTGTGAGTTCAAGGCCAGCCGTGTCTACAGAGTGAATTCCAGATCTGGAGTGACTACATTGAGACCTGTTCTTAAAAGTACTGTCTGCCTGCAAGTGTGTGCACCCGTGTCGTGCAACGCCGCGGAGTTCAGAAGAGGGTCTCGGATTCCCCTGGAACTGGAGTTCTCCTGGAATTGGAGCTTCAGACCGTTCTCAGCCGCCATGTGGGTGCTGGGGATCGAACCCGGGTCCTCTGTAAGAGCAGTCGGCGCTCTTAACCGCTCGGCCATCTCTCCAGCCCCAAGCTCACTCTTTTTTAAAACAATGAAATGCGACTTTGCCTAACCAGAAACCCCTGCTTATTGTGGATCTGGAGTGGCTCAGCTGAGCAAGAAGTCTCTTTGCTGGGGAATTAAAAGCCTCACCCCCCTGGCTTTGGAAACAGCAGCAGTTGAAATGGGAATAAGGAGTGAGGGAAATGGGGGCAGCCTGTCTAAAACACGGAGCCATCTCTTCCCTCTCTGCTGATCCTGTCCTTCCTGGTTTCTGTCTCATGCTCCTAAGCCTGCTTGTGTGTACACTTGAGAACATGCTTTGCTTTACACTCCTCACACCCATCACTGACCTAGACCTCCACCACATCTTCCTGAGGGCTGACACAGGCTCTTCACCTCTCTCTGCGAGCAGCTCTTCTTGTCACCTGCATTGCATTGAATGAGTCACCTGATTCTACACTGCAAAAGCTCCTGGAGTCTGTGTCTTCCTCACTGTTCAACGTGAACAGTGTACTCCCAGTGTCTGATACACAGCAAACGCAGAAGACCGAGTGGCTGTCTCTTCAGGCTGCTGGCTCCTGTGCCATCCCGACTTGCTGGGCATTTCTTAGCAATGAAGAAAACCTCTTTCTTGTTCTATCGGCTTTGTCAGGAATCCAGGCGTCCCCTTAGTGAAGATAGGGCAAAAGGAGTGCATGCTGCCCTTTGTGATACTTGTAAGCACAGGGCGTAAGATGTGCTATCAATTCGCTTGGAAGAAGTAGAAAATGGAACCCAGCCAAGTATTTCTTAGGTCATTCAAAGTTATTAAAGAAAGCAATAGGAGGGCTGGAGAGATGGCCTAGTGGTTAAGAGTGCCGACTGCTCTTGCAGAGGACCTGGGTTCGATCCCCAGCACCCACATGGCGGCTGAGAACCGTCTTTAACTCCAGTTCCAGGGGAATCAGACACCCTCTTCTGACCTCCGTGGCATTGCACGACACAGGTGCACAAACCTATATGCAGACAGTACATTCATACACATAAATTCATAAATACATAAATAAATAAATAAATAAATAAATAAATAAATAAAATTGTTAAAAAAAAAAAGAAAGCAATAGGAGAGACAAGAGTAACCACTCTGCTGAAACTCAAGTTCTGGCTAATTTAGAGCAGCCAGGTGGGGGAAGACGGAGCACGGAGGAGAGATGTGTTCTCAGGAAAACATGCCTCATTGCGCCGCTACCTTGTGCAGCTGTGAAGCACCACACACTTATGCCACACAGGTTCTGAATACAAATCAATGCAATTATTATACATCATACTTCTGCCCTACTCCCCCAGAACCAGCTCAGCTCCCAGTTGGTCTTACCATTGTTTCTCTTCAGGAATAAATTTGGGGTAGTGCTGTGTATTTCTAGGTTGTATTCTTGGTTTCCCTCCAGGTCAGCCCTGGCTCTGCCTGGAATGCCATTAACTCCTTGTAGGGTCTTTTTCCTCTGATCACCACCTGCAATGACAATTCTGACAGGAGTTTACTATAGTGGACAGACAGCCAAGGCTCAGGGCTAATTGAATTTGAGAGCCAGCTGGCATTTTGTGTGTTGTGGAGGCAATTAATATTATTTAGCATCGAGTCAAAGTTATAAGAACATTTAAAATGATAAATAAAAAAACAATGTTTAAAGTTGTCAAACTTGCTCTTATTCACCACAATATATGCCAATATCTTGGTTTCTTGCAATTTATCATGATCTATTACAATCTATGAGTAAGCGAGGCAAGTTCCCTGGTATTTGTCAAAGGGTTGGAAGGCTACCACTTGCAGCCAACTGTGTCACACCAGCCTGTCTCTTTTTTCCCTCAGTAAGTGCTCTACAACTGAGCTACATCCTAGACACCCCCCCAGTTCCTCTCTTTACCTTCTATAATAAATTGGGGGGCCCAAACAGATAAGGAGGGGTCCTCTGACCTTAAACACATCTATAGCCTAGAAGGGAGACAAGCATGTAACCAATAACTTAAGGGAAAGGGTTGAAAGTGCAGAAGGATGAAGCCAGGAAGTGATACATTTCCAGGGAATGCAGGAACAAGCAGGAACTCTTTCAAGGTCAGTGAGTGATCTGGTGTTAAAGATAGTGTCGTAGATGATGCCTTTTGGGATTTATCTTGGAAAAATAAAACCAATTTATGTTATTTCCCATGCTTTTTAAGACACAAAGGTGAAAAAGTCATCTCTGTTTAACTTGTTTTATATAGAGAGAAACAGACTTCCAACTCAGCAATCATCGATTGCTGTTGTCATCACAGGCAACTGGGTAAACTGAGGTTTTTCTAAATCAGTGTATGAATTCTCTTGCCGGCCTTACCTGGTTTGCTGGCAGTGTGTGTTGTGATTCTGGCATCATCCTCCAGTTTGTCCCGGAGACCATAGTGGCCCCATGTGAATGGCAGTTGGTCCTTTATATCTAGTTGAGTTAGGATCAATTATGCTTTTTCTGGAAGCTGACGGGAATTCTCAAGGGAGGTAAAAGCAGAGGAAGCTGGAAGCCGGGGTGGCAACCTCTCTCTCTGGGACTTCCAAGGAGGTCAGGTGAATCTTTGGCATCTTAATCCACAACTTAAATTTTTTTCATCTCATTTATTTTTGTGTCCATGTCCCTCACTGTGTGCCACTGTGCAAGTATGCACATCAGAGGACGGCCCACAGGAGTGAGTTCTCTCCTTCCTCCATGTGAACTCTGGGGATTGGACTTCAGTTTTCGGGCTTGGCAGTAAGCAACCTTACCCACCGAGCCATCTTTCTGGATCTAACCCACAAATTTAACATATTATATAACATAGTATGCTGAACACTGGGGATTGGACTTCAGTTTTCGGGCTTGGCAGTAAGCAACCTTACCCACTGAGCCATCTTTCTGGATCTAACCCACAAATTTAACATATTATATAACATAGTATGCTGAACACTGTGAATGGCTTCTTTAATTTAATGCTCATGGGCTGGAGAGATGGCTCAGCAGTTAAGAGCACCAACTGCTCTTGCAGAGGATCCGGGTTCAATTCCCAGCACCCACATGGAGGCTAAGAACCATCTTTAAGCTGGGCGTGGTGGGACATGCCTTTAATCCTAGCACTCGGGAGGCAGAGGCAGGCGGATCTCTGTGAGTTCAAGGCCACCCTGGTCTACAGAGTGAGTTCCAGGCCAGCTGGAGATATAGGGAGACCCTGTCTCAAAAAAAAAAAAAAGTTCATAACACCCTTGGGAGTAATATCCTGTAAGGATTCTTTTTTTTTTTTTTAACCCTATGCATCAGACAAAACTGGCTATTGGTTCATTAGATCAACATGGTCGATCTGATGGGGAAAAAACGTTATGTCATCAGCTGCAGGAGTCTTACTTTACAGATAAAGCATTCCAATTCATAGAAGTTAACTAGAGATTAACTTCTTTCCAAATGGTAAAGCTGGGGCTTGAACCCTGGTCCTCTGATATTCTCTACAGTTGAAACTGATTTCAGAAAGGCATTAGAGATGTATTGATGCCAGGTGTAAATATTCTGAGAGGCAGTGTGGTATAGGGGTCAAGGATGTGGACCTGAAATCAATCCAACATAGGTCTGAGTGCCAACTTCAAACCTCCATGCTGAGATACCAAACCTCACTCTCTGACCTTCAGTGTCTGCATCTGTGAGGTGCTAATTACAGCCACACGTGTCATAAGCATTCGTGAAAGGACACAAAACCCTAACACATGGTATGATTTTAGTAAATGCTAGCTGCTATTATTATCCTTAGGGAGTTACGTGTGAATAGTACATAATGCTGGGATATTTGTGTTTTGCCAAGCATAATTTAAGCAAAAATGAACAGTTGTAGAAGTTGTGTCTGCACTCAATTTTTGCACTGTTTTTAATTACTCAAGTAATAGTGGTATACCTACTTAATTGTTAGAACTTCAAATGACACATAAAGAAAGCCAGGTGACCATTAATCACTCCAGAGTAGAATCTGACTCACTCTCGGCTCGGCTGGGAGGACAGGATTGATAAAGGGATAGAGACATCATCTCTTGGTATCCAAGGTTACCCTTCATCCTGGAATGGCAACCTTAACCCTGGCCTTGAAGTTCAAGGTCTTCCTCTGGACGCTCTTAGTACAAGTGTGGCTGATGAGTGCAAGGAGTTAGGTGTCTGCAGAGAAGAGCAACACTGCATTTCTGGAGGGAATTTCCAGTACTGCTCTCCCCTGCAGGCTTTGTGACGTTATTCCTACTTCCTGTTTGTAAACAGTTTGAATCTAGAGAATTGTCAGGGCCATGTTCAAGGGCTATTTTGCTTGGATGTCCCTTCCCCCAGCTCTCTTGATAGAAGTGGATATGATGAACCACATGTACATCACATACTCAGTATCAGCACATGGCAGAACTAGGCAGAAGGATGCCCTCAACCCCTGGGACTCACAGCTGTGCAAAGGGGCTGAAAATGCCTTTTTCCTCTCTCATTTCTCATGAACTGGAGGCATTTTTTGTTTGTTTGTTTGTTTGTTTGTTTGTTTTGAGACAGGATGTCCATGTAGCCCCAGCTGGTCTGAAACTCAACTTAGTCCTCATCTCACAGAGATCTCCCAGCTTCTGCCTCCAGAGTGCTGGGATTAAAGGTGTGCACCACCACACTGGGCAACTGGAGCCAGGTTTAACTCTAAATCCTTTGTCCTTTGGCAGACACAGAGTGAGTGGTTCTGTGTGGCAGTGGGTGTGTACATGAGAGGGCATACATCAGTATTCCAGTGTGTAAGGACTCAGGATGCGAGAACCCGGGGTCAGCAGCTGTCCTGGGCACAACTGTCCTCCGACGTGTCTGGAAAGAGGTTGAATTTGCTGCCCTTGGGTAGCCTGGGCACCATCTACTGCACATGGGGCCAGCAGCCACCTGCAGGACTCATCCTCTTCTGTCTTCCTCACAAGTTCTCTTTTTGGTTGTGAGCCTGAGCCTTTAACAGCTGCGTCAGCGCTCCAGGCCTGATCCTCACTTCCATTATCTTCTCTGGGGACTCTGCTTAGCATTCTGGCCCAGGAAGAAATTCAGGGGAATTCCTGCCATCTCTGATCACATGACAACAGAAAGCACTCTAAAGCCACAAGGACGTGGTGCACCTGAGCTATTATTGCAGGAGCGCAGGATCCTGTTCCTCATGTTCTGTGCTGGATTCCCGGGGCTCCATTTGTCTGGAGCTGCTCTGGCCAGGGGAACAGACTCGACCCTTCCTCTGCCAGTTCTTGCTTCAGGCTGCTCTAGAGTTTGTTTTACCCATAGATCAGTAACTCCAGGGCTGTTTCTGCTTAGCTGGCATTTTTCATTCTTTTATTCGACACTGGTGGCCTGCTCTCCTCAGCTTCCACTGAAGCTTCTCTCCCTGGCCAGCTTAAGGTGGGTTTATCCTCCTTCCAAACCCAGAAGACAACAAGCTCAGTCTTCTATGCATATGTCAGTTTCAAGTCCAAACATGTTTCTCAAACATACATACAAAGGATAACCTTTTTGAAAGAGTTTTCAGAACATAATATGAGCATCTGAATTTCTCCATGTGCTGGGGTTTGGTGCCATTCACCAGGCTCCCATACCACATACATCAGATGAGTGAACACCACAAAGGACATAGCTCATAGTACATAAAGTGGGAAAGAAGATCTTCTGTTTCTCTTGAGGAAAAGTCTGAGAAGAAAAGTAGGAAGACAAATGGCCATGGCAGAAACCTGTGGGAGTCAGTTCTCTCCTTCTGCCATGTGGGTCCCAGGAATCAAACTCAGGTCATAAATTTTGGCAGCAAGCATCTTTATCTGCTGAGCCATGTAGTCAGCCCAGGGAGATGTCTTTTCTTCCTTTGCTCTGTCATTTTACTCAGATCCCTGCTGAGACATTTCCTCATCTGCCACAGGTCAGGGTGGGGTCAAAGGGCCTTTCTAGGAAACTATCAGTTAAGACCCCACCTCCTTCAGTGCATACGGGAAGGGATAGCTGGGGAAAGAAGGGTGGAGAATCTTCAGCCCTAACAATTTTGTGGTCTTGGGGCAATAAGCACATGAACTGTTGCTAGTGATTAAGACCATTGTGGGATCCTTGTGTTGGGGAAAGTTTTTTTTAAATTTACTTTTGTTTTATGTGTATGAGTGTTTTGCTTGCATGTGTAGGTGGACTGGTGTTGTGAAAACACCTCCAAAGCCAGAAGAGGGTGTTGGATCCTCTAGAACTATAGTTAGGGCTGTTGTTAGCTAACATGTAGGTGCTGGGAACTGAACCCTGGACCTCTGCAAGAGCAGCCAAGTTCTCTTAACTGCTGAGCCATTTCTCTGGCTTGTTTTCTTTCTTTCTTTCTTTCTTTCTTTCTTTCTTTCTTTCTTTCTTTCTTTCTTTTTCTTTCTTTCTTTCTTTCTTTCTTTCCTTTCTTAATTTCCTTCTCTTTTTTTAAGATTTATTTATGTGTAATGTGTGTGTGCCTGCTTGAGTTTATGTACATCATGTGCATGCAGGTGCCCACAGAAGTCAGAGGAAGGCACTGGATCTTCTAGAGATGGAGTTACAGGTGGTCGTTAGAAGCACTCTATAACTGAGCTACATCCCCACCCCTACAACTGGAAGTTTTGATACACAGATTATGATGCTTAATTCTGGTTGTCAGGTTGACCGGACTGAGAGATGCTGTGTGTGCTGGATAGCTTTAGTGTCAACTTGACATGCCTGGGTTGAGGGAGCCTCAATTGGAGAATTGGCTCCATTGGATTGGCCTGTGGCCACATTTGTGGAGTATTGTCTTGATGGTCAAGCAGTGTGGGAGGGCCCGGCCCACAATGAGTGGTGCCACCCTGGGCAGGTTGTTGTGTACTATATAAGAAGGCAAACTGGGCATGAGCCAGGGGAGCAAGCCAGTGAACAGCATTCCTCCATGGCCTGTGCTTCAGCTCCTGCCTCCAGGTTCCTGCCCTAAGTTTCTGCCCTGGGCTCCCTAAGTGATGAACTGTGACCCAGGAGATGTAAGCTGAATAAACTCTTTCCTCCCCAAGTTGGTGTCAGTCAGAGTATTTTGTCACAGCAATGGAAGACAAACTAGGACAGAAATTGGTACCGAGAGTGGGGTATTGCTGTGACAGACCTGACCTTGGTGTTTTGGGGAAGGATTGTGGAGGCGTTTGGAACTTTGGGCTGGGAAGATCATTGAATGCCTAAAGATTGTTGTTGTGGAGCTTGGAGCAGTTTTGCTGAAGGATTTGTAGAAGATGAAGGCCTGGCTTGTGAAGTTTCTAGTTTCAAAGGGGAGCAGAGATCATCAGGACTGTGTAATCTGTGGGTTCTGGTCAGCTGGGGCTGAAGAATCAGCTGTAAGCAACAAGAGACCAGAACCTGAAGTGAAATTTTTGTTGTACTGGGACAACTGATGCTGGTTAGCTGGGGCTGAAAAATCAGCTGTAAGTAACAAGAGACCAGCATCACTGTGGTGAAATCTTCAGGGAAGAATTTCTTCAGGGTCAGCACACAGAAGCTGTGATCCAGAAGGGGCCTGAGCCTCCATCTCGAGCCAGAAGCAGGGCTTGGTAGTATGTAAGAGTCTCCTATATGGTTCTGGTGTTGAAATTTGAGGGGGTCACAGAGAGCAGCCGAGGCTTGGCACTGTGAGAGGTCAGGAAAGACCATTGGTGGAAGTGCACCTCAGTTGCAGTGAAGACCCCAAATTGCAGGGGTCATGGAGAGAAGCTGAGGCTTGGCACCAGGAGAGGTCAGAAGAGGCCATTGGTGAAGGTGCTGCCTCAGCTTCAGTGGCGACCCCAGCTTTTTGGAGATGCCAGGACCATGGGATGACCACCAAGAGCAGTGGCAGGTGTGGAATGGAGTCGGCCTGGGCCTGCGAGATGAGCTATGTGTGCCACAGATGGCAGAGTCAGAGAGGGGGAGCTGCCAAGACCCTCTGGAGCCCAGAAGATCATGAGTGAATACCAGGTGTCCAGCCTTGAGCTACTTTGCTGGACTTAGGTTTTGTTTGAGTGTGCCTGATTCTTCCCTTTGAAATAAGACTGTACTTCTTTTGGATTTTACAGCAGCCCACAGTTAAGAGACTTTTAACAGACTGTGAACTTTTAAGTGTTTGGACATTTTAAGGACTGTGGGGCTTTTAAGATTGTACTGTCTTAGGTTGTGATTAATGTTAACATCATACTTTGGGGATAAGAACTGGAAAGGTGGTGGTTTAATAGTGATGTGTTTTGTGTGTCAAGTTGACAAGGGGTCCAATTGTGCTGGATAGCTTTAGTGTCAACTTGACAAACCTGGGTTGAGGGAGCCTTAATTGGGGAATTGGCTCCATTGGATTGTCCTGAGGCCACATCTGTGGAGTATTGTCTTGATGGTTAAGCAGTGTGGGAGGGCCCGGCCCACAATGAGTGGTGCCACCCTGGGCAGGTTGTTGTGTACTGTATAAGAAGGCAGACTGGGAATGAGCCAGGGAAGCAAGCCAGTGAACAGCATTCCTCCATGGCCTGTGCTTCAGCTCCTGCCTCCAGGTTCCTGCCCTGAGTTTCTGCCCTGGGCTCCCTAAGTGATGAACTGTGACCCAGGAGATGTAAGCTGAATAAACTCTTTCCTCCCCAAGTTGGTGTCAGTCAGAGTATTTTGTCACAGCAATGGAAAACAAACTAGGACACTGTGGGTGTGTCCGTGAGGATATGTCTGGAGATGCTTAGATCATGAAGGCTCTGGCCTGCTCACTCCACAGAAGGAATCAGAATCTGAATAGACTGTTAGGAGGTGGTGGATCTGTGGAAGGTGAGCTGTAGTTGGAAGAATTAAGTCCTGAGGATTGGTCTGGGGATAAACTCTTAAGCATAGTCCCATAGTCCTCTTCCTTCCTCCATTCTTTTACTACTTTTTTCTTCTTTTCGAGACAGGGTCTCCCTGTAGCCCCAGCTGTCCTGGAACTCACTCTGTAGACTAGACTGGTCTTGAACTCACAAAGATCTGCCTGCCTGTGCCTCCTGAGTGCTATGATTAAAGGCATGTGCCACCATACCCAGCCTATTTCTTTCTTTTTATCTCTCTATCTTGTGCAGCTATTTGTGTGTGATAAGAGCATGAAATAAAGCCATATTTCATAGCTTAAAATGTTTTAAAAATTGTAGAAAATTGAAATGAATATAGCCATCAAAACATATCTGCATCAAACAATACAATCTTGAATTATATCAAATAAGTAGAAGATATAAATTAACTATTATACTTAGAGAAATATTTTAACATGCATATCTATAAATTATAGATCAACTAGAAATAAAGATAACATGGTGTTCTAGTTTGTTTCCCAT
This sequence comes from Rhizomys pruinosus, assembly GCA_009823505.1. NCBI lineage: Eukaryota > Metazoa > Chordata > Mammalia > Rodentia > Spalacidae > Rhizomys > Rhizomys pruinosus. The sequence goes on along the minus strand of VZQC01001144.1, from coordinate 234,402 downwards.
TGCTGTGACAAAACACTCTGACCGACACCAACTTGGGGAGGAAAGGGTTTATTCAGGTTACATCTCCTGGGTCACAATTCTCAAGGAGCCCAAGGCAAGAACCCAGGGCAGGAACCTGGAGGCGGGAGCTGAAGCATAGGCCATGGAGGAGTGCTGTTCACTGGCTTGCTCGCTCCTCTGGCTCATGCCCAGCCTGCCTTCTTATACCATACACAACCACCTGCCCAGGGTGGCACCACTCATTGTGAGCTGGGCCCTTCCACACTGCTTGGACATCAAGACAATACTCCACAGATGTGGCCACAGGCCAATCCAATGGAGCCAATTGAGGCTCCCTCAACCCAGGTGTGTCAAGTTGACACTAAAGCTATCCAGCACAATTGACCCCTTGTCAACTTGACACACAAAACATCACTATTAAACTACCACCACCACCTTTCCAGTTCTTATCCCCAAAGTATGATGTTAACATTAATCACAACCTAAGACAGTACAACCTTAAAAGCCCCACAGTCCTTAAAATGTCCAAACACTTAAAAGTCCAGTCTATTAAAAGTCTCTTAACTGTGGGCTGCTGTAAAATCCAAAACAAGTACTGTCTTATTTCAAAGGGAAGAATCAGGCACTCTCAAACAAAACCTAAGTCCACCAAGTAGCTCAAGGCTGGACACCTGGGATTCACTCACGATCTTCTGGGCTCCAAAGGGTCTCGGCAGCTCCCCCTCTCCGACTCTGCCGTCCGTGGCACACTCATCTCGCAGGCCCAGGCCGACTCCATTCTACACCTACCGCTGCTCTTGGTGGTCGTCCCAGGGTACCGGCATCTCCAAAAAGCTGGGGTCGCTACTGAAACTGAGGCAGCACCTTCACCAATGGTCTCTTCTGACCTCTCCTGGTGCAAAGCCTCAGCTTCTCTCCATGACCCCTGCAATCCTGGGGTCTTCACTGCAACCGAGGTGCACTTCCACCAATGGTCTTTCCTGACCTCTCACAGTGCCAAGCCTCGGCTGCTCTCTGTGACCCCCTCAAATTTCAACACCAGAACCATATAGGAGACTCTTACACACTACCAAGTCCTGCTTCTGGCTTGAGATGGAGGCTCAGGCCCCTTCTGGAACACAGCTTCTGTGTGCTGACCCTGAAGAAATTCTTCCCAGAAGATTTCACCACAGTGATGCTGGTCTCTTGTTACTTACAGCTGATTTTTCAGCCCCAGCTAACCAGCATCAATTGTCCCAGTACAACAAAGATTTCACTTCAGGTTCTGGTCTCTTGTTACTTACAGCTGATTCTTCAGCCCCAGCTGACCAGAACCCACAGATTACACAGTCCTGATGATCTCTGCTCCCCTTTGAAACTAGAAACTTCACAAGCCAGGCCTCCATCTTCTACAACTCCTTCAGCAAAACTGCTCCAAGCTCCACAGCAACGATCTTTAGGCATTCAATGATCTTCCCAGCCCAAAGTTCCAAACGCCTCCACAATCCTTCCCCAAAACACCAAGGTCAGGTCTGTCACAGCAATACCCCACTCTTCTGGTACCAATAACTGTATTGGTCACTTTTTTGTTGCTGTGATAAAGCACCAGACCAAGGAAGTTATAAAAGGAAGAGTTTATTTGAGCTTACAATTGGCGGTTTCAGGGAATTAGTCCATTGTGGCGGGAGGCGTGGCGGCTGGATCTGGAGCAGCAAACCGAGGGTCACATCTCACAAGAGCACAGGAAACAGAGAGGAAGCAACTGTAGAGCACGAGGCTTGTTAAGCTCACTAAGCCTGCCCCCAGTGACACACTTCCTGCAGCATGGCCACACACCCCAAGACCTCCAAAAACTGGAGCGCCACCAACTGGAGGCAAACGTCTGAATACCTAGAGCCTATGGGGGACACTCATTCAAACCACCACACATGGTTATAAGCAAGTTGAAATACAATTATATATATATATATATATACATATATATATATATGTATATATATATATATATATATATATATATCTAGACTAAACATATAATGCTTTTTAAAACATGTACAACAATAGGCCAAGTATTAAGCCAAAAAGGAAGCCTCAATAAATTCTAAAGCAGCAATCCCATTTAGACAGTGTTTTCCAATTACAGTACTGTCATGGAATTAGCAGTTTTGAGAAGATTCCTGAAATAAAGTCCCATTTGTTTAGAAGCTAGATAGCATATTATTAAATAACATTCAGTTTAAAAGATACATAGAACTAAAAATACTGTGTTAGAATTTGTATAACAAACCTAAAGCAGGGCTTAAAAGGAAACACATATCTTGAATACACTAATGAATGAGAGGAGTTAAAAATAAATGAGCTTCTATAGTTAGCTTCTACCTCATATCCGCTGGAAAATCTAAACATAACAAGTATTTTAAGGATGAGCTTGGCTTATAAATTCACTTATTATTTTCATATAATAAAATGCACTCATTTTAGAAGTCTGATTTTGTTAATAGGGTCTCCCTATGCCCAGCCTGCCTGGAAGTCACTATGTGGACCAGGCTAGCCTCAATCTCATAGAGGTCTGCCAGCCTCTGACTCACAAGATCTGGGATTAAAGATGTGTGGCTTTCTATTAATATTTAAAGTAAGAACACAGCAGGGCGTGGTGGCGCATGCCTTTAATCCTAGGATTAGGATTAAAAATCTCCATATACTAGGGTGACGGAGGCAGGCAGATCTTTGTGAGTTCAAGGCCAGCCTGGTCTACAGAGTGAGTTCCAGGACAGCTGGGGCTACAGGGAGACCCTGTCTCAAAAAGATGAAAAAAAAAAATAAAGTAAGAATACAAAGTGATGGGTTTCTTTACAGCGTTTTTATCATTCAAGCCAGTTATATTCTGTTCTTATTCACCTTCCTCTTTCACTACTCTTCCCCATTCCTGCTATCTTCCTCTCTTCTTCAGTCTGATTCAAGTCCTTATTACATGACTATTGATGTCAACATTTTATCTCTCAACTTAGCTCTTCACATAGAATACGATAACCCAGTTAGTCTCCTAAACATTGCTTTCACAAGGCTGGTCATTCTAGTTGAAACTTTTGAGCTCCAGCTTTGGCGAATGATCCAGTCTAAAAAAAAAGTGGAGAAGAGATTGAGATGGATATCCCAACATGAATCCCTGGGCTCCACACTGCCCACATGGGTGAATGTACTCTCAGCTACCTCTCTGCCTCTTCTCTGTCTTTCTAATAATTACAGAAGTCTCTGTTCAAGTGGAATCATTCTTCTAAAATATGGTCACCTCATAAATAGAGCAAGTAAGAGCGGGGCTTTTGGTTGAAGCTAGGATGGAGTTCTGGATGGAAGACCTCTGCTTTTGTTTCCTCTTTCTATTCCTACCTGGTTTATTCCTGACAGGTGTTTTCTTTTCTTTCTTTTTTTTTTTTTAAGATTTTTTTTAAATTTTATTTATTTTTTATGTGTATGAATGTACTGTCTGCATGTAGGTCTGTGCACCTGTGTCGTACAATGCCACAAGGTCAGAAGAGTGTGTCGGATTCCCCTGGAACTGGAGTCAAAGATGGTTTTCAGCCACCAAGTGGGTGCTGGGGATGGAACCTGGGTCCTCTGCAAGAACAGCCAGTGCTCTTAACCACTAGGCCATCTCTCCAGCCCCGTGACAGGTGTTTTCTTAGGACTTCATTTGAGTAATCTCCTTCAGGGGAGTGCCCTTAGGTACAGCAGATGCTATCTTCAAGAAATCAGTGGGCCATAAAACTCAAAGCACGGTTACCTACACTATACCTAGAGGCTTCCTCTGTCCTGGTTTTCTGCTCATAGAAGGTTCCCTTTGTGATGTAATACTGGCATAGCCACACCTTAGTGTGGCTATGCCAGTATATATAGATATATATGCCAGTATATATAGATATTCTATATATATTATATAGAATAATAGTTTTTGAGTCATATTACTTCCTATAACATCCTTCAAGAAGCCAAGGATACTGTTCATGGTCGGACCACAAAGTTCCCTGGCAGGCCCAGGGGAATGACAACATCTGGCACCCAACTGATACCAGAATGGCCTGGGCCAGCCCTGTTTCTTGCCTCCACGGTGGGAGAGGGCAGCCTGGGATAGCTAATGGGCTTTATTGTGTTTCTTATCTGTTTCCCCCACCCCCTTCCTCCTCATAAGAAGCAAACATACCTCCCTGGGTTTGAACTGCTGTCCTGTTGGTCTGGCCACTCCTGGAAGTTCCCCAGTCAGGTGTGGTGGGCCACACTTTTAATCCTAGCATGCCTTCAATCCCAGCACAGCCAAGGTTTAAAAGTGGAGTTTACGTGGCCCATCTCATTTTCCATATCTTATTAAGTTGGAAACCCAGTTAGGGATATTTACTACATTTCTGAACAAGTTCTAAAGTTTTGGTTTTAAAACTAGTTTGTCATGACATTGTGTTTAACCACAGTATTCATTTTGTGAGAATGCTTCTTAGTATTTCTTCACAAGAAAGGGTCAGTAGTTATGTGTCATAGTATTAAGAAAGGAAATGAGAAGAAAAAATGTTAGAGAGATGTAGAAATGGAGATATTTTTAGAAATGATTTATAATGAGAAAGTCTAAGTGATAAAAGTCTGAAGAGGTTTGTTATGTTAGGTAAAAGGTGAGACTATATAAATAAACTTAATTTTCTAAAGTTTGGTCAACTAGTTTAAGAATCAAAACGTGGCTGGCTATGGCAGATGAGTTGGGAGGACGAGGAGGAAGAGGAGGAAGAAGAGGAAGAGGAGGCTGAACAGTTTGTGTTGGTGGAATTGTCAGGAATTATTGAATCAGACTTTCTCTCCAAATGTGAAAATAAATGCAAGATTTTGGGAATTGACACTGAAAGACCTATTCTGTAAGTGGATAGCTATGTCTTTGCTGGGAAATATGAAGATACTCCTAGGACCTGTGTTATATTTGAAGAAAGTGTTGAACATGTGTATCCAGAAGGAAATGATAAAACAATGCTGAAATACAAGTGCCATACAATGAAGAAGCTCAGCATGACAAGAACTCTTCTGACAGAAAAGAAGGAAGGAGAAGAAAACAGATGGAGCAGAGTGGCTGCAGATGAAGGATAACGATTTCTCCTACAGACCCACATGATTTGTAGCTTTCTACATGAAAATGAAGATGATGCTGCAGCTTCAGCCTCTGATAAACCTTTGGAGTTGGAAGAACAAGAGAGTCAAATGAAAGACAGTGCAGAGCTGTTTGGCCAAGAGAAAGTACTGCACTCAGAAACAGTGCATCCTGGACCTCCTGTGGATGCTTCTTCATCAGAAATAGGAAGTTCTGTTTTCATGAAAACTCAAGATGGAAACATTTCTCATATTACCATTCCTGAAGTTTTTGAAAAGAGGTTTTATGTAAAATAATTGCCTGTGTAGCTTTCAGTTGGCTCACCAGTTTGTTGTTATTGTTGACTGTACACATATCCCCAGTTATAGCACAACTTGTTCCAGAATCATGCAAAACTAGGCATTAATTAAATTTTTTAAAATATGACTTAGATGACTTTTGGGTCCCTTCTATGATTAATACTTTTCTTTTAATGAGTTATTTACCTGAGTTTTTAAAAAATATATTTTTATTGTTATTAAACATTTTCATACATCATACATTATTTCTCAGTCCAATTTAGACTCATTTCCCTTTCCATGCCTCCCGCCCCACCTGAGTTCATGCATTCTGCCATACATGTCTTGCATCTTTTTCCAAGTCTTTCCAGAGTTTTTTTCAAAACAGAGGATTATTGGTTTTGGAGAACTTCATTGTTTCAGGTTTTTTTTTTTTTTTTTTTTTGTCCCTTTCTTTTTGTTGTTGTTCCCTCCAACGTGTATTGCTTCAATTAATTGCTATATTATATATATATATATATATATATATATATATATGTCTCAACTATACTAAAATTATGTTGTCTGAAAAAAAAGAAGCAAAACATATATTTAGTCAAGGTTTAAGGATGTTCAGTTTTTGTCCTACCTTTATATGCATATCACGTGGCACTTCAATGTATAGTAAAATGATAAGATACCTGTATTAAATTAAATTGGTATAAACACTCAAGCTAGTTTACTAGTGGCCTGATTGGATTGTGAATATACAGAGTTGTTAATCTTCAGTCCACCCCTGGCTTGAACCTGACTCTCTGTTACAGGTTTGGATTAAATGGACACAGACAAATAGTGGGTTACCTATGTCTACTGAAAATGTACTTATGTTTCTTGCAAGAGTTGTTTTTGTTATTTCCTTTGACTTAACCAGATAATTTGGCTCAAAAAGCTAGGTTCTATCTCCCTGAACCACCTGCATGTAGTCTAGGAGGAGACAGTTTGGATGAGCTTGGTAATCCTTATCAGTTTATTTCCTGTCTTCCAGTATGTGTTACAACTCCTGTCTTTCTGGGAAAACTATAAATCAGGATAGGGGTTCTGAAAAAGAAAGAGATTGTTCCTGTTTGTAGTAATTGTAGTGAACAGTTTACATTTAAAATAAGCCTGAAATTGTTTAATTCTATCTTGTGGGCTATGCCTGCTTAACCTATGGTGTTAAGTCCTTCCTCTAGTCAGTATTATATAAGGCTGCTTGAATTATTGTCCAAGCCTTACCTAAAATATTGTACAGTAATGAAAAGTATTAGACTGGTGTAACTTAGCCTTTCTGGATGGATAATGACCATACATAATGTAATGCCCATACCAATTTGGCCGAGGGACTTAAGAAACAACTTTGTTTCTTGCCCTCTGAGGTCAACTAAGTCCCAGCGGACTATGTCTGGAGGCATGTCCTGAAGTGTCCTGCAGTTGTGAGTCACCAGTCCTCCTGGGCAGGGAGGTTTTGGAGACCCACTAATGGGACTCTAGCTGGTGTCCAGTATATAAAGAGCAAAGTCTCTTCATTCTTCAAAAGGGAATCCTGGTCCTGCACAACCTGACTTTGTCCTCCAGTAAAAGCTGAGAGGAGCCAGAGGCCTCTCCCCCCCTCAGTGGCCCCTGAGGACCAGATCCTCAACTGACCTTGAGAAAACAAAACTTGGTTGATCTGGGCTAACTCTATGGACTTAAATACCCAAAAGAAAAGTATAAGCAAGAGATAAGTAATCACTGTATTTCCTTTAAAGTCTGAGAGATTGTGCCTCCAAACACTAGATTTTAAGTCATTTAAAGTCATATGAGATCTGTTGTTACCAAATAATAAAGTTCCCTCTCTTTATTTAAGCAACTACCTAAGGGAAAACTCATGGTGACTATCGGAATTTCCTGGAAAGCAGATCCTGAGTCCAGACACCATGGCCAAGTGAACAAAAGGAGAAGCCCAATAATGGATGCTTTAGAATCCTTCTTTGAGACATTCTTTTTTTTTCTTTTTGTCTTTTCGAGACAGGGTCTCCCTTTAGCCCCAGCTGTCCTGGAACTCACTCTGTAGACCAGGCTGGCCTTAAACTCACAAAGATCATCCTGCCTCTGCCTCCCAAGTGCTAGGATTAAAGGTGTGCGCCACCATGCCTGGCATTTTTTTTTTTTTTTTGAGAAATTCTAATGGACTTTTAAGTTGGACATTTAATTCACCCTGTTCCTCTCTTGGTTCATTGCCTAGAAAATGTACCTAGCTACCCTCGCCTTCACAGGCACTGGTCAAGGATTTTGTTCTCTCTGTAACTATATTTTGGGGGTCTTTTAGATAGATCCACTGAGCAGGGTTACCCCAGTCACCACCTCCTATGCCCCTTTTCAGCATGGAAGAAGTCAGAGCAGTCGGCACCCCAATTCTGTCTTGGCAATTGGGGTAACCTCCTCAGAGGTAATGTGATAAAAGTAGGAGCTAAAAATTGGCTAGGCAGTTTAGGGGCAAGACCCCCCAAAGAGGCAGTTTCTTTCTCAGCTGAGAGCTGAGGACTTCCTGGATCTGCCAGTGGGCTTCTGGTTGCTCTGGCTTGTGGCTCATGCATCCTTAACTCACTTGTCAGATTTATTGAACAGTAGGTAAATTCCATTAAAATGGTGCTAAGGACCCAATACAACCCCCCTAGCAGAGATCATTCCATCTTGGAAACACCAAGTGTGGTTGACTCTTGTGAACTTCCTTCAAGGATTGGAAAGCCACATAATGACAGGGAGAAATGAACTGCAACCCTAGGTTTTCCTCATTCTGCCTGACCCCCTGCCAAGTCCTCAATATTACATGTTGTGAACTTGGTGACATTATTAAAGGCCCCTGGTTGCAACAGTTTATTAACTACACCTTGACCCTTGGTTCTCAAATTATCTCCCTTAACTCTACCCACCCCGAGGTCATAGCCTTTGATACTAGCTTTGTTTCTCAGGTGTGGTCTAAGCTAACGTCCATTTTGACCCTGCTACCTTGGTCCCCTGGGGCGTCCTCTGCCTCCTGGCCCTACTCTGCCTTTTTCTCTTCAAGTGTCTGTTTCGTTTTGCCCACAGCCAATGCCAGGTCAATAAAACCAGGTCCTCTCAGCAGTCGTCAATAGGGACTCTGCCTACGCCCCAGATGAGGTGATTTGCATCTGGCTCTCATCCATCCACAATTCAGGGGAATGGGCTTGTCTTTCCCCTCTGTGGTACCGCTTCTGGCCTCTTCCCTGGGTGGGTGGTTAGTCAATGATGGATGAGACCCTGCAAACCAGGGCAACCTAAGGCAGGCGCAGTGAAAATGTTGGCATGCCAGAGGTGGGGTCAACAAGGTTTGGGCCCGGCACCTGAACTCCCAATCTGACCACCCCTCATGCAAAATTAAATACAAAGGGTGAAATGTAGTAGCCTGTATGCTGAGAATTATGCAGTGCGCCTGCACAGAGCTTAACCTAACCTGGCCTAGGCAGGCAACCATACAGCTGAGTGGCAGACCTGGGCCAATCACAAGGCAACACGATGGCTGCACTAAGAGGAGATCAGAATGGGAACGGTACATAAACCCTAACCTTGTCCCCATTAAACGAGTCCATGGCAGCTTGCCTTCTGCCTGCTTTCACCCAACTCCCAGCGTCTCCGTATTGACTCTGCGCCTCTCGACCCCTTTTGTTCACGGTCAGACCACAAAGTTCCCTGGCAGGCCTGAGGGATTGACAAGAAACATGCCATTGGGCTGATTTCATCTGGAAAATATATAAAAAGGAAGGATGTGGCCAAGGAGATAGCCCAGTGGGTGAAGTGCTTCTACACAATCCTGATGACCTGAGTTGGCTCAGTGGAACCTATGGAAAAGCAGAAAGAGAAAACAGACTCCATAAAGTTGTTCTTTGGCTTCCACATATGTATTGTGGTACACATGTACCCATATTCACATATTACACAAATAATAATTAAAATAAAATAATGATAACAAGCAAAAATTTTTCAAAAGCAGAGATTTCCAAACTTAAGTTGCAGACCTATCAACTTGTACTCTGTGTTTATAGTCTCCCTGAATTCAGAACGAGGAAAATTAGGTGATTAGAAGCTGGTGCCTCCCACAATGAGATGCATTGTGTTCTCAGTGGATGTCAACTGTGAAGGAGCAGAAGAGGTGGTTTGCAGGGAGTTGTCTTGCTTTCTATTTTAAACAGACAGGAGTAATACACCTGTGGGCCAATGAGGCGCTGGTTTGCATCAGGTAATTGGACATTTGGGTATGAAATTCAAGACAAAAGGTAAGGTGAGGCTGATGCAAGTTAGAGTCATCTGCAGAAAGGAGATAGCTGAAGCTGTGGAAGGGGCTGAGCTGTTTAGGAAAAAGAGGAGAGTGAGCCTTATGGAGTTCCCACGCCTAGCGTGCAGATGAAGAAAGTGAAGGCAGCAGCATATTTGCCTTAAGGGAACAGTGGTGGGTCAACCGCACTTCCGGGAACAGTGGAGGGTCAACCGCACTTCCGGGAACAGTGGGGTCAACTGCACTTCCAGGGAGGGAAGGGCTTCGAGAAGGGCAGAGTGGTTAGATGGTGGATATTCTGAGACACAGTTCCTGAGAATGAATGTGAAACTGGTGATTCTGGAACTCAGAGTACTTGTGCTTTCATAGGGGGGTGTATGATCGAAATGGTTGGAGAACTGGGTTCCAGGGGCCAGGGAACTGAGGATGAGTTAAGAAGACTCCTTTCCCTCCCAAGACTCCACAAAGCCTTTGACTAATCTTCTTCTTCTTCCTTAATAAAGAAAAAAATTTTTTTTAAAGAATCTAGTTATCCAATTAAGATTGAGTAAATCTAGAAACATTGGTTTTAAATATGAAAGCTGAGGTCCCTCAATGGTAAGACTTATTATCATTGTTATTTTATTTATTTTGGCAAGGAAACTTTGAAGAATTGATTCTCCAGTCTTTGAAACCCTTACATATGAGTTTTGGAACATGCCATCATGAAATTCCTGGGGTGGATTTATTTCTGCACCTGTGAACAGGTGTCCTTAAGGTTGCCATCTGTTTTGGCTTATGCTTGCTGGTGAGAGAGTGACGGTCTCCAGGGATACTGACTCTGATTGGCTGTTGACAACCTATTAGGCTTTAGCCCATGAAATCTGAGAGAGATGGTTCTGAGATAGGATAGTGAAATCGTGAGATCAGTCTGTTTAGGGTCAAAGGAGTTCTTTAATTATTGGTAAGCTGCCCATCCCTCCTTTCTTTACTTAGTACCAGTACCTAATCTGTCCAGATAACTTTTTTCCTAGGATACATTCTACTTTTTGTTTTCTTTGTGAGTGTGTGTGTGTGTGTGTGTGTGTGTGTGTGTGGTAGTCAAAGGATGACCTCTGGTGTCCATTTTTGCCTTCCAGCTTGTTTGAGGGTCCCTTGTCCACCACTGCACACACTATTCCAGCTGGCCTGACAACCTCTGGGTGCTCTGCTGTCTCTGTCTCCCATCTCACTGCAGGAGCACTGGGATCACAGATGTGTGTCACCACTCCAGGCCTTATGTAGGTTCTGGGCATCTAAACTTAGGTCCTTATGCTTGTGGGGCAAGTGCATTAGCCACTGAGCCATCTCCCAAGCCCATTCTGTTTTTTCTTTGAAAATATTGTGCATATTTTAAAAAATTTATTGTATGAGTATATTGCCTGCATGTGTGTAAGTGCACCCATGTCATATAATGCCTGAGGAGGTCAGAAGAGGGTGTCATATCCCCTGGAACTGGAGTTACAGATGGTTGTTAGCCACTATGTGGGTGTTGGGAACCAAACCTAGGTCCTCTGCAAGAACAACCACTGCTCTTAACTGCTGAGTCATCTTTCCAGCCCATTCTGTTTTTTTCTTTTAAAATATTGTATATATTTGTATGTGAATAAATATTTGTGGAATTAAACAGTTTGATTGCATTATTTAGTACTTTTGTAGTTTTCTGAATTTCTTTTTGGTATATGTGAGTATGTGTGTGTGTGTGTGTATGTGTGGTGTACATGTGTACATGTGTGTGCATGCATGTGCTTGAACGTGCTTGCACTTCTGGAGGCCAGAGGAGGATGTCCAGTGTCTAGTTCTACCACTCTCTGGAGGACAGTGTCTCTCATTGAACTTGGAGCCAGGCTGGCAGCCAATGAGTCTCAGGTGAACTTCTGCCTCCTCTCCCCACAATGCTGGGGTTGCAGGCACACATGGCCATGCCCAATTTTTTACATATGTGCTAAATATTTGAACTCAGGTCCACAAATTTGTACAGCAAATGCTCTTACTCACTGAGCAATCTCTCCATGTCCATTTTATCTCTGTATTGATATTGCGTATGAGCATTTTGCCTGCATTTATATATGTGCACCATGTGTTCCCTCTGAGGCCAGAAGAAGGTGTTAGGTCCCCTGTAACTAGAGTTAAAGACAGTTGTGAGCCGAAATGTGGGTGCTGGGAACTAGACCCAGGTTCTCTGCAAGAGCATCAAGTGCTCCTAACTCCTGAGCCATCTCTCCAGCCTTTTTTTTCCCCTGCATTTTATACATCATTTTTAAATTTTGTCTTTGTGTTACAAAATATTTAAATAATAAAGTGGGGCCTGGAGAGATGGGGTCAGCAGTCAGCGCTTCTTGCTCTTGCAAAGGACTGGAGTTCAGTTCCCAGCTGTCACATCAGGCAGCTTACAACTGCCTGTAACTCCAGCTTCAGGAGATCTGACACCATCTTCTGGTCTGGACAGGCACCCGTACACACACGGATTGCACTCACATGGGCAAATATGCTTACGTCTAAATACAAAATTAAAACATCTTTTAAGTAATAGAAGTACAAAGTACAATGAGCCTACATAAATTTAACCACCTTTAATATTATGCTATGTTTACCTTCCCATGTAAGCATTGTTCAAATTTTAATAATTTCTTGGAATCTGAGGGGTTTGGCTGAAGGGCCCTCTTAGATAACAAAATCTAGGGGGCTGGAGAGATGGCCTAGCGGTTAAGAGCACCGACTGCTCTTACAGAGGACACAGGTTCGATCCCCAGCATCCACATGGTGTCTGAGAACCGTCTTAACTCCAGTTTCAGGGGAATCCGACACCCTCTTCTGACCTCCACGGCATTGCACGACATGGGTGCACAAACCTACATGCAGACAGTACATTCATACACATACAAAAAGAAATAAAATTTAAAAAAGATAAAATCTATGGTTGCTCAAGTTCTTTGTATAACACAGCATAGAATTTGCATACAACATAGTCACATCTTCCCGTGTACATTAAATCTTCTCTGGACTGCTAATATATCAAATATGCTGTAAATGCTGTGTGAAAAGTTGTCAGACTGCATTGTTCAGAGACTGTCAAGAGAAGGTCCATATATGCTCAGCATGGTTGGGCTTAGAAACTGTGTTCGATTAATGGCCAGTTGAATCTACAGATGTGGAATCCAAGGATACTGAAAGCCAGAAGTATATACACACATATATACTAATTTTTTAAAAAGCATTTAAAAGTTGCTTCCATGTTCTAGAAACTTTTGTAGAATTATGAAAGTCGGTGCATGCCTGTAATCCTAGCAGTTGGGAGACTGAGGCAGGAAAATGGTGTGTCTGCGGCCAGCCTGGGCTACACAGTGAGGCCCCATCTCAAAACAAAACAGAGCGGAAGTCCCTGCAGCCGTGGTGTTGTGCTGTGGGAAAGGGAGCCGGATTTTTGTAAACCCTGGCGTGAGGTTCTGCCTGGCCGAGGCCGCTGTGGTGTGGACACCCGGGCGAAGCCAGCGTCAACATGTCTGATCAGGATAGCAGTTAGATACACTTCAAGGTGAAAATGACAACACATCTCAAGAAACTCAAAGAATCATACTGTCAAAGACAGTGAGTTCCAATGAATTCACTCAGGTTTCTCTTTGAAGGTCAGAGAATTGTTGATAATCATACTCCAAAAGAACTGGGCATGGAGGAAGAAGATGTGATTGAAGTTTATCAGGAACAAACGGGGGGTCATTCAACAGTTTAGATGTTCTTTTTATTTCTTTTCTTTTCCCTCAATCCTTTTTTATTTTTTAAAAATAGTTCTTTTGTAATGTGGTGTTCAAAATGAAAATTGAATACTGGCACTCCTCATCTCTTTAAAACATCCGATGATTTGAATTCTAGTGTTCAATATTCATCATTGGCTGTTTTTATTGTGCTGATTTCTGGTGATCAGACCTCAGCCCCTTTCATATTGCCCCTTTCTTTTTGAAAATTTTGTGTGTGTAGCCGGGTATGGTGGCGCACGCCTTTAATCCTAGCACTCAGGAGGCAGAGGCAGGCGGATCTTTGTGAGTTCAAGGTCAGCCTGGTGTACAGAGTGAGTTCCAGGCCAGCTGGAGCTACAGGGAGACCCTGTCTCGAAAAGACCAAAAAAAAAAAAGAAAATTTCGTGTGTTTGCAGAGATGCCATCTTTTTCAGGACTGTGCATTTTCAGGTTTGTGGTGATAAAAAGTTATCGACCAGAGCGAGTTTTCATAATGACCTTCCAGTTGGCCAGAAAGTTCTAGCACGTGACTACTTCACTCCTGGACTTTGATTTTCAGTGGGAGATGGAAGATTTTTTTATTTTTGTGTTTTTTAATTTTTTTAAATTTTAATTATTCAGGTGTGTATCAATGTACTGTCTGCATGCAGGTTTGTGCACCCGTGTCGTGCAATGCCGCGGAGGTCAGAAGAGGGTCTCGGATTCCCCTGGAACTGGAGTTCTCCTGGAACTGGAGTTTCAGACGGCTCTCGGCCGCCATGTGGGTGCTGGGGATCGAACCCGGGTCCTCTGCAAGAGCGGTCGGCGCTCTTAACCGCTAGGCCATCGCTCCAGCCCCGAGATGGAAGATTTTTTAAGAGAACTGAACTGTGGAAAAATGACCTTTCCTCATCATGAAGCTGCTTTTTAAAATCTGAGGGTCTGGACCGAAAGAAGATCAGATTTGGAGTCAAGATGGCAGGTACGGCGAGTAAAGACTAAATCCAAAATGGCTTCACTGAAGAAAGCATTTTAATATTAAAAAAAATCTTGTCAGAAGATCCCAGAAAAGTTCTAATTTTCATTAGCAGTTATTAAAGTTATTCATGCAGAAGTGTATGCAGCAGAACACTGCTCCTTTTGATTTTATTTGTACTTTTTGCCCTGGGATATGGGTTTTCAATGGACATTGTCTGTACCAGCTTCATTAAAATAAACAAAATTTGTAAAAACCGTAAAAACAAAACAAAACAAAGCAACCACAATCCCCCCACCAAATACTTTCTCCTTTAAGTGCATTAGCACCTATCCCCCCAAATGGCATAACCACCATATTACGTCCAGTTCAACTAATGATTCTCTAGTCTATTTATATTTCCTGAGCTGTCCCCCAGAGGTCTTGTTTCTTTATCTAAAACAAGACCCAGTCAAGAACGTTCCTCCCCTCTTTTCCCCAAGTAGACTCTTGGCTGATGTGATTTGGCCACTTCTTTTTTTCATTTAATTTTTTAAAATTTTATTTATTTTTTTATGTATGAATGTACTGTCTGCATGTAGGTTTGTGCACCCATGTCGTGCAATGCTGCAGAGGTCAGAAGAGGGTGTCGGATTCCCCTGGAACTGGAGTTGTCCTAGAATTGGAGTGACAGACAGTTCTTAGCTGCCATGTGGGTGCTGGGGATCGAACCTGGGTCCTCTGCAAGAGCAGTCGGTATTCTTAACCACTAGGCCATCTCTCCACCCCTTGGCCACTTCTTTTAAGCATGTCCCTCATTCAGAACTATCTGATGGCTACCTTACAGTATCACTTGGCTGTTCCAGAAGCCTGCCCTCCATATTTGTGTCTGCTGGATCTGGGAGTTATAAAGAACTATGGCTTGCTTAGATTGAAACTTACCCTGTCATAGGAGAGCCTTCATGGGCAACAGTAGCACTTTATATCCTGCCAAAGGAAGGAACCTGTCGCCTGGCCTCTGCTGTGGTTATGTTATATGTTCAGATCAGTGGCCGCAGCCAGGCCTCTGTGTGGTGAGGTTATGCTTTTGCCTTTGGGACTGGAGAGCCATCTGTGGGATGATCCTTGTGAACCAACACCACCATTTAAAAAAATATTATTTTTCAAAGATTTATTAATTTTGCTCTTTTTGAGACAGTGTCTCCCTTTAGTCCCAGCTGGCCTGGAGCTCACTATGTAGACTAGGGTGGCCTTGAACTCACAGAGATCCATCTGCCTCTGCCTCCCGAGTGCTGGGATTAAAGGTGTGCGACACCACCACCAGCTCAAAGTTTTATTTTTAATCAATAATGATTCTATTTGCTTATGGGACATAGTGAGTTGCTTCCAAATGTGTCCATTGTGGAAAGATCAAATAAGGCAAGAGGGTGTCATATCCCCTGGAACTGGAGTTACAGATGATTGTTAGCCACCATGTGGGTGTTGGGAACCAAACCCAGATAAGCATATCTCTCACTTCAAATATGTAAGTAAGTTTTGTGGCAAGAACATCAAAATTGTCTCTTAGTTTATTTGAAGTATATACTATGTTATTATTGGCCATAGTCCTGTTTGGTAACAGAAAACCAGAGATTACTGCTTATCTGTGAGCTTGCACTTGATTAGCTTGCATCCTTCCCTCTCCTAGTCTCTGCCTTATCATCTATCTCATTGAATGCTTTTAGCATCCATTGATTATTCTTCCTTGGATGAACTATTTCATAAAAAACAAAAAAATGATGATTTTCTAATTTTATCATTTTTTTCTTTATCAGCCAACATTTACCTTCAAATACAGGATAGATGTTTAATTTTCCAGTCTCTTTGTTGTAGAACTGGGGATTGAACCCAGGGCCTTGTACATGCTAGATAGGCACTCTACCACTGAGCTATACCCACAACTCTATTTCCTTCTGTTTAATTATAAATGTCAAATCCAGAAGTTGAGAAAGCCATGTTTTGTTTAGTGTGTCATGATGGCCCTGTAGGTAAAAATACATCAGTCGTGGTCATTAGACTTTTTAACGTACAAGTGTCTTGAATGTATTCAGTGGGTGTGTCTTCAAGCTGGATTCTAGGCTTTTGATCAACACTTTTTGAACACTTTTTCATTTCTGCCACAAGGTATCTCAGATTCATGTATTCCTTCAAGTTATTCTGGTTCTTTTTCACTGGAAATGTGGTATTTAGTTATCAAAGCCTGGGTTTTGTGGGTATTTGTGGCTCATGAATTTTCATAAGCAAAACTTAAGCTTTTTTGGTGGCAGAGCGAGGACTCATTAATTCATTCATTCATGGGTGTGTACACACACTTGTTTGCTTGTGGAGGCTAGAGGACCACCTTGACTGCCCTTCTTCAGGTGATGTCCACCTTTATGGGCTAGGCTAGCTGGCAATAGATCCCCTGCGATCTGCCTGACTCTACCTCCCCAGTACTGGGATTACAAATGCATATGGCTACCCTTTCCTTTTTATTTATTTTTTTAAATTGTAACATAGGTTCTAGTAATCCAACTCAATTCCTTGTGTTTGAAAGACACTTTACCAGCTGAGCTTTCTCTCCAGCTCTAGGAAATATGAATTTAAAAGATTAGCCAGAGCAATCATGGTGATACATTCCTTTAATCCCAGCACTCCGGAGGCAGAGGCAGGTGGATCTTTATGAGTTCAAGTCCAGCCTGGTCTACATAGCAAGCTCCAGGCCAGCTGGGACTAAAGGAAGACCCTGACTCAGACCAAAAAAAAAAAATACATTTGCAAAACCAGGTATGGTGGAGCACCCCTTTTATCCCAGCACTCAGGAGGCAGAGACAGGCAGAACTTGAACTCTGTGAGTTCAAGGCCAGCCTGGTCTACATAGTGAGTTCCAGGACAGCTGGGGTTACAGGAAGACCCTGTCTCAAAAAAAGACAAAAAAAAAAAAATAAAGACATTAAAAAAAAAAAAAAAAAAACAAGAATTAGCTAGGTACAGTGGCATGACCCTAATGACCCTACAGTTGCAGCTGCTTTGGAGGCTGAGACGGGGATCAGCTGAGTCCGGAAGTTCAGGATTAACATTTTAGCCACTATCACACCTCACAGTACTTTTTCTCTCCACCCCCAAAAGATTATGAGTTTGAACTAATATTTTCAAAGTTACCGATTTAACATTGCATTGTTTCCCCAATCTTCACATTTAATGTTGAATTCTTTCATTTAACCTCTTTGATTTTATTCCTATATATTATCTCTCTCTCTCTCTCTGTCTCTCTCTCTCTCCCCCCCCGTCTGTCAGTCTGTCTGTCTGTCTTTTTGAGGCAGGGTCTCCCTTTAGCTGTCCTGGAGCTCACTATGTAGACCAGGCTGGCCTTGAACTCACAGACTCACAGAGATCTTCCTGCCTCTGCCTCCAGAGTGCTGGGATTAAAGGCATGAGCCACCATGCATGGCTTTTCTCTTTGTTATCTTAATTTATAATAATCTTACTGTTATATGATCCTATGATATTCATAGCTTCAAAGTAACATGCCAATATTTTATTCTAGCAATGGAAGTGCTGAATGAAGCCCTCGAGTTCTCCACAGAAGGTAGTCAAAGTGTCAGCCACAAAATCTGGCAAAGGAACTCCTCCGTGGGACTGTTTCCAATAGGACTAGTTTCATTTATTTTTGTTTGTTTTCAATTTTAGGGCTTGCTTTATTCTTTCATTTTAGACTTATCATTTGAGTATGAAAAATAATTGCATCATTCATAAGTTAAGACTACATGAAAGTATATAATTAGACAAGCTTGTTTCACATCCCCTTCTATCAGTTTTGCCCCTCTCCCATAAGCAAATATTTTTATTAGTTCCTTATTTATTCTTCTTTTTTTGCATGTGTCTGTGGCATGTGTGTACATGCATGTTTGCATGCATGTGAGTACACCTGCGTGCATGTCCATATAGAAGTCCAAGGCTTACAACGGCAGTTTTCCTCACTTCCTCTCTCCTTTATTCATTGAGGCAGTATCTCTGAGCTGAAAACAGACCTTGCCAATACGACTGGTTTCAGTAGACAGCTGACTCTGGGGATCCTTGTTTCTGCCTTCCAAGTGCTGAAATTACAGGCAAGCTGCCACGCCCACTTGGTACTTCTGTGGGTGCTGAGGATCTGAACGCTGGTCCACATGCTTTCCCGGAAAGTGCCTTATTCACTGAGTTATCTCTCAAAGCCTTTACTTATTTGTTTAATGCTCTACTTTGCAAATAAATGCCCTTTGTGTATGTATATAAATATTATGTCAATGGCATTATATATACTTTCTCTCTCTTAATACAGAAGGCTGTTCTCATCGTCATGTAACATGAGTCTTCCTTCCTTCCTTCCTTCCTTCCTTCCTTCCTTCCTTCCTTCCTTCCTTCCTTCCTTCCTTCCTTCCTATCTTGGTGGTACTGGGGGTCATCATTCTAGGGTTTTATGTGTGCTAAACACATGTTCTATCACTGATGTATACCCCCAGGTCCACCATATTTTTTTATAGAAAACATACTGGAAAGATCATATCTGTAGATAGAATTATCTCACATACTTCACTGTGTTGAATGCATCATTGTCCCCAGCTTTAGCTGTTAGTATTATTCTTAATTTATACAAATTTAAGCCAGGCATGGTGACGAATGCTTTTAATCCCAGCATTTGGGAGGCAGAGGCAGGCGGATCTCTGTGAGTTCAAGACCAGCCTGGTCTACAGAGCAAGCCCCAGGCCAGTTAGGACTAATAGGAGACCCTATCTCAAAAAGACCAAAAAAAAAAAAAAAATTAAGTAAAGCAGAAGCAATAACACAATTTTTAGCTGCCTTATTCTTTATTTTCTCTAACATTTAGATTGTGTTCATTATACACAGTAGAGAGAAGAATCTATAACAAAAAGTAAATTTGATTTTGTACCAGCCCAAGTCCTCACCTTGGAATACTGCACTGCCTTTACTTCCTTCTGAAATCTACATATTCTTTTGTTGTTTCTTTGGTTTTGAAGACCGTCTCACGTAGCTCAAGCTCACTTTTAATTCGCTGTGTGGTCCAGGATGACCCTGAACTCCTGATGCTTTTGCTGCTACTTCCCAAGGCTGGGACTACAGGCTTGCACCGCCACATCCAGTTTCATATCCCTTTCTTAGAACACCACCATTTTCTTCCAACAAGAGGTAATGATTATACTAAATTTTGTGCTATTTCTTATGGTTTCTTTTTGAGATAGGGTCTCCTTATAGCTCCAGCTGGCCTGGAACTCACTCTGTAGACCAGGCTGGCCCTGAACTCAGGAGATCCACCTGCCTCTACCTCCCAAGTGCTAGGATTAAAGGTGTGTGCCCCCACGCCTGGCTTAAAGACTGTTTTTATTTGCCATATGGGTGCTGGGAATCGAACCTAGGTCCTCTGCAAGAACAGCCAGTGCTCTTAACCACTGAGCCATCAATCCAGCCCCTTTCCTTAAAAATTTTTTAAATTACACTTATTTACTTATTTGTGTGTGCCTATGTGCTTGTGTGCGTGTGTTTCATGATGTGCATGTAGAGAGGTCAGAAGATAATTGCTGGAGTCAGTTCTCTCCTTCCATGATGTGGGTCTCTAGGATTGAACTCAAGTTGCCAGTCTTGGTGGCAGAACTACCTGTTGAGCCATCTGATCAACCTTTTTATATTATTATAATTATTATAATAATAATAATAATAATTATTATTATTATTATTTTATTGTGAGACAGGGCGCCCCTCCCTGTAGCCCCAGCTGGCCTGGAAGTCGCTATGTAAACAAGGCTGCCCTTGGCCTCAATCTTATAGAGATCCACTTGCTTCTGTGTCCCAAGTGCTGGGATTAATGGCATTTGCCACCATGGTTGGCTTTAGTATCTTTTGATATAAGGTCTTACTCTATATGTTACCCAGGTTGACCTGAAACTCACTTTGTAGCCCAGACCGGCATTGAACCCATGGTAATCTTGCCACAGGCTCCTGAGGGCTGAAATTATAGGCATGAGCCATCATGTTCAACTCTTCCTGTGTGTCTTTACAGTTTTGGAGATAAGTATTTCAAATACTATATTATTTATTTTAAACACATTCAGTTATGTGCTGCATAATAAAGTTTCGGCCAGTGACAGACTTTATAAATGATAATGGGTCCATACAAATTAGAATACCTAGTAATGTCTTAGTCACCTCAGTTTGTGATGTTTGCATACAGATGGAATTGTCTAATGACCCAGTTTTCAGAACATATCCCTTGTTAAATGACACACAACTATAATTTAGTCATGCTTACAGGTAAAGCTATGTGTCATTCACCTTCATACAACTTGATTACAACACAACTTCTTTTTTTTTCTTCTTTACAACACAACTTCTTTATCCATTCTATTCTCAGAAGACATTGGGCTGTTTCTAATTTTTAAATTATTTTAAAATACATTTATTTATTGTTGAGGAGAGGGACACATGTGCTATAAAGTATATAAGGAGGTCAGAAGGCAACTTGCAGGAGTCAGTAATATTCTGTCATGTACTGGGGTGTGAACTCAGACTATAGGTTTGGCTGCAAATGTCCTTTACCTGATGAACTATCTTATAGGCCCTGGTTTGTGTGTGTGTGTGTGTGTGTGTGTGTGTTTAAATTAAGAACAATACTTTAATAAATATCCTTGGACATACTGGTGACTTATACACCAAGAGTTTCTTTAGGGTATATGTCTAGGATAGTGATTGCTAGGTTGTAGGGCATGCACAAGTTCAACTTTGTTAGGTGTACTGACCAACATATAGCTACAAAGGACAGGACAGTATACAATCATAAAAGCATAGAGGGATTTATGATAGGTTATTAATCAGTTACAGACTTGTTGGGAGGATTGAAGAAAAACACTCCAGCCTGAACTTGTAGGAATGATTTCCAAAGCCACACCAAAAGACAGAGCCACCAGGGAAGCTGCCACTTTTCCCTTCGAGAGGAAGCTGTGTTTCGAACCAGAAGGCTGCCAATTCAATTCTGTCTTCAAAGCCACAGGGCGTTAGGTACAATTAGGGAGCCACTCCAGCTAAATCAGGAAGCCACGGTTGACCTGCTGGCTCCAGAACCAGGCCTGTGCTCTGAAACCACCTTCTCAAATTAGGAAGCCACCACTACAATCCCTGCCCACGAAATGAATACTCTCAGCTCTGCCTAGCTTCCCACTTGAGTCAGCTCAGATCTCACTGAGAACACTGGATGAGTGAAACCTTAATTACAATGCAGCTCTTGCTGTACAGTGGTCTTGGAAATAAAGTTTTGAGTTTTCTGCCTTTGAAATATAGAAGGCCTACTAGAAAGAGGTTGGAATAAAAGTGGAGCAAACCAGTTTCCAGTGTTTGCTACATGAAGCAATGCCAATTTCTTTCTGATGTGGTTGAGCCACTCTATAATCCTGGCAGCAATGTGTAAGAATAGCTGTGGCCCAGCCTCCTTGCCAATACTTGATTTTGATTTTTTTTTATTTTGGAGGACTATTTTAGTATGATTTTAATTTGTGTTCCATGATTTATAATGAGTCGGAATCTGTTTTCTTGTATATTTTGGTGTATTTCCTTCTTCACAGATAGGCCTGCTGCACACTTCCTGTTCTTTTTCTTTGTCTCTGGATCCTGTGTTATTCTGGAGAAGAATTCTTTGTTGGTTGCATATCATAAATATCTTCATAGGTTCAGGCTTAGTTTTTTTCCCTTTCCTATAACTGAACAGAAGCGTATTAGTCAACTTAAAGAACAGTTTCTTTATAGTTTGGTATATTTCTTGCCTGATTAGAAAATCTTGTCCTACTCACAAATCATTAGAATATTCTTTCTTTTCTGTAATTTTTTAATTTTTAATTTTTAAATTTATACCAATGTTTTGCTACATGTATGAGAGTCGTGCAATGCCCATGGAGGAAGGAGAGGGGGTCAGATCCCCTGGAACTGGAGTTACGGACGGTTGATAGCTGTCATGTGGGTGATGGTAATAGAACCCAGGCCCTCTGCAAGAGCACTTAGCACTACTAACTGCTGAGCCATCTCTCCATCCCTTCTGTAAATATTTTTACTTTTTTGAGACAGGGTCTTCCTGTAGGATATCCTTTTAGGATAACTCCAGCTATCCTAGAACTCATTGTGTAGACCAGGCTGGCCTTGAACTCACAGAAATCCACTTGTCTCTGCCTCCTGAGTGCTGGGATAAAAGGGGTGCTCCACCATACCTGGTTTTGTAAATTTATTTATTTATTTATTTATTTATTTATTTATTTATTTATTTATTTTTGGTCTTTTTGAGTTAGGGTTTTCCTTTAGTCCCACCTGGCCTGGAGCTTGATATATAGACCAGGCTGGCCTTGAACTCACAGAGATCCACCTGCCTCTGCCTCCTGTATGCTAGGATTAAAGGCATGTGCCACCAAATGTTTTTAAAGTGTTGATTTTACTGTTCATTTCTGATCCACCAGAATTGCATTTGTTTATTTATTAGATGAGCTTTTGCTGTGTTGCATAGACTGGTCTCAAACTCTCAGGTTAAAGTGACTCTCTTGCTGCTTCTGCCTCCCAAGGAGCTGGGACTAGTACAACTAGAATTGGTTTTTAGGTATGTGTGGGACAGAAATCCATGTCCATTTTTGCTGCATGAATAGCCTCCTGACTCTAGTGCCAGATCCTTCTTTATCATGTTCAAGTTTGAGTGTGCCTCAGTTTCTAGACTCCCTTTTTGTTCCATGGGTCTGGTTTTCATCATTGTACTAAAACCACTCGAACCTAGTCACTTTTTTTTTTTTTTTTTTGGTCTTTTCAAGACAGGGTCTCCCTGTAGCCCCAGCTGTCCTGGAACTCACTCTGTAGACCAGGCTGGCCTTGAACTCACAAAGATCCGCCTGCCCCTGCCTCCTGAGTGCTAGGATTAAAGGTGTGCGCCACCACGTCCGGCAATCCTAGTCACTTCTAATACACCTCTACCCTCTACTAACGGAATGCTTTAACCTGCCTCGGCCCTTTTGCATTGACTTATTTATTCATGATACAATTCCTTTGTTAGGTCTTCCAAAATGCCACCTCCATGTTTTTGTTAGACTTGCACTGAATCTAGAGAACAATTTGTGTAAAATATAACTTTAATGTAGTCAACTTTCTATCTACACTAAAATTGTCATTCTGTTTATTTAGGTCCTTTTTTTGCTTGTTTGTTTTGAGACAAGTTCTTATTCTGTAGCCCTGGTTGGCTGAAACTCGCTATATAGACTAGGCTGGCCTCAAATGCATAGAGATCGACTACCTCTGCCTTCCAATTTTTGGGATTAAAAGCATGCACCACTGTGCCCCACGTAGGTCTCCTTTGGGAGGCAGTAGGTATTGAGCCAGGCCCTTGCGCATAGTAGGCAAGCACTCTACCGCTGAGCTATCTCCTTAGCCCTGTTAGGTCTTATTTAACTTTTTACAAAGTTGTATGTTGTATACTTTTCTCCAGAAAGGCCTTGCCTTGCACATCTTGTTTGATGTATCCTTAGTAGCTAATTTGTTGCTACTTGTAAATTATTTTCCGTTTTCAGGCAGACACTAACCATTTTGTTCTGGCTGGCTTCAAATTCCTGGGCCCAAACAATTGTCTTGCCTTGGCATTATGAGTTCTGGGGTTATTATACTTATGTATTATTATATAAATATTATTATTATACTCACCTTTAAAGTGCATGCTTTTATATTTCAAATAGAATTCATGCTTATTTTGTTCTTGTGAGTTGGAAGATGCTCTTTGACATGTTATATATGTCTTTTATTAGTTTGTGTTTTTTGTTTCATGGATGTTGGTTTAGATTTTATTAAATGTTTACCACCTCAGTTTAGATAACAATATGATTTTCTTCCTACTAATGAGACAGAATACATTAATATATATTCTAATATTGACTCAAGCTTTCATTCTGGGAATAGACTCAACTTGGTTATAGTGTATTTTTTTTACTTCGTTAAATTGCCAGATTCAATTTGCCAATATTTTGTTCAGGATTTTAGTATCTACATTCATGAATGAGATTGCCCTTCAATTTTCTTTTCAAAAACTGTCCTTGCTTAAATTTTAAATGCAAGCTTAGAAACTGCATATAAAATGAATCTGGGCAATGTTCTTCATTTTTTTTGTATGTATGGGAACACTTAAATTCTACTCATTTCGCAAACTTCAAGAATTTATGGGACTGGAGAGATAGCTCAGCAGTTAAGAGCGCCGACTGCTCTTGCAGAGGACCCAGGTTTGATTCCCAGCACCCACATGGCAGCTAAGAACCATGTTTAACTCCAGTTCCAGCAGAATTCAACGCCCTCTTCTGAGGCATCTGTGGCATTGCTCATGGGGGCACCAACCTACATGCAGACAGTACACTCATACACATAAAAAATAATAAATAAATAAAATAAATAAATAAAGAGAATTTTAAAGCAATGCCTATTGCTGAGTTGTACATCAGATCACAGAACTTTTCATCTTACATAGCTGAAACTTTATACCATTTCATGAACATCTCACTTCCCAGCCCTGACAAGCAAAATCTTACTTGTTCCTGTGAGTTTAACTGTTTTATTTCCCTCATGTAAGATCATGTAGCATTTGTCTTTCTGTGGTTGTCCTATTCTACTTAGCATAATGTTTCATCCTCGTTGTCGCAAATGGAACAATTTCCTTCTTTTTAAAAGCCAGGTGATATTCCATTGCATGTACCCACAGTGTTTTCTTTATCCAATTTTCTGTTGATGGAAACTTGGGCTGATTCCATCCCTTGGCCTTTGTGATAGGAACAATGTTACAGTGTAGATTGGAATGGGAATATTTCTTCAAGATCTTGCTTTCATTTCTTTTGGAAATATATTCAGAAGTCAGATTGCTGGATCATATGGTAATTCTATTTTTAATATTTTGAAGCTCTTTCCAAATGTTTCCATAATGATTGTACCACTTTACATTCCTACTAACAGTGAGCAAAGGTTCCCTTTTCTCCACTGTCAACCAGTGCTTTTATCTTTTGTATTTTTGATAACAGCTAACAAGTCTGAGGTAATGTCATTATGGTTTTGATTTTAATTTTCCTGATGATTATTTTTTCACATACTTGTCTTTGGATCATTGGGTTTTTAAAAGTTATTTTTAAAATGTTATATTATTTTTATTTTATGTGTACAAGTGTATCGCTTGCATATAGGTAGGTACACTCATGTGGTGCAATGGCCATGGAGGTTAGAAGAGGACACTGGATCCCCTGGAACTAGAGTTATGGGATGATTGTTAGCTGCCATGTGGGTGCTGAGAATCAAACCTGAGTTCTCTGCAAGAGCAGTCAGTGCTCTTAACCACTGAGACATTATTATTATTATTATTATTCTTATTATTATTATTTGAGACAGGGTCTCCCTTTAGTCTCAGCTGGCCTGGAGCTCACTATGTAAATCAGGCTGGCTTTGAACTCACAGAGATCTGTCTGCCTCTGCCTCCCGAGTGCTGGAATTACAGGCATGCACCACCACGCCTGGTCCAATTATTGTTTTTTTTTTTTAAAGATGTTGAAAACAGTCCATTAAGTGGAGAGTCCAGTCTCTCTAATCTTTATCATTTGGTCACTGGGAGATCTTGGGATGGCAATTTATAGATCTGAGACTTTGTGTCCTCATAAGTCGTGGGAGTAGTAGTGTACACTGCTCCTTCCTCAAGGTGTGGTTGTATTAGTGTGAGCATTTAGTGATGTACTTTAGACTTTCTGCATAAATCCTGTAAGAAAGATAATTTCAAATGCTGGTTTTAGGGAAGCTACTGTCCTGTGGTTTGTTTTCCCACGAATTCATGCCTCGATATTATATGTAGATGAAGATAGCAGAAATGTTCTCAGAGACTTTCTCTACGTGATGATTGAGGTCAGAACTGCTGACCATGTTCTTCTAGAAGAGATGCTGGCAAGAGTTTCAGAAGTCAAATTCTAAGTCACAGAATCATGAATTGGATGGATCTCAAGAGATCTCACAGATCTGGTCAATGGCAACTTCAGCCAAGAAGCTACAAGATAGTTAACTACCTAGAGCTTTAGTATCTCAATTTAAAATTGCATGTGAATTTTAACATGTAAATTTTAATTTATGAACATTAATACTGTCTTACAGTAATCATAGCAAAGACATTTTAAATGGCATGGGAGATGTAAGTGAAAATCCAGTTTCTATCCTCCCCAACCAACTTTTTTTTTTCCACAGAGGCATAATTTATTTTTTTGAGACAAGGTCTCATAATGTAGCCCTGGCTAGCCAAAACTCACTATGTAGACCAGGCTAGCCTCAAAATCACAGACATCCACTTGCCTCTGCCTCCAGAGTTCTGAGATTAAAGGTATATGCTACTAGGTATAATTTTGTGGTAAGTTTTTCTTTTACTGATTTGATAATTACATACAATTTACTTTAAGCACATTCAGATTTCTTCCTCCATCTCCACAGCCACCCCCACGACTCATGACTTCATAGCCTCTATTATTATTTGTTTTTAAAATTTATTTTTATTGTTTTATGTGTATGAGTGTATTGCCTACATGTATATAAGTGCACTTGTGTTGTGCAATGCCTGTAGAAGTAAGAAGAGGGCATTGGATCCCCTGGAACTGGAGTTATGGATGATTGTTAGTCACCATGTGTGTGCTGGGATTCAAACCTGGGTCCTCTGCAAGAACAGCCAGTGCTGAGCCATTTCCCTAGTCATTCCTCAGTGCAAGTTCAGCCACTGAGCACTAGTCAACCTGTCCAGAGTCCCTCACCTTAGGGCGACCAGTTCTTTCTCACCCAACAGTAATCATCTGGGTAGGTTTCCTTTTCAAAAGGTCTTTAGCATTAATTGTCCATCCTCTTACTCCTTCTGTCCCACGCTCCCATTACCCACCCCATTTAATCTGTCCTATTATCCTACTTTTCCATTTATATCACTGCCTTCTATCTCCCCTCCCATGAAGGACCCCTCATGACCCCTTTTTAGTCTCCTAATCTCTAGGGATTTTCCAATCGAAACACTTACATACCTAGAGTGAAAGCTAGCATCCACTAATGAGAGACAGGATGGGAAGTTTGTCTTTCGGGGTCTGGTTACTTCATTTAGGAGGATTATTATCCATTCATTTATTTGTGACTTTCATAATTTCATTTTTATTAACAGCTGAATAATATTATATTGTGTGACTATACCATACTTTGATGAGACATCTGGTTGTTTCCATTTCCTAGATATATAAATTTATATATAGATATATATAAATCATGGATGAAGAGGTATCTCTGCAGTAGGATATAGAGTCCTTTGGGTATATGCCCAAGAGTAGTATGGCTGGATCAAGAAGATCTACTTTTAGTTTTCTGAGGAACCTCCACATTGATTTCCATAATGGCCGCACCAGTTTGCACTTCTATGAGCAGTGAATAAGTGTTCCCTTTTCCCTCCATGCACAGCAGCATTTGTCATCAACATTGTTTTTTCTTTCTTTTTTTTTTTTTTTTGCATATTTTTTAGACAGGTCTTTTCTAGCCTCAGTTATCCTAGAACTGGTATGAACAGGTTGGCCTTAATTTCAGAGATCTGCCTGCTTCTGTCTCCTTAGTGCTGGGATTAAAGGTGTATATTACCACACTATGCCTTGTTTTTTGGACCTTATCCATTTGGACTGATGTAAGATGAGATCTCAAAGTAGTTTTAAGTTGCATTTCCATGATAGCAAATGATACTGATCCTAAAAAAAAAAAATTTCAACCATTTATTTAGTTCTTGCCCCAATTTTTAATTGAGTTGTTTGTCTTTTGATGTTTAGTTCTTTAGTTTTTTGTGTTTATTCTAGATACAATTTATTATATAATAAAGATTTTTTTTCCCATTCTGTAGGTTGCCTCTTTGAATGATGGTGTCCTTTGAAGTACAGAAACTTTCGTTTCATGAGGTCTCATTTATTCATTGTTCATCTTAATGTCTGTGTTATCAAGGTCCTGTCTATGTCCTGTAATGTTCCAGTCTATGTATTCCCTACTTTATTTTTTATCAGATTCAAGATCAGACTTCATGTTCAGGTTCTTGATCCATTTGGAGCTGAGGTTTGTGCAGGGTGAAAGACAGGGATCTTATTTCATTTTTCTACATGTAGCAATCCAGTTTGAATGAACCAGCACCTTTTATTGAACCTGGTGTCTTTTGCCAATGTGTGTTTTTGATCCTTTTGTCAAAATCAGGTTACTATAAGTACATGGACTTAAATCTGGATCCTCAATCATATTTTATTGATCAATGTGTCTGTTCTCATGCCAGGGATAGTGATGCTTCCAGCGTTTCTTTTATCGTTCAGGATTGTTTGGGATATCTTGAAATTTTTAAAAGTCTGTTTCAACATGAAACTTGGGATTATTTTTTAAATTTCTTTGAATAGTGTTGGAATTTTAATGGGGATTGCATGGAATCTGTAGATGGTTTGTGGCAGGATGGCCATTTTTGATAATATTGATCCTACTGATCCATGAACATAGGAGGTCTTTCTGCCTTTTGCTATCCTCTTCAATTTCTTTCTTTGATATCTTAAAGTTTTTATTTTATAAGTCCTTCACTTCCTTGGTTAGATTTATTCCAAGATAGATTATGACTTTTGAGGCTGTCATGAATGGGATCCTTCCTCTTTCTCAGCATATCTGTTGTTATAGAAGAAGGCTGATTTGGGGTCTTAGTTTTATATCCTGCTACTTCGCTGAATGTGTATATCAGCTCTAGGAGATTTCTGGTGGGTTCTTTAATTATAGAATCATATAATCTACAAACAAAGAGACCTTGACTTCTTCCTTTCCAATTTGTATCCTTTATTTTCTTCAATTGTCTTATTGATCTAGCTAAGACTTCAAATACTATATTGAATAGAAACAGAGAGAGTGAACATCCTTGTTTTTGTTTATTTGATTGGAAATGCTTTGAGTTTTTCTTGGATTATTCTGATGTTGGCTGTGGGATTGATGTATATTGCCTTTATTATGTTGAGATATGTTCCCTGTATACCCCTAGACTCTCCATGACTTTTATCATGAATGGATGGTGGATTTTGTCAAAGGTGCTTTCTTCATATAATGAGATGATCATGTGGTTTCTGTCATTGAGTCTGTTGATTTGCTGGATTACATTTATTGATTTATTGAATCATCCCTGAATTTCTGGGATGAAGACAACTTGATAATCTTCTTGATATGTTCTTGTAATTTATTGTGTGAGGATTTTATTGAAAATTTTTGCTTCTATATTAATCAGCAAGATTGGCCTATAGTTTTCCTTTTTTGATTGGGTCTTTGCCTGTTTTTGATATCATAGTAATGCTGGCTTCATAAAAAGAATTTGGGAGTGTTTCTTCTTTTTCTATTTTAAGAATAATTTGAGGAATATTGGTATTAGTTCTTTGGTGGTTTGGTAAACTTCTATGCTGAATCTATCTGGTATGGGCTCCTTTTATTTGGAAGATTTTTATTATTCTTATTTATTTTTTGAGACAGGGTCTCCCTGTAGCCCCAGCTGTCTGGAATTCACCAGACTAGGCTGGCCTTGAATTTACAGAGCTCCACATGCCCCTGCTTCCTGAGTTCTGTGATTAAAGTTGTGCACCACCACGGCCTGGCTTAGTTGGGAGATTTTTAATGACTAAATCTATCTCATTGGTTGTTCTGGATCTGTTTAAATTATTTAAGTCGTTCTACCTGTGGTAGGCCATGCATACTGAGAAATTTAGCCATTTATTCTAGGTCTTCCTGTTTAATGGACAGGAATTTAAAGTATGTTCTGATGACTTTCTGAATTGCATCAGGGTATGTTTTAATGTTTCCCTTTTCATCTCTGAATTTATCAATTTGGGTCCTCTCTTTTGGTTAATTTGGCTAAAGTTTTGTCAGTCTTCTCAAAGAACCAACTCTTTATTTCATAGGTTCTTTGTATCATTTATTTTCTTTGTTTTTATTGAATTAATTTGTGTTGATTTTTATTGCATCCACTATTCTTTTTTTTTTTTTTGAGACAGGGTGTCCCTGTAGCACCAGCTGTCCTGGAACTCACTATGTAGAGTAGGCTGGCCTTGAACTCACAGAGATCTGCCTGCCTCTGCCTCCTGAGTGCTGAGATTACAGGTGTGCACCAATGTGCCCAGCTTGCATCTCCTCCTCCTCCTCCTCCTCCTCCTCCTCCTCCTCCTCTTCTTCTTCTTCTTC
>VZQC01001144.1:160768-198418 GCA_009823505.1 Rhizomys pruinosus | reverse complement strand
TTTTTTTGGTCTTTGAGACAGGGTCTCCCTTGTAGTCCCAGCTGTCCTGGAACTCACTCTGTAGACCAGGTTGGCCTTGAACTCACAAAGATCTGCCTGCCTCTGCCTCCCAAGTGCTAGGATTAAAGGCGTGTGCCACCACGCCCAGCCCATTTATGTGTTTTATGATATTTATTGATTTACATATGTTGAACCATCCCTGCATCTCTGGTATGAATCCAACTTGATCATAATGGATGATCTTTTTGATGTGGGTCTGTATATGATTTGCCAGTATTTTGCTGAGAATTTTTCATCTGTGTTCATTGATGAGATGGGTCTATAGTTTTCTTCTTTTGGTTGTGTCTTTGCATTTCATCTAGTCCCTTTTTGATCCTTTCCTCTAAGCTTTTTGTTTGAGCTCCTAAATTTTTCATTTCAAGTTTTATTTTAGTTTGACTCTTCCTCAGAGATTTTATCTCTTTTTGAAAAAAATGTAAACAATTACTTATTTTTAAAAAATTACTTATTTTTATTTTATGTGTGTGAATGTATTGCCTGCATGTGTGTAAGCACACCCATGTAGTGCAGTGTCTACATAGGACAGAAAAGGGCCTTGGATCCCTTGGAACTGGAGTGGTGAATGGTTGTCAGGACCATGTGGGTGCTGAGATTTGAACCCCAGCAAGAACAGCCAGTGCTCTTAACTACCTGAGATTTTATCCCTAGTAAATTTATGTCTAATTTTCTGTCTTGTTTCCTTCAGCTCTTTGTGCTTTTACAGTCTTCCTTCAGTTTTTTATCTGTATCTTTTTTGGGTTCCTTTAACATATTTGTAACAGTTATTTTGAAACAATTATCTTGAGTACCAGCTAGGTTGCCATTCTCAGGAATCGTTATAATGGGGGGGGGTACTAATTTTGGGAGGAGTCATATTGTCTTCGCCATTCATGCTGTGTGTGTGTTGATGAGATCTGGCATCCAGACTTGTGTCAGTGGTAGTGTTTATGTTATGGGAGGTGATCTCATCTTTGTTGAGTTGGTATTTGTATCTTTGTTTGTTGTTTTCCCAGCTGAATGGTCCTTTGGTATTCAGTCTTGGGGCCGCTTTGATTTGGTGTGTGAATGGGGTGTAGGAAATGTTCTTGGTTCAGCTAGGGAGACATGCAGTATGAGGTTCCAGGATAGGCTCCTCTCAGTCCTGTTGCAGTAGGGTGGGCTCACTGGTTGCTAGGAGAACAAGCCTAGCTGCTAGATCTGTGTCGATTTTTGTTTGGAGGGATGGGGACAATTCCAATTTGATGAAAGCCAAGAAAAGAATTATATTAATAACTCTTGACTGGGTCTGTGTGTGGTGGCTTACTGGGTGAACAACCCCAGCTGTGCCTGGGACTATGTGGATGGCTGCAAGGGTGGGTGAGGGTGCATTAGAACTGACCAATCTGGGCCACTGTGAAGACTGTGGCACCCCAGCTAGGTCTGGGTGAGTGGAGTGGCAGATGTGGGGCCAGCATTATCACAGTCTGGGGTAACTCTCAGATCTAGAAGTACAGGAAGCCGCAGGCACTGTGTGGCCTGGAGGGTAGACAGGGAAGGCTGGGAATGGGGAACTTACAGGTGTGAGAGGGTTTTCAGGTGCGGTGGGACTCAGGTATGGCACGTAATAGAGCCGAATACCTGAAGTGGGCCGCGGAAAGTTAGGATGGGGAAAGAAATTGCAGGTGCCGGGCTTGCATAGACCCCCGCGACCCCAGCAGACCTGAGAGCTCCCAGGTATACATTAAAAAAAATTTTTTTTTATTATTTATTTATTTTTGTATGTGTATGAATGTACTGTCTGCATGCAGGTCTGTGCACCCGTGTCGTGCAATGCCGCGGAGGTCAGAAGAGGGTCTCGGATTCCCCTGGAACTGGAGTTCTCCTGGAATTGGAGTTACAGACGGTTCTTAGCCGCCATGTGGGTGCTGGGGATCGAACCCGGGTCCTCTGCAAGAGCGTCAGTGCTCTTAACCGCTAGGCTATCTCTCCAGCCCCCCAGGTATACATTTTTAAAAATACTTTATTGCCTGCATGTAGGTAGGTGCACCCGTGTTGTACGATACCCGGAGATATAAGAAGAGGGTGTTGGAGCCTCCATAATTGAAGTCATGGGCAGTTTTAGTTTCAACGTGGGTGCTGGGACTTGAACCTGGGTCCTCTGTAAGAGCAGCCAGTGCTCTTAATTGCTGAGCCACCTCTCCACTCCCGCTCCAAGATACAATTTTTAAACTACTTTTTTTTTTTTTTTTGGTCTTTTTGAGGCAGGGTCTCCCTTTAGTCCCAGCTGGCCTGGAGCTCACTGTGTAGACCAGGCTGGCCTTGAACTCACAGAGGTTCGCCCGCCTCTGCCTCCCGAGTGCTCAGATTAAAGGTGTTCGCCACCATGCAGGGCAATTTTTAAACTTCTATCTTTAGTTTTCCTAGTCCTTCCTGTCATTATTCTAAGTAACATTTTACTTTATTTCTTGATTTATAAGTTTCTAGACAGTAGCTGTTGTCTCCTTATCATGATGATGATGAATTTTCCTTCCCTTCCTTCCTCTTTACTTTCTGTTTGTCATATTTTATTTTTAGTTCCTGTTTTGCTTACCACTACAGCTTTAAACAACGTTCTTGAACTTTGATATTTTGACCTGCAACTGGAATTCCCCCTGGCTTCTCACTGTGTACAATAAGAAAATCAGTTCCTCCACCTTTGCGGTTCCCAGTCCTGCTCTCTTAGGCACACTGGCTTCCATACTAGTAAGCTTCAATGTCTAGTTTTCTCCACCTTTAGTGCTGAGGATTGAATCCAGAGCCTTCTGAATATTAGGCACTCTGTGACTAAGCTACACTCCAAGGCCCCAAGGTCTACTTTATAGCACATGTTCTCTTCTATAATCGTAATACCCTTTATGCTCTGTCTGCAGGTGGATTCTAAACATTGAAGCCAATATCCAGAGTATAATAATATTAGAATTACAGAAATGCTTGTTTGGTATATAACCATGTGATATGATTGCATAAGCAGAGGAGGAATGGGATCCCAAATTAATTGACGTAGATTCTTGAGGGAGAAAAATATCCTGGAAAATCAGTAGGATGAGTTATTTCTATGAGGGGTCATATAGGAGGGGGATATTGCAACTAAATCATCCTTGGGTATCTATAGAGCGCTCCAAGACCTTACAATACCAGAAATCCTCTCTGTAAGATCAAGGCCAACTGTTCTATATGGTGAGTTCTAGGCCAGTAGGGGCTACAGGACACCCTATCTTAAAAAAAATCCATGGGTGCTGAAATTTCATATATATTTTGTTACAACATTGTGTATAGCCTATATATATCCTTCCATATACTTTAACTTATTCAGATTAGGCATAATGTGTAACACAAGATGAATGTTATCTAACAGTTCCTATCCTGCTTTGTTTCGGGAATAATGACAAGGAAAAAGTGTATACATGTTCTGTATAAATGCAGTATTTTCCTGTTTTATTTCATGGTTGAATGGCTCCACAGGTGCTGGAGCCTTGGGTATGGAAGGGAAGCTATAATTACTTTTGTTATTGTGGTATATATATCCCTCTTATACTCAATCATCCAATTATTAAACAATATCTTTTCTTGTGGGGATTTATTTCCTCTATAAATACAGTTAGTTTAGAGCTGATTGAATTTTCCTAATTTTTCTAGGTTTTAATTTGGACCTATGTTTACTAAGCCTGCTGCAATGCTATAACCTGGGGGAGGGAGTATTTTCATTCTCTCTTGGATTAAGGCTACTGTGGCTGCAACTTGGTGTGCGTGTGTGTTACCTCTGTGTGCTAGGTGCATGCAGATAGTGTATGCTCACATATGTGGAGGCCAGAGGGGGATATTGGATGTCCTGTTTCTCACTCTCCATTTATTTCCCAGAGGCAGGGTCTCTTACTGAACTCAGAGCTTGCTGTTCCCCACCCTTCATGCTAGGCCAGCTGGACAGCAAGCCCCAGTGAGTCTCCTGTTTCTTCTTCCCGACTCCAGGCACTGTGGTTACAGGTTTGTGTAACCTTGCGGGCTTCTTCCCTGGGTGCTGCAGATCTGAACTCAGGTTCTCGTGCTTGCACAGAGAAGGCTCCTCCCACTGAGCCACCCCCTTTTAGTTTTTTCATATTTTTATTACTTTCTCATCACTGTGACAAAATATCTGACAAAAGCAATGTGCAGATTTTATTTTTCCTCCTGGTTTATGGGATACAGTCCATCAGGGTAGAGATGTCAGGGTGGTGGGACTGCGAGGAGCTGGCCACACTGCCTGCAGTCAGGAAGCAGAGAGAGATAAATGCTGCTGCCAGGCTGTCTTTCTATTTCATTCTCAGGACTCCAGGCCATGAAGCATACTGTCCACATCCACGGTGGGTCTTCCTTCCTCACATAAACATCTCTGCAAACGCCATCGTAGACAGGCCAGGAAGTGTCTCCTAGGTCAATCCAAATCCAGTCGAGTTGACAATGAAGTTCAGCTACCACATACTGCTTTCTCATTTTGCTGTGACATATATTGGGTATTGCTCTCAGAGTAGATCAGTATGTGAAAGGAGTCACAGTGCCAATTTACACACTATTGTCTAGATCTCATTATTGCTCTTTTTTTTTTTTTAATTTGGTCTTTTTGAGATAGGGTCTCTCTGGAGCTCCAGCTGGCCTCCTGAGTGCTGGGATTAAAGGCATGCACCATTACGTCCAACTCTTTTATTCTTGATAACCCAGAAAAAAAAATTTTATGCTTAAATTTTCCTTGAAACTTAAAAGCAGTATCTTATTGTCTTGTAGAATTGAATGTAGCTGTTAAAGTGTCAGTTGCAAAGACAGAGATATGGTTCAGAGGCAGAGTGTTTGCCTAGCTTTTGCTAGGTAGGCTCTGAATTAAATTATCAGTATAGAGTGGGAAGAAGTCCATTGTTGAGGCTGGAGGAATAGCTCAAAAGTTCACTGCTGGGATTGGAGGTGTAGCTCAGTATCTCAGGTAGAAATGCCCTGAGTTTGATTCCAAGCCCTAGGAAAAAAAAAGAGACAAAACAAAAATAAAAACTTACCAACATGATTCTCATTCCTTTGTGGGCAACTTACTCTTTCTGGAAACTTTAAATTTGGAATTCCAAGTTTTCATGGTACTGTGTGTATACATTTAACCTATGTTCCTTCTAACTTAATAATATCTAGGAAGACATGATTCTTCTGTTCTGGAAGCTCTGTATGCTGTGTCTGGAACACATACCGTGCGGCTAGCATGCTCTGTGAAGTGATCTTATTAAGTCTCCTAACTCCTTAAATGCTTTTTCCTCTTTAAATTTCTGATTTTAAATTTATGATCTGAGAGAGGCATGTTTTGCGTCTAGCTCTTTTTTTCAATTACGTTTCAAAATAAAGACTTTCTTTTCTTATTTTTTTTTGTGGTGGGCTTCTTATGTTTCTTTTCTTATTGGATAAGCACATTATTAGTTCATTTTCTGCTGTTATAACAAAATAACTAAAGCTAGGTAATAGATAAAGAAAATCTTATTTAGCTCACAGTTTTGGAGGCTGAAAGTCCAGACCTGGACAGCTCTATTTGCTTGGCCTCTGGGGAGGACTGAGAGGCAGATGGCATTGTGGGAGGAACACAGCAGGGGGAAAAGATGACATGGATAGACTGGAGGCCAGAGAGGGACTTGCTTTTGTTTTGTGAGGCAAGGTCTAATTATGTTACCCAGACTGGCCCAGAACATGTGATTCTCTAGTCTTGACTTCTGAGTGCTGGAATTACAGGTATGTATACCCAGCTAGGTTTCCTTCCCTCCTTCCTTCCTTCCTTCCTTCCTTCCTTCCTTCCTTCCTTCCTTCCTTCCTTCCTTCCTTCCTTCCTTCCTTCCTTCCTTCCTTTCTTCCTTCCTTCCTTCCCTCCCTTCCTTCCTTTCTCTCCCTGGCTCTTTTTTCCTAACAATCTACCTTAAGGGGAAACCCACTTGATGAAAACAGCATTAATCTCTTACAAAGGTTATTCCCTGAATAACCTAGTCACCATTCGTTGAGTCTGACCTCCTACCACCAGCACTATCTGGACCAAACATCTAACACATGAGTTTTGGGGACAAGCCACATCCAAACCATAGTAAAGAACTCTAATACTATCTGAGATGCTAAAGCATTGGGGGTGTCTGCTATTGCCTATGTTACCTGTTTCCTCTAGGGTCTTTTTTTTTTTTTTTTTGGTCTTTTCGAGACAGGGTCTCCCTGTAGCCCCAGCTCTCCTGGCTCACTCTGTAGACCAGGCTGGCCTTGAACTCACAAAGATCCTCTAGGGTCTTTTATTTATTCCATCTCTCTCTTGGAAGGTTATCATCCCTCCATTAAACATTGATTGATTGAAATGGATATTCACTAGTTTTTATTTTGTGCTAACCGTGAGCAACACAAGGTTTCTACTCTCATGGATCTCATGTTGTAGGGTTGGAGTTGTACTTACCATGTAAATCAACAAATAAGCAAGAATCTCAGTGTGTAGTGAGTGTCATGAAGGAAAGAAGCAGAGTGATGGGAGGGTGAGGACAGGGAAGAGTTCATTAGAGCAAGTGGCCAGGAAGGCAGAAGTCAGAATGGCATGAGACCTGGCATCTGGAAGACAGTGGCCAGCAAGGTGACGAGAGCTGGCCACTGGTTAGAGAGGGTTAGCTCACGTTGCAGGCCCTGGGTAAGGGGCCTTGGCTTCACTGTAATTGCAGCCACTGGAGCACTTTAAGAAGGGTTTGATGATCTGGTTTATGGTTTTATCCAGCAGCTAGCTGCTGAGTAGAGAATGATCAGAAAGCAGCAACAGGGAGATGGCAGCCGTGTAAGCAAAGAGAAAGGTTAAGGTGACTGGTTATAGCCAGGTGGACATGAAGGAGTGGTCGTCAGGACAGCATGGTGTTACCAAGTTGGAGTGAACATGATCCAGGAGAAAGCGGTTATTAGATTTATTTATTTTTTGACAGGGTCTCCCTGCTGTAGCCCCAGCTGGTCTGGAACTCACTCTGTAGACCAGGCTGGCCTTGAACTCAGAGAGATCTGCCTGCCTCTGCCTCCCAAGTGCTAGGATTAAAGGCGTGTGCCACCACACCTGGCTAAGTTGTTGATTTAAAATTATAGACAGGGTAGAGCAGCAGGTAACACACTTGGCAGATAAACGTCACCAAGGTGACAGAGGAATTTGGGGGAGCATGCAAAAGTCCCAGGCATGTTAAGTTCCTTCCTGTGGGTTGGGTTAACCACTATCTACTGACAGATTGGAATGGGAAGTACCTGAGTATTTGCTCACATCTCTGACCACTTTGTATTGATGTTGGTATTTCTTCCAACATTGACCTCTCCATATGTCCCCCTATTTTAATGATTATATCACAAAACATCCCAATGAGAAACAATGGTTTTCAGAATCACTTTCTCTGTTATTTCTGAGTATCTACAAACCAAAGAGACTCTGGATTCTATTTTGTTGGTGGGATTGTATATGGGGGTTGGGGTTTTGTTCAGGTTGTTGGTGCATTAACCAGGAGACACTACGGATGCCGGGGAATTATTCAGAAATGAACACAGCCATCAAAGCTAGGATGTGCTGTTTCAGTGCATTACGTAACTGAAACTAAGAAATTAAATCATGAACCTGATCATTTTCCTTCATAGACTAAAAACAATAGGCATGGACTTATTTCCAAGGTTCCTAATAATGTATCAATCACAAATTCGTTGTAGGAAAGGATCAGATCCAGCTGGGAAGGGATGCGTAGAGATTTGAAAATGACTAAGATGTTCCAGTCACTCTAAAGGCGTTCCCTTGTTTAGGCCTCATCCTAGTCCCATGTGGTGGTCATGAAGGCTGGAGAGTGGCCACATCTGCACTGCTGGTGGCAGACACACTTGCCAGGCAAACCACATGGCTTGTGCTCATTCATTCTTTTTTCTAAAAATTTAAACTTTGCTTTTGTTAAAGCTAGACACATGTAAAGTAGAACATTAAAGTGATTCCACATGGTTGATTACAATCCACTGATGTAGCCCCGTCTCACGGAGCTGCTGACTCTGGAGTCTCATGCACAGGGATCCTCCCACTCTCCAGAACCACCTATATGGGAATTTTACCTGATTCTGTAGTCACTCTTATATTTTAAAAATATATACATTTGTAAAATGTAGTATAACAGATGATGTGATTGAAAAGGGAGCTGAACAGTATTTGCTGGAATGCAAGGACTTGTTCTTTTACACACTTGATCTTCAGAATACATTCATCCTCTGTGTCTTCCCAGTAGAGATGTATTCTAATTTTCTTTGGTTCATTGTTCAGTGTTTATTATGACTCTGCATGCTGAGTTGTGTAGTATTCAATGATTACTTCTCCTCTCTCTCTCTCTCTCTCTCATGCCTCTTTGTTTTCTATGGACTTAATGATTGGCTTCTTATTTTATTTGCTTAGTTTGCTATACAGTTGTCACTAATTCAGCATCAGCTCTTCCAGTTCTGCGTGTGTGTGTGTGTGTGTGTGTGTGTGTGTGTGTGTGTGTGTGTGTATACAATATTCTGTTTTTGCTTTCAGTCCTGGAGATTGAACCTAGGGCTTACATGTGCTAAGGAAACATTCTATCATGGCGTTATGCACTAAAGACAAATATGTCTAATTTTCTTTCTTTTTTGCGTGTTTGCTTTTGAGACAGGCTCTCCCTGTAGCCCTCAACTGTCCAGGAACTTTCTATATAGATGAAGCTGAACACGTTCTCACAGAGGTCCTCCTGCTTCTGCTTTCTGAGTGCTGGGACTAAAGGCACTTGCCACCAAGCACTGCTGCAATTTTTTTAAACATTTATCTATTATTTTTATTTTATATGTATGAGTGTAATGCCTGAATGTAGGTAGGTGCGCCCTTGTTGTGCACTTCCCTTGGAGGTCAGAAGAGGGTGTTGGATTCCCTGGAACTGGAGTTACAGGATGGTTGTTAGCCACCATGTGGGTGCTGGAAGTTGAACCTGGGTCCTAGCGAGAGCACCCAGTGCTCTTAACTGCTGAGCCATCTCTCCGGCCCCCCAATTTCATTTTTCTTAAGGAATCTCTTTTTGGGTCTTTGGATCTGCTATAAACTTCAGTGGTTACCCTTTAAAAAATTTTTTTTTATGTGTATGAATGTACTGTCTGCATGTAGATTTGTGCACCCATGTCGTGCAATGCCGCGGAGGTCAGAAGAGGGCATCGGATTCCCCTGGAACTGGAGTAGTTCTCCGGGAATTGGAGTTCAGACGGTGCTCAGCCGCCATGTGGGTGCTGGGGATTGAACCCAGGTCCTGTGTAAGAGCGGTCGGTGCTCTTGAACTGCTAGCGATCTCTCCAGCACCGTGGTTACTCTTTTTATATAATAAACATCTTTCATCTTGGTCTTCTTCACTGCCAGTTACCGTCTATCTTTGGTGTCTTCATTCCTTCCTTACTTAACTGGAAGTTTGGCGGAGTAATAAATTCTAGGTTTGGTGGCCATGCCTTTTATCCCCAGCACTTGGGAGGCAGAGGCAGTAGATCTCTGTGAGTTACAAGCCAGCCTGGTCACAGAGCGAGTTCGGATGGCTTGGGGCTAACAGGGAGACCCTGTCTTGAAAAGACCAGAAAGAAAAAAAGAAAAAAAAGAAGAAAAAGAAAGCCCTATACTTCAGCCAGGTGTGGTGAGTATGCATCTTAATCCCAGCACTTGGGAGGCAAAGGTAGGCAGATCTCTGTGAGTTCAAAGACAACGCTGGCTACAGACTAGTGATTGCAGACAGCTGGGGCCATGGGAGACGCTGCCTCAAACCCCCCCCACCACCAAAAAATATACTTCAGAAATTTGGAGGTTTTAATCCATCATATTCTGGCTTATTACATGAAAACTGTGGTTATTTTTCTTGCTTTATTTATTTTAAATTTGTAAACTCTTCCTGGTCCTTTGTATTCGGCAACATCACATGATGGGCCTTGTTTTGGTTTCTTTTTTTTGGGATTTGGTGAGATTTAAAATTTTGGGGGGGTGCATTGTGTGTACACACGGGTATATATTCATGTAAGTTTTTGTATGTGTTTCGTGTGTGTATTGCATATGTGTGTGCATACATGTGGAAGCCAGAGTCAATCTGGGTGTTGTAAGGTGGTTTTGTTTATTTTAATTTTTTGATCTTTTTAGACAGGGTCTCCTTGTAGCCCCAGCTGGCCTGGAACTCACTACGTAACCAGGCTGGGCCTTGAACTCACAAAAAAAAAAGTGCTGGGATTAAAAGGCATGTGCATCATTCCTGGATCCAAACTCATTGGTCTGGAGCTAGCAGAATAGGCTAGGCCAGTAAGCCACAGGGATTTATGTCTGCCTCCCTAGCAATGATTTACAAGTTTAGCATTCTCACACCTGAGCCAACATTTTCTATAGTTTCTGGGATTGAATTTAGGTCCTCATGTTTGGACAGTAAACATTTTACAGATGGAGCCATCTCCGCAGTACTCGATGTTTTCAATCTAAGTGGTGTCTTTTGGTTCTGGGATGTTTTTTTTGCTTTGTTGATTATAAGACTGTTTGATGTAAGTGCACTTACAATGCATCTATAAAATCATTTTGTATAGTTATATCATGGCTGTCTCCTGGCTGATGGTGATTTTACAATAGCATCAGTTTGTCAGGTGCATCTGAATTCAGAGATGTATAATATTTGCATCTTAGAATCAGGTAGAAGATGCTTTCTTCAGCTCCCTGGGGAATCTTTGCCATAGACCTTTCTTTCTCTATTTCCTCTCTCTTTCTTTTTTGAAGATTGTACGATCTTGTATATAGTCCCTTCTATTCTAAAGCATGGTCATGATGTGGCTTGCTGTGGGCCTGCGGTCATTATTTTTTTGAACTTGAGGAGATTTAAAAAAAATTTGTGTAAATGTACATTTGTGTACATGTTCATGTTAAGTCTATGTGTGTTCATGTGTGTACCTGCAGTTCCCTGGGGTTCTTTGCTCTTAGTTTAAGTTAATGCACACCAGAAGTCTACTTGATGCCTTTTCTGTGTCACAGTGGGGGTGGGTGAAGACTCTGGTAATTTGGGAATGAATTGTAAGAGGATGTGGCATGCTGCTATTAAGAAACCCTTTGAGAGGCAGGTGAATCCTGGGAGTTTAAGGCCAGCCGGTCTACAGAGGGAGATCCAGGACAGCTGGAGTTACAGAGAGACCGGTCCTCAAAACAAAAACAAAAACAAAAACCTTTGATGATTATTTTTCCTTAGACTCTTCTTTGGAATTTTAGTAGGAAGAATTCTGAGTCTTCTGTTTGGAAGAAGGAAGCCTTGGCTTTCCACTTTCTGAAGCACAAATTGGGTATGGAATATTAGGCACCCAGTTATTTGGGTGCACTCTTTCACATAGACTCTCCCTTTCAAACACTGCTGCCTGATGTTCCTGGTTCAGAGGTGCTTGGTAGGAATCTTCCCATTCTTCTACCCTTGAGTGGCCAGGAGGGTGAGCTTATGGTGTCTGCTTCTTTCCCTTTTTTCTCTTAAAAATGGGTTTTTTGATTTACTTATTTTGTGTGTAATGGGTGTAGCCTATGTATGTAAGGGCACCTGTGTGTGCAAGACCCATGGGGGATCAGAAGGGGGCATCAGATCCCCTGGGACAGAAGTTAGGGAGTTGTTAGCTGCCACATGGGTGCTGGAATTGGAGCCCAGGTCCTCTGTAAGAGCGCAGAAATCTTAACCATTGAGCCGTCCCTCCAACCCCTGCTTCTGCTTTTCAGGCACACTTTCAACCACATCTTCTTTTCAGCCCTGACTTATTCCATTTTTATTGTTTTATTTTTATTTATTTATTTTATTTTTATTATTTATTTTTTATTTTTTTTTTTTTTTTTTTTTTTTTTTATAGGTTTGTGCACCCGTCTCGTGCAATGCCGCGGAGGTCAGAAGAGGGTCTCGGATTCCCTGGAACTGGAGTTCTCTCCTGAACTGGAGTTACAGACGGTTCTCAGCCGCCATGTGGGTGCGGGGGATTGAACCTGGGTACTCTGCAAAGCGTCGGTGCTCTTAACCCGCTAGGCTATCTCTCCAGCCCCTGACTTATT
This sequence comes from Rhizomys pruinosus, assembly GCA_009823505.1. NCBI lineage: Eukaryota > Metazoa > Chordata > Mammalia > Rodentia > Spalacidae > Rhizomys > Rhizomys pruinosus. Next base: position 186,309 of record VZQC01001144.1, on the reverse strand, counting down.
CCATTTTTAAAAGGATGTGATGCAGCCAGCCTGACCCTGGTGGGTCAGGTTGCATTTTGGCTTTTCTTGCTATTGGCTCTGGCTTACTATGTAAGTGACTTCCTTGCTTTCTAGTCTCCAAAATGACCTCTTCCTTCTCTCTTGACAGTGGTGGAATTGGCCTTAAAAATTACTTTACTGTTACTTTTGTTTGGGTGGGTTAGGTGAAACTGAAGTAAATATTGATGTTCAACCTGCCATCTGAATCACTTTCAGAAGTCCTCATTCACTTTTTAATCTCTAATTGAGAGGTAGAAGTTCAATTCAGAACACTTGGAAAATAATGAGAAGTACAAAGTACAAAGAAACAGTAACACATCATCAGAAATTGCCACCGTTCACATCTCTGCTTGTAACTCTGAATGTTTTCTTGGGATACATTCTGTGGAAATGATGAAGAAGGTCTCCTGCACATTATAAGGGCTTTTGACATCTAGTCCCAAGTATAATCAGAAAAAAGCAACGTTAAGAATAAATTAAGCCATATGAAACCAAAAATTTTTTGCTGTTTTTTCTTTTTAAGCATCACCATCACTGTGGTTTAATAGATTTTCAATACTTTTTCCAACCTTGCAGACAAGAAAAGGTAATCTCATAATTTGTCTTTCTTAAATCTTGATCACTCTAAACCCTATAATACATACTGTCCTGTAAAACCCAATATGTACTGTCAATTTGTGTTTCTCCCTTATGAATTTACTTTTCATTTTCCCTTCGCTCTTTCTGAGTTTCAATGTAGTGTTTTCATCTTATTGATCCTTAAGACCTCTATATATTAAGGCTATCGATTCAATGCTTCAAAAAGTATTTTTCCATTTGCCTTTCATTCTGTGGAATTTTCTTTTTTCATTGTGTGCTGCCAATCAACTGGTCCTTCCGTCTTATATCCATAAAATTTTTGTTATTCTGGTCTTATCCGTAAGACTGGTTATCGACTAGGCTGGTAATTATCGGTGGTGCTTTCATATTCATAGAAATAAGACACTAACTTTTGGATTTCCCTTATTTGCCAGTTTATCTAACAATCTTTATGTAAATTATGTCTCCTTCAGTGCTGCCTTTGAGATGGGTTGTTATACAGCAAAAACGATGAGCCTCTCCCAACTCTCCTGTTTTTTTCCTTCAGACAGGTGAGTTCTCCTTCCTCTCTATCGTCTCTTTTCTCTGTGAGTGATGTCAGAGAACTGCATTATTCTCACTGATGCTATGTTTGGCATTAATTAATAATGTCTTGGTCATTAATTTTGGAAACACATATGGGCCCTCTACAGTGCCTGTGTTGGTGGTAAGAACTGAAACCCACAAAGAAAGTTGTCTAGAAATGTATAGTTACTTTCCTTGTCACTATGACGATGAACTAGATAAAAGCAATATTTGGGACTGGAGAGATGGCTCAGTGGTTAAAGCACTGGTTGTTCTTAACGAAGGACCCAGGTTTCAGTTCCCCACCCACACCCACAACTGTCCTACCACTCCAGTTCAGGGGGTCCAAGGCCTCTGTCTGACCTCTGTGGGGATTGTATGACACAAGTACAAACTGATACCATGCAGGCAATGCATTCTATACACATAAAAGTAAAATATCATAAAAAAATAAAAATCAAAGCACACTATGAGAGTTTATTTTACTCATAGCTTTGGGAGTTCAGTTTTGTTGTTTTCAAGTGAGGGAGTGGGGATGGAAAGCAGCTTCCACAGGCAGATAGAAAAAGAGAAGAATACAGGAAGGAGCCAGGACAAGATGCAGTCCCCAAGGACGTACCCTCAGTGATCTAATTCTTCCAATTAGACCCCACCTCCCAATAGTGTTCGCACATATTAAGGGATTAATGTATTGATTAGGTCAGAAAAGCCCCTTGTAGACTACCCATCGTCTGGAAACAGTTCTCCTGGACAGTCCCTGGAAGTTGTTTACTAAATCTTTAGGTGTTTCCCAAGGCACTCAAAGCTGACAGTCAAGATGAAATCATAACAAGAAGGAAGTCCTCTGTCCCTAAGACAGGCTCTTCGATGTGGATTTACAGAGTATCTGCAAGACAAGGCAATAAATGTTAATAATACTTAGTTTTCTAAAGGTGTGATCCTGGTTGAATTTTGATCTCTTTTTAAAACATTGCTTCTTGTATTTTCTATGCAAACACATACATTAATTAGTTGTTTGTGTTGCATGGTGTACTGTATGTGTGGTGCAACACGTGAAGTGTGTGTTTCCATGGTGTGGGTAGTAGCAAAGGGCAATGGCAGGAGTTTTCTTGATGGCTCTGCATCTTATTCTTGGGTGAGGCAGGGCCTCTCAGTGGGAACCCAGCTCAAGAATACACTAGGAGCGAGTCAGTTTTTCTCGGGGATCCCCTGATTCCCAACTTCTGAGTGCTAGAATTATAAAGGGGGCCAACAAACTCATCCAGTTTTTGTGGAGTCTGGGGATCTGAAACTCATATCCACAATTATTGTGTGAATACTTTACTTGCTGGACATCTCTTCAGCCCCATATAAGATACTTTGGTTATCATTTTTTTGCAAACAGTGCTCAAGCTTCTCAGAGTTGAGGTTAATTGGTAACTTGGATCATGATACTCCTAAGACTTATGCCATTTTTACAAAAGAAAATAAGAAATCTACAGAGGTTAGTTCAGCCCCAGGGAAGAATTCCTAGAGAATGTGACAGAAGTATGTTCTTTGGGTAAAGATAGTGGAAAATCAGAGCAGACAGGATTTGGTGTGAGGGTCCAAAGTGCAGCATGTTGCAACAATATGTCCTTGGGGGAAATGTGAGTAATTCAGCTTCTCAGAAGCCAGGGTCATAAATGGGAGTGACCACCTGTTATCTGCTGTACACAAAGAGCATTCAAAATGAGTAACATGAAGGCTGTGTGATTTGCACGTTTAAGGATCTCATCCACTCAATTAAGCCAACCCTTGGGGCATTTTCTCACAATTGGGAAGAGAGATGATTCTATCAGAAAGTGTAACTTCATATTAATACTGCACAAAGAGTCCCCTATGCCAGTGAATCACTTAAGTGAAAGAATAGAGTCAATGCCTCACAGAGAATAGGATGAACACAGATGAAGACTTTGACAGAGCCCCCACTTTCACCTAGGCACAGTGCAATATATACCACGAGACTCTTCCCTCAGTCTCCCCACCGTGGCTAGGCTAGCTGCCTTTTCTTCTGCTTTCTCCCAGAAAAAGATTCTCATGATCGTGCCTCTCTCACTGCTCTCTATGTTCCTTTTTCAACGTTGATTTTCTTTAGTCAAATTACTGATCATGAAACTGCGTAATCCCAACAAGGGCAACAGAGATGCTTCTATGAGCCGAGTCCATGGTCTGATATACTACCTGTCTCCCTGCTAATCATCATCAGCACATTGATTGGTCCGTCTCTGGAGATGTTTCTTTGGAGCGTCATTCCATTCATTCTGATCGCCCCATTCCAACAACACCTCCATCCCACTTCTCACTTCCCATCAGGTTTTCCTGCTACCTCACCAGCTACTCCTCAGCATCTCCCATTGTTGTGTCACCCAACTCCAAATACTCTACAAGGTTCGAACCAAGGCTCCCTTCATTCCTTTTCCATTTTTATTTGTTTATTTTTAATTTACTTTTTGTGCTTTTGTTTGAGAGAGGGCTCCCGGTAGTACTGGCTGTCCTGGAACAACTCTGTAGACCAGGCCGGCCTTGAACCACAGAGATCTGCCTACCTGCTGCCTCACTCCTGCCCTGTGGCAAGTCGCTGAGGATTAAAGGCAATACGCTCCGCCACGCTAGAGCCTACTCGTATTTATTTATTTATTTATTTGGTTATTTTTTTTGTGCGGGATGAATTGGCATTCTGCAATGTAGGTCTGTGCACCCATGACATGGCAATGCCGGGGAGGTCAGAAGAAGGGTGTCAGATTCCCCCTGGAAACTGAAGTTAAAGACAGTGTTGCCAGCTGCCATGTGGGGTGCTGGGGATCAAACCCAGGTCCTCGCTGCAAGAGCAGGTTAGGTGGCTCTAACTAGCTAAGCCATCTCTGCAGCAGCCCCTCTCTGTATTTTTAAGGGAGAAAAGGATTTATTTATCGCACAATTTTTGAGGCTACAGTCCACTATGGTGGGTAAGTCGTGGTGGCAAGAGCTTGAAATTCAGCTGCTCACATGGAATCCAAGCAAGAAGCAGAGAAGTGAATGAGGGCTGGTGTTCGACTTGCTCTCTTTTCACTCAGTCGAGGACCCCCAGCTCATGGATTGGTGCCACCTTAGTTAGTTGGCCTTGTCTTGGACAAATTCTAGATCTTGGTCAAAGATGACATATTAATCATAACATTTTACTCTTTATATATTGGCCACATACATCATTATTTATTGGACATATAGGGGCCAAATAATTTGTTATTTCATTTATACTTGTTTGGTTGAACATGAACAGTCAAATCTGATAGAGATGCATCTGGAACTTTAACTAATTCTAGAATAAGTAAATAGCAATTTTGGGTAAACAAATAAATAAATTGAACAAAGGGAATGAATAATAAAATGTTGACTAGAAGACAGAGGGTTTCCTTCCTTCTTTTTTTTTTAAATTTTTGTGAATTAGTTGATTATGTTTTTTTTATGTGTATGAATGTACTCTGCATGCAGGTCTGTGCACACCTAGGTCCGCGCAATGCCGCGGAGTTCAGAAGAGGCTCTCGGATTCCTCTGGAACAGGAGAGTTCTCCTGGAATTGGAGTTACAGATGTTCTTAAGCCACCATGTTGTTTGGTGCTGGGGATGTGACCAGGTCTCTGCAAGAGCAGTCGGTGCTCTTAAACCACTAGTGTACTCTCCAGCCCAGGGGTTCCCTCCTTAAAGGTACTCCCCATCCCTCCCCAGCAGCATCAGACCTGCTCATATGACTTCTTTGATGAACAAAATGAGGGCAAGTGCTCTGTATCACTTCCCAGAAGAACCTTTAAGTAACTTTTCCTCTGACATAGTTTTCACGTGTTGTATGGCTTCCTCAATGCTGGACCTTAGAGAGGACAGAACTTAAAACTGAGCTCCCAGCAGACCTATAGCAGGTATGTAACAGGAGCAGGACTTAGGGATGGGGTTGTCATCATAGCATAATGTAGCCTAAGTTACTGTTGATCCTTTTTGTTTGTTTTGTTTGTTTCTAGTTTGCTTGTTTCAATTGTAGTGACAAAAACTCTGACTGATACCAAGTTGTGGTTTGAGAAAGATTTATTTGGCTCGACACTGCTGGATCAAGGTTCATCATAGGGAGCCCAAGTAGGAACTCAGGGCCAGGAACCTGGAAGGCAGCCTGAAGCAGAAGCCATGGAGAATGCTGCTTAGGCTTGCTCCTTGGCCTTTGCTTAACGTGCAGTTTTTTTTTTGTTTTTTTTTTTTTTGGTATTTTTTGAGACAGGGTCCTCCCTTTAGTCCCAGCTGGCCTTGGAGTCACTCTGGCAGACAGGCTGTGCTTTGAACTTACAAGAGACCACCTGCCTCTGGCCTCCCGAGTGCAGGAATTAAGGTGTGACCACACATACCGAGCTCAACATGCGGCTTAATAGAATACAGACTACCTGCCCAGGGGTGGGCACTGCCCACAGTGGGTTGGGCCCTCCCGCATCACTCACAGTCAAAAGATGATAATCAAGTGGGCACAGGCAGTTCCAGTGGAGGCAATTCCCCAAGTGTGTCAAGTTGACACTAAAGGTAATCTAACATAGTTTGGATTTGGAGAACAGGAGTCCGCTTGTAGCTTCAGTTGCCCTAGACTGACTAGTAAACACATGCTGGCCTTGATCTCCCAGAATCCACCTGACTCTGCTCTTGAGTGCTAGGCTACACATACTCAGCAGTTTTCCTAATGATGCTTCTTTTTTATTTATTTTTAAACTATTATTATTATTTTATATGTAATGATAGATTCCTGCCTATCATATATATGTTGTGTACACCTGTGTATGGGTGTGGTGCCCACGTAGGGGTCAGAAGAAAGGTGGTCAATACCCTGGAAACTGGAGCGTATAGGAAGTCGTAGCATAGCATGTGGGTGCTAGAATCAAACCCAGGTCTTTCTGCAAGAGCAAGCCAGTCTCTTAATACGTGTGACCCTGTTTTCAATTATTCATTTAATGTATTATTTAAAAGCAAGGTATGTAGTCAATATGGTCAAGGATGACCTAATTTCCATCTTTTGCCTTCACCTCCTAAGGTGGTGGGATTAGAGGTGTGATGGAATGTAATTCTTGATTCTGTCTGTTTTTTTTCTTGTCTTCCTCCCATTTATGCGCAGCCCTGGTAAGATTTTATTATTTATTTATCTATTATTATTTATTTCTTTATTTATTATTTATATTTAGTTCTTTTTTTGAGACAGGGTCCCCTGTAGCCACAGCTGGCCGGAACTCCTATATAGACCAGTCTGGCTGACATCGCGCGAATCTGCCTGCGCTCGCCTCCTGAGTGCTGGGATTGCGGGAGTGCCCGGCCTGTAGATTTTATGTCTGATGGCAGAATCTCAAACCCCACTACTTCTCCCTGTCTGCCCTGCTCAGATCTTGTTCTGGGCCACTGTCTTCTCTTATTGGGCCTAGACTACTCTCATCTCTTGTTCTGGGCCGCTGTCTTCTCTCATTGGGACTAGACTACTCTCATCTCTTGTTCTGGGCTGCTGTCTTCTCTCATTGGGACTAGACTACTCTCATCTCTTGTTCTGGGCTGCTGTCTTCTCTCATTGGGACTAGACTACTCTCATCTTCCAACTGGCCCTGTCACTTCCTTCTTATCTCTTTGTGGATAATTTTTCTGAAAAGTGTTATCATTTTTAAAAAAAATGTTACCCAAACCTGATGGCTTCAGATCACCATAATGAACCCAAACTTCTTGAAGACTCATCTTAAGGTTCTATCTACCTCGCTGTCCAGCTCAGCACCCTTCCTTCCATTTTCTCAAGTACACACATCACCCAGGGCATTGGGCTGCTGCTCCTTCTACCCGAAGTGTGTCTCCCTAAGAATTCAGTGGTTGTTGCCTCATCACTTAGGCCTCTGCTGAATTACTATTTCCTTGAAAAGCACCCATTGGTGTTACTTAAAGCCTCCTTATTATGCACTCCTCTAGAAATTTCACAGAATAGAATTTACTCCTAATAGAATTTATTAATCAGGTATTTCTGTTTCTCTTGATAATATGTTTTCCTGACAATGCAAATTTCTAGGAGAGCAAGATCCTTGTGTTATAGTTTATGGTAGTTGCACAGTATCTAAACAGTTCCTGAAACTCATAAAACATGTGTTGGAAGAAGGTTCTGCACTTTCTTTGTGGCCTAGGGAGGAGACAGTTTTGTCCTCAGTTTATAGGAAGAAAAAAATTTCAAGAGGTGAATTAGTTTATCTAAGGTCAAATTGCTATTAAGACCTAAAATTGGCATCTGCTTCTGGAGCCTTTGATTTTAATACTCAATAGGATCACCTTCTGACTCTATCCCTGGAACCAAAAAATATTTTTGTAAAAATGGAAAAGTATTCCTAAATGGTCCATAAACAAATCAGTTAACTTTTATAAGTGGGGAAGCAAACATGCTGGAAATAATTGTGTTAAAGGCATTAAAAATACTCTCATCCATAAGGCTGAAGGGGTTTTAGTAAAGTTAATAATATTTTATTTGCTCGTTTGTGGTTTTTTTTTTTTAAGTCGCGCCAGGTTGGAGAGTGGCTCAGAAGTAAGAGCCCTAGCACTTTTACAGAGGACCTGGGTTGTCATTTTCCAGGCAACGCCACATAGCAGCTAAACAACCATCTATAACTCGAGTTCCAGGGAATCCAAATCACTTCTCGCATTACTGACAAATGAACTTACTACACCCAGGCAATAACACACATGCATACGATATAAAATATAAAAAATAGTTAAAAAGAAAGGTCTTAAGATGTACTCAGTGTTGTTCTCCAATTCCTGGTCTTTGACTTTTATGAGAACCGTAGTTTGAATCCCATTTAGTACCCAGGATTCTAGGAACAAAGTACGACAACTTCTGTTCCAATTAGTCCTGGCTTGTCACAGAAAAATCCCACCCTTTGGGTTATCTCCCCTTAAGGCATTTGTGAATGACCTGTGCAAATGACTCTGCATGTAGAGAGCTGATGAAGCGTTTTCAGAGCAGAAGAGTTAAATATTTGTGAATGTGAATAACCAGGTGTGCCTCTTCCTTTACCCTTCAGAATGCACGCACTTTAGGGGGTTCATCCTAAGTAAGTTGTGAGACCTTTGAATCTTGCAGGGCACATAGGCTCACCAAGAGGCTGTTGCTAACTGACTCTGCCACTGAGGAGTGCTTGCTAGACTATTGGGTCCACCTCGAAGGTGGCAGTTTTTCTGATGAGTAAGCAAATTTCCAGACAGAGGAAGTGGGTATAGGACAGACCGCCCCTCCCCAATTCTTCTCACACCCCCAGATAAACCCACTCCGCTAGTGCCTTTGAACTAGGGAGGAAGGGCCTTGCCAAGTGAGATGTCCAGAGGCGAAAGCCCTTTTATTTCTGCGATGTCATTTTCTGAAAGGTCATGCCTCCTCTGGGCAGCAGCCACCAACTGGGCAAAGCTATTTTGAGAAGCAGTTGGGGAAAATCCAACGTGGATTGTATACTAGGTGATGCTAGTTTTGTTGAGCTGGGTAGTCATTAACAGTGCCTGTTGGTTAGAGATACACTTCACATTTACAGATGAAATGCTACTGTACCTTAGATTCGCTTTATGCTCTTAAAGAAGTCTATGTATACATCTGTGGATATAATAATATAGTTGTTTTTTTAAATTTTTATTTATTTATTTTTTAATGTGTAGGAATGTACTGTCTGCATGAAGGTTTGTGCACCCAGTGTCCCATACATGCCGCGGAGGTCAGAAGAGGGTTGTCGATTTCCCCTGGAACGGAGTTCTCCTAGAATTGGAGTTACAGACAGTTCGCAGTCCGCCATGTGGGTGCTGGGGGATCAAACGCGGTCCTCTACAAGAGATGTTGGTGCTCCGAACCATTAGCCTATCTCTCCAGCCCCCATAATATACTTGTTTTTAATATTGTTTATTGATGTTTGTTGAAAACTTGATGGCTGGGAAATAGGAACTATCTAGCCGATTACTTCTTATAAGCATAAGAATCCCCTCAATAAAATGGTTTTAAGATTATTATTCAGCAAGGAGGGCTGGAGAGATGGCTCAAGTGGGTTAAGAGCTCTGGCCTGCTCTGCAGAGGACCCGGGTTTGGTTCTCAGCATCCACGTGGTGGGTAACAACTATCTGTAAGTCTATTTTCAGGGGATCTGACACACCTCCACAGGTACTGCAGGACATGGGTGCACTTAAATACATTAGGCAATATACGTTCATATACACATAAAAATAAAATAATAACATATTATTTGTGAAAATCTTGCTGGGTTTGACTGTTTTAAATCTGCTTCAGTTGCCCTCACAGAGGTGGTGCTGCTCCAAGAGAAGGGTGCAGCATGGGAGGGGGCAGAGACTGGAGGGAGTCCGCCAAAATGGGCGTGTGTCAAAAGGTCATAGGGAATTTATTAACTTTGAAACTAAGGGAAAAAATAAAATATGGATTAAAAAGAAGATAGTGCTTCAGTGGCTCAATAAGGGGCTGAGACTGAAGGAGGGTTAATAAGACCCTAATACACATGTCCTCTTCTGCGCAGGGCTCATAATTAAGTGCTTAAAAGATTTAATGGTCAAAATTTTTTCATGGAAGTAGAGGGTATAGAACATGGTGGTTGAGAGCTGGGTGTGGTGGGGCATGCCTTTATTTTAAACGTTTTGTTTTTGTGTATTTAGAGCCCCACGGGGAGCAGCTTTTTTGCAATGCGTTTTTTTTAATAAAAGACTTTTTGTTTGATGTGTTTGTGTAGTTGCATACATCAGTTTTCAGTCCAATTTAGCCAGTCCCCTTTCCTTTTTCAAATATAGTTTNTTTTGTTTATCATTTATAAAAATGGGGTTAATAACACTATCACTCCTGCCAAAAAAAGTACTCAATAATATTAGAGGTTATTCTTCAAATATACATTTTCTTTCTGATTCAATGGGATGTATTGACAGATTAAAGACAATGGTTATTTGGAAGAAACACCCACAGTTTTATTTGTAAAGTGCTTATTACTAAACAGCTACTGATCTGGAAGTTTAAAAAAGACAAAACAAAGTCCCTTTGTTTGACAAACAATGGTCTAGTGTAGAAGATTGATGAGTAAATAGATCATTGCCATGTGGTCACTCATGATGTACAGGGAGAAAAAAAGAAAATCAAGATCCACTTTATAGAAGTAGGACTTAAAGAAAAAACATCAAAAGTGAAAAAAATTTAGCCTGAGGGACTAAAGCATAGAAAAGGCTTACTAGTGACTGAAGCAAGAAGATCTTTAGGCAGAAAAAACAACTTATTTATTTATTTATTTATTTATTTATTTCTGTATGTGTATGAATGTACTGTCTGCATGCAGGTTTGTGCACCCGTGTTGTGCAATGCCGCGTTGGTCAGAAGAGGGTCTCGGATTCCCCTGGAACTGGAGTTCGGATTCCCCTGGAACTGGAGTTCTCCTGGAATTGGAGTTTCAGACGGTTCTCAGCCGCCATGTGGGTGCTGGGGATTGAACCCAGGTCCTGTGTAAGAGCGGTCGGTGCTCTTGACTGCTAGGCCATCTCTCCAGCCCAGTGGTTACTCTTTTTATATTAATAAACATCTTTCATCTTGGTCCTTTCTTCACTGCCAGTTACCGTCTATCTTTGGTGTCTTCATTCCTTCCTTACTTAACTGGTAGTTTGGCTGAGTATAAAATTCTAGGTTTGTGGTGGCACATGCCTTATTCCCAGCACTTGGGAGGCAGAGGCAGGTAGATCTCTGTGAGTTCAAGGCCAGCCTGGTCTACAGAGCGAGTTCCAGGATGGCTGGGGCTACAAGGGAGACCCTGTCTTGAAAAGACCAGAAGAAAAAAAGAAAAAAAAAGAAGAAAAAGAAAGCCCTATACTTCAGCCAGGTGTGGTGGTATGCATCTTTAATCCCAGCACTTGGGAGGCAAAGGTAGGCAGATCTCTGTGAGTTCAAAGACAGCCTGGTCTACATAGTGAGTTGCAGGACAGCTGGGGCTACAGGGAGACTCTGCCTCAAACCCCCCCCACCACCAAAAAATATACTTCAGAAATTTGGAGGTTTTAATCCATCATATTCTGGCTTATTACATGAAAACTGTGGTTATTTTTTCTTGCTTTATTTATTTTAAATTTGTAAACTCTTCCTGGTCCTTTGTATTCTGCAACATCACAGTGATGGCCTTGTTTTGGTTTCTTTTTTGGGATTTGGTGAGATTTAAAATTTTGGGGGGGTGCATGTGTGTACACACGGGTATATATTCATGTAAGTTTTTGTATGTGTTCGTGTGTGTATATGCATATGTGTGTGCATACATGTGGAAGCCAGAGGTCAATCTTGGGTGTTGTAATTTGGTTTTTGTTTATTTATTTTTTGATCTTTTTGAGACAGGGTCTCCTTGTAGCCCCAGCTGGCCTGGAACTCACTACGTAGACCAGGCTGGCCTTGAACTCACAGAGTTACATCTGGCTCACAAGTGCTGGGATTAAAGGCATGTGCCATCATTCCTGGATCCAAACTCATTGGTCTGGAGCTAGCAGAATAGGCTAGGCCAGTAAGCCACAGGGATTTATGTCTGCCTCCCTAGCACTGGATTTACAAGTTAGCATTCTCACACCTGTCCAACCTTTTCTATAGTTTCTGGAGATTGAATTTAGGTCCTCATGTTTGGACAGTAAACATTTTACAGATGGAGCCATCTCCCTAGTACTTCGATGTTTTCAATCTAAGTGGTGTCTTTTGGTTCTGGGATGTTTTTTTTGCTTTGTTGATTATAAGACTGTTTGATGTAAGTGCACTTACAATGCATCTATAAAATCATTTTGTATAGTTATATCATGGCTGTCTCCTGGCTGATGGTGATTTTACAATAGCATCAGTTTGTCAGGTGCATCTGAATTTCAGAGATGTATAATATTTGCATCTTAGAATCAGGTAGAAGATGCTTTCTTCAGCTCCCTGGGGAATCTTTGCCATAGACCTTTGCTTTCTATTTCCTCTCTCTTTCTTTTTTGAAGATTGTACGATCTTGTATATAGTCCCTTCTATTCTAAAGCATGGTCATGATGTGGCTTGCTGTGGGCCTGCTGTCATTTATTTTTTGGAACTTGATGAGATTTAAAAAAAATTTGTGTAAATGTACATTTGTGTACATGTTCATGTAAGTCTAAGTGTGTGTTCATGTGTGTACCTGCAGTTCCCTGGGGTTCTTTGCTCTTAGTTTAAGTTAATGCACACCAGAAGTCTACTTGATGCCTTTTCTGTGTCACAGTGGGGGTGGGTGAAGACTCTGGTAATTTGGGAATGAATTGTAAGAGGATGTGGCATGCTGCTATTAAGAAACCCTTTGAGAGGCAGGTGGATCTCTGGGAGTTTAAGGCCAGCCAGGTCTACAGAGTGAGATCCAGGACAGCTGGAGTTACAGAGAGACCCTGTCTCAAAACAAAAACAAAAACAAAAACTCTTTGATGATTATTTTTCCTTAGACTCTTTGGAATTTTAGTAGGAAGAATTCTGAGTCTTCTGTTTGGAAGAAGGAAGCCTTGGCTTTCCACTTTCTGAAGCACAAATTGGGTATGGAATATTAGGCACCCAGTTATTTGGGTGCACTCTTTCACATAGACTCTCCCTTTCAAACACTGCTGCCTGATGTTCCTGGTTCAGAGGTGCTTGGTATGAAATCTTCCCATTCTTCTACCCTTGAGTGGCCATGAGGGTGAGCTTATGGTGTCTGCTTCTGCTTTTTCTTTAAAATGGTTTTGATTTACTTATTTTGTGTGTATGGGTGTAGCCTACTGTATGTAAGTGCACCTGTGTGTGCAAGACCCATGGGGGATCAGAAGGGGGCATCAGATCCCCTGGGACAGAAGTTAGGGACAGTTGTTAGCTGCCACATGGGTGCTGGAATTGAGCCCAGGTCCTCTGTAAGAGCAGCCAGCACTCTTAACCACTGAGCCGTCCCTCCAACCCCTGCTTCTGCTTTTCAGGCACACTTTCAACCACATCTTCTTTTCAGCCCTGACTTATTCCATTTTTATTTTATTTTTATTTATTTATTTATTTTTATTATTTATTTATTTATTATTTATTTTTGTACGTGTATGAATGTACTGTCTGCCTGTAGGTTTGTGCACCCGTCTCGTGCAATGCCGCGGAGGTCAGAAGAGGGTCTCGGATTCCCCTGGAACTGGAGTTCTCCTGGAACTGGAGTTACAGACGGTTCTCAGCCGCCATGTGGGTGCTGGGGATTGAACCTGGGTACTCTGCAAGAGCAGTCGGTGCTCTTAACCGCTAGGCTATCTCTCCAGCCCCTGACTTATTCCATTTTTAAAAGGATGTGATGCAGCCAGCCTGACCCTGGTGGGTCAGGTTGCATTTTGGCTTTTCTTGCTATTGGCTCTGGCTTACTATGTAAGTGACTTCCTTGCTTTCTAGTCTCCAAAATGACCTCTTCCTTCTCTCTTGACAGTGGTGGAATTGGCCTTAAAAATTACTTTACTGTTACTTTTGTTTGGGTGGGTTAGGTGAAACTGAAGTAAATATTGATGTTCAACCTGCCATCTGAATCACTTTCAGAAGTCCTCATTCACTTTTTAATCTCTAATTGAGAGGTAGAAGTTCAATTCAGAACACTTGGAAAATAATGAGAAGTACAAAGTACAAAGAAACAGTAACACATCATCAGAAATTGCCACCGTTCACATCTCTGCTTGTAACTCTGAATGTTTTCTTGGGATACATTCTGTGGAAATGATGAAGAAGGTCTCCTGCACATTATAAGGGCTTTTGACATCTAGTCCCAAGTATAATCAGAAAAAAGCCATTCTCATAGATAATTCTGCCATCAGTGGAAACCAAGTTTTTTTCTTTTTTAAGCATCACCATCACTGTGGTTAATAGATTTTCAATACTTTTTCCAACCTTGCAGACAAGAAAAGGTAATCTCATAATTTGTCTTTCTTAAATCTTGATCACTCTAAACCCTATAATACATACTGTCCTGTAAAACCCAATATGTACTGTCAATTTGTGTTTCTTCTCTTATGAATTACCTTTTTCATTTCCTCTTCTGAGTTTCAATTAGTGTTTTCATCTTATTGATCCTTAAGACCTCTATATATTAAGGCTATCGATTCAATGCTTCAAAAATATTTTTCCATTTGCCTTTCATTCTGTGGAATCTTTTTCATTTTGTGCTGCCAATCAACTGGTCCTTCCTCTTATATCCATATTTTTGTTATTCTGGTCTTATCCTAAGACTGGTTATCGACATAGGCTGGTAATTATCGTGTGCTTTCATATTGCATAGAAATAAGACACTAACTTTTGGATTTCCCTTATTTGCCAGTTATCTAAGCAATCTTTATTTAAATTATGTCTCCCTTCAGTGCTCCTTTGATATGGGTCTGTTATACAGCAAAAACGATGAGCCTCTCCCAAACTCCCTGTTTTTCCTTCAGGACAGGTGAGTTCTCCTTCCTCTCTCTGTCTCTTTTCATCTGTGAGTGATGTCAGAGAACTGCATTATTCTCACTGATGCTATGTTTGGCATTAATTAATAATGTCTTGGTCATTAATTTTGGAAACACATATGGGCCCTCTACAGTGCCTGTGTTGGTGGTAAGAACTGAAACTCCAAAAGAAAGTTGTCTAGAAATGTATTAGTTACTTTCCTTGTCACTATGACTATGAACTAGATAAAAGCAATCTTTGGGACTGGAGAGATGGCTCAGTGGTTAAGAGCACTGGTTGTTCTTACAGAGGACCCAGGTTCAGTTCCCAGCACCCACAACTGTCTACCACTCCAGTTCCAGGGGGTCCAAGGCCTTCTTCTGACCTCTGTGGGGATTGTATGACACAAGTACACTGATACACATGCAGGCAATGCATTCATACACATGAAAATAAAAATATCATAAATAAAATAAAAATCAAAGCACACTATGAGAGTTTATTTTACTCATAGCTTTGGAGAGTTCAGTTCAGTGAGGGAGGTGGGGATGGCAAAGCAGCTTCCATCATGGCAGATAGAAAATAGAGAAGAAATACAGGAAGGAGCCAGGACAAGATGCAGTCCCCAAGGACGTACCCTCAGTGATCTAATTCTTCCAATTAGACCCCACCTCCCAATAGTGTTCGCACATATTAAGGGATTAATGTATTGATTAGGTCAGAGCCCTTGTGATCTACCCATCTCTGGAAACAGTTTCCTGGACATCCCTGGAAGTGTGTTTACTAATCTGTTAGGTGTTTCCCAATGCACTCAAGCTGACAGTCAAGATGAATCATAACAAGAAGGAATTCCTCTGTCCTAAGACAGGTCTCTTCTATGTGGATTTACAGAGTATCTGCAAGACAAGGCAATAAATGTTAATAATACTTAGTTTTCTAAAGGTGTGATCCTGGTTGAATTTTGATCTCTTTTTAAACATTGCTTTCTGTATTTTCTACAAACACATACATTAATTATTTATTTGTTGCATGTGTCTGTATGTGTGGTGCACACGTGAGTGTGTGTTTCCATGTGTGTGGGTGCCAAGGGCAATGGCAGGAGTTTTCTTGATGGCTCTGCATCTTATTCTTGGGTGAGGCAGGGCCTCTCAGTTGAACCCAGAGCTCAATGATACGACTAGTGTAGCTAGTCAGTTTTCTCTGGGGATCCCCTGATTCCCACCTTCTGAGTGCTAGAATTATAAAGGGGGCCAACAAACTCATCCAGTTTTTGTGGAGTCTGGGGATCTGAACTCTAGTCCACAATTTATTGTGGTGAATACTTTACTTGCTGGACTATCTCTTCAGCCCCATATAAGATACTTTGGTTATCATTTTTTTGCAAACAGTGCTCAAGCTTCTCAGAGTTAGGTTAATTGGTAATCTTGGATCATTATACTCCCTGAGACTTTATGCCATTTTTACAAAAAGAAAATAAGAAATCTACAGAGGTTAGTTCAGCCCCAGGGAAGAATTCCTAGAGAATGTGACAGAAGTATGTTCTTTGGGTAAAGATAGTGGAAAATCAGAGCAGACAGGATTTGGTGTGAGGGTCCAAAGTGCAGCATGTTGCAACAATATGTCCTTGGGGGAAATGTGAGTAATTCAGCTTCTCAGAAGCCAGGGTCATAAATGGGAGTGACCACCTGTTATCTGCTGTACACAAAGAGCATTCAAAATGAGTAACATGAAGGCTGTGTGATTTGCACGTTTAAGGATCTCATCCACTCAATTAAGCCAACCCTTGGGGCATTTTCTCACAATTGGGAAGAGAGATGATTCTATCAGAAAGTGTAACTTCATATTAATACTGCACAAAGAGTCCCTATGCCAGTGAATCCTTAAGTGAAAAGAATATAGTCAAATGCACTCACAGAGAAATGATGAACACAATGAAGACTTTGACAGAGACCCCCACTTTCCCTGAGGCACAGTGCAATATCCAGACTCTTCCTCAGTCTCCCCACCTGTGTGGCTATAGCTGCCTTTTCTGCTTTCTCCCAGAAAAAGATTCCATGTCGTCCTCTCTACTTCTCTACTGTTCTTTTTCACTTGAGTTTTCTTTAGTCAAATTACTGTATCCATGAAACTGCTCCCAACAAGGGCAACAGAGATGCTTCTATGCCGAGGTCCATGGTCTACCTGTTCTCCTCTAACATTCAGCACATTTGATTGGTCCGTTCTCTTGGAGATGTTTCTTGGAGCTTCCATTCCATTCATTCTGCCCCATTCCAATCCACTCCATCCCATCTTCTCACTTCCCATCAGGTTTTCCTGCTACCTCACCAGCTACTCCTCAGCATCTCCCATTGTTGTGTCACCTCCAAATACTGCAAAGTTCTAACCAAGGCTTCCCTTCATTCCTTTCTTTTATTTTTTTATTTTTTATTTACTTTTTTGTTGCTTTTTTTGAGACAGGGTCTCCCTGTAGTACTGGCTGTCCTGGAACGAACTCTGTAGACCAGGCTGGCCTTGAACTCACAGAGATCTGCCTACCTCTGCCTGCCTCTGCCTGGCAAGTGCTAGGATTAGAGGCATGCATCGCCACGCCTAGCTACTCTCTTTTATTTATTTATTTATTGTTTATTTATTTTTGTGCGTGTATGAATGTGCAGTCTGCATGTAGGTCTGTGCACCCATGACATGCAATGCCGTGGAGGTCAGAAGAGGGTGTCAGATTCCCCTGGAACTGAAGTTAAAGACAGTTTTCAGCTGCCATGTGGGTGCTGGGGATCAAACCCAGGTCCTCTGCAAGAGCAGTTGGTGCTCTTAACTGCTAAGCCATCTCTGCAGCCCCTCTCTTTTATTTTTTAAGGGAGAAAAGGATTTATTTTATCTCACAATTTGAGGCTACAGTCCACTATGGTGGGTAAGTCGTGGTGGCAGGAGCTTGAATCAGCTGCTCACATGGAATCCGCTGTCAGGAAGAAGACAGTGATGAGGGCTGTGTTCGACTTGCTCTCTTTTCACTCAGTCTAGGACCTCAGCTCATGGAATTGGGCCACCTTTAGTTAAGTTGGCTTGTCTTGGACAATTCTAGATCTTGTCAAAGTGACAATATTAATCATTACATTTTACTCTTTATATATTGGCCACATACATCATTATTTATTGGACATATAGGGGCCAAATAATTTGTTATTTCATTTATACTTGTTTGGTTGAACATGAACAGTCAAATCTGATAGAGATGATCTGGAACTTTAAGCCTAATTCTAAGAATATAAATAGCAATTTTGGGTAAAAAATAAATAAATTGAACAAAGGGAATGAATAATAAAATGTGACTAGGAAGACAGAGGGTTTCCCTTCTTTTTTTTTAAATTTTTTAATTTATTTATTATTTTTTTTTATGTGTATGAATGTACTGTCTGCATGCAGGTCTGTGCACCCGTGTCGCGCAATGCCGCGGAGTTCAGAAGAGGGTCTCGGATTCCTCTGGAACTGGAGTTCTCCTGGAATTGGAGTTACAGATGGTTCTTAGCCACCATGTGGGTGCTGGGGATTGAACCCAGGTCCTCTGCAAGAGCAGTCGGTGCTCTTAACCGCTAGGTTATCTCTCCAGCCCCAGGGTTTCCCTCCTTAAAGGTACTCCCCATCCCTCCCCATCAGCATCAGACCTGCTCATATGACTTCTTTGATGAACAAAATGAGGGCAAGTGCTCTGTATCACTTCCCAGAAGAACCTTTAAGTAACTTTTCCTCCTGACATAGTTTTCAGTGTTGTATGGCTCCTTCAATCTGGACCTTAGAGAGGACAGAACTTAAAACTGAGCTCCCAGCAGACCTATAGCAGGTATGTAACAGGAGCAGGACTTAGGGATGGGGTTGTCATCATAGCATAATGTAGCCTAAGTTTACTATTGATCTTTTTGTTTTGTTTTTGTTCTAGTTTGCTTTTCAATTGTAGTGACAAAATACTCTGACTGATACCAAGTTGGGTTTGAAAAGATTTATTTGGCTCACATCTTCTGGATCACAGTTCATCATTAGGGAGCCCAAGGTAGGAACTCAGGGCAGGAACCTGGAAGCAGGCGCTGAAGCAGAAGCCATGGAGGAATGCTGCTTACTGGCTTGCTTCCTTGGCCTGTGCTTAACTTGCTGTTTTTTGTTTTTTTTTTTGGTATTTTTGAGACAGGGTCTCCCTTTAGTCCCAGCTGGCCTGGAGCTCACTCTGCAGACCAGGCTGGCTTTGAACTTACAGAGATCCACCTGCCTCTGCCTCCCGAGTGCTAGGATTAAAGGTGTGCACCACCATACCGAGCCTCAACCTGCTTTCTTATATAATACAGGACTACCTGCCCAGGGGTGGCACTGCCCACAGTGGGTTGGGCCCTCCCGCATCACTCAACAGTCAAGAAGATGATCTACAGACATGGCCACAGGCCAGTCCAATGGAGGCAATTCCCCAAGTGTGTCAAGTTGACAACTAAAGGTATCTAACATAGTTTGGATTTTGGAGACAGGATCCGCTTGTAGCTTCAGTTGGCCTAGACCTGACTATGTAAACCAGGCTGGCCTTGATCTCTCCGAGATCCACCTGCCTCTGCCTCTTGAGTGCTAGGCTACCATACTCAGCAGTTTTCTACTGATCTTCATTTTTATTTATTTTAAAATATTTTATTATTTTATATGTATGAGTATATTCCTGCATGCATATCTATGTTGTGTACACCTGTGTTGTGTGGTGCCCGTAGAGGTCAGAAGAAGGTGTCAGATACCCTGGAACTGGAGCTATAGGAAGTCGTTAGCTAGCATGTGGGTGCTAGGAATCAAACCCAGGTCTTCTGCAAGAGCAGCCACTGCTCTTAACTGCTGAGCCCTGTTTTCATTTTCATTTATTTATTTTTAAGCAAGGTATGTAGTCAATATGGTCAAGGATGACCTTGAATTTCCAATCTTCCTGCCTTCACCTCCTAAGTGGTGGGATTATAGGTGTGAGGAATTATTCTTGATTCTGTCTTTTTTTCTTTTCTTCCTCCCATTTATGCTCCAAGCCCTGGTAGATTTTATTTATTTATTTATCTATTTATTTATTTATTTATTTATTTATTTATTTATATTTATTCTTTTTTGAGACAGGGTCTCCCTGTAGCCACAGCTGGCCTGGAACTCACTATATAGACCAGTCTGGCCTTGAACTCGCAGAGATCTGCCTGCCTCTGCCTCCTGAGTGCTGGGATTGCATGCCCGGCCCTGGTAGATTTATTCTGATGGCAGATCTCAAACCCCACTACTTCTCCCTGTCTGCCCTGCTCAGATCTTGTTCTGGGCCACTGTCTTCTCTTATTGGGCCTAGACTACTCTCATCTCTTGTTCTGGGCCGCTGTCTTCTCTCATTGGGACTAGACTACTCTCATCTCTTGTTCTGGGCTGCTGTCTTCTCTCATTGGGACTAGACTACTCTCATCTCTTGTTCTGGGCTGCTGTCTTCTCTCATTGGGACTAGACTACTCTCATCTTCCAACTGGCCCTGTCACTTCCTTCTTATCTCTTTGTGATAATTTTCTGAAAAGTGGTTATCATTTTAAAAATGTTAACCCAAACCTGATGGCTTCAGATCACCATAATGAACCCAAACTTCTTGAAGACTCATCTTAAGGTTCTATCTACCTCGCTGTCCAGCTCAGCACCCTTCCTTCCATTTTCTCAAGTACACACATCACCCAGGGCATTGGGCTGCTGCTCCTTCTACCCGAAGTGTGTCTCCCTAAGAATTCAGTGGTTGTTGCCTCATCACTTAGGCCTCTGCTGAATTACTATTTCCTTGAAAAGCACCCATTGGTGTTACTTAAAGCCTCCTTATTATGCACTCCTCTAGAAATTTCACAGAATAGAATTTACTCCTAATAGAATTTATTAATCAGGTATTTCTGTTTCTCTTGATAATATGTTTTCCTGACAATGCAAATTTCTAGGAGAGCAAGATCCTTGTGTTATAGTTTATGGTAGTTGCACAGTATCTAAACAGTTCCTGAAACTCATAAAACATGTGTTGGAAGAAGGTTCTGCACTTTCTTTGTGGCCTAGGGAGGAGACAGTTTTGTCCTCAGTTTATAGGAAGAAAAAAATTTCAAAGAGGTGAATTAGTTTATCTAAGGTCAAATTGCTATTAAGACCTAAAATTGGCATCTGCTTCTGGAGCCTTTGATTTTAATACTCAATAGGATCACCTTCTGACTCTATCCCCTGGAACCAAAAAATATTTTGTAAAAATGGAAAAGGATTCCTAAATGGTCCATAAACAAATCAGTTAACTTTTATAAGTGGGGAAGCAAACATGCTGGAAATAATTGTGTTAAAGGCATTAAAAATACTCTCATCCATAAGGCTGAAGGGGTTTTAGTAAAGTTAATAATATTATTATTGCCGTTGTGTTTTTTTTTTTTAAGTCTCAGGTTGGAGAGATGGCTCAGAAGTTAAGAGCACTAGCTACTTTTACAGAGGACCTGGGTTTGATTTTCAGCACCCACATAGCAGCTAACAACCATCTATAACTCTAGTTCCAGGGAATCCAATGCCCTCTTCTGACACAATTACACCTACCTACACACAGGCAATACAAACACATGCATAATATAAAAATAATAAATATTTAAAAAGAAAGGTCTTAATATGTAGCTCAGGTTGTTCTCCAATTCCTGGTCTTTACTTTTATGAGAACCTGTAGTTTGAATCCCATTTAGTACCCAGGATTCTAGGAACAAAGTACGACAACTTCTGTTCCAATTAGTCCTGGCTTGTCACAGAAAAATCCCACCCTTTGGGTTATCTCCCCTTAAGGCATTTGTGAATGACCTGTGCAAATGACTCTGCATGTAGAGAGCTGATGAAGCGTTTTCAGAGCAGAAGAGTTAAATATTTGTGAATGTGAATAACCAGGTGTGCCTCTTCCTTTACCCTTCAGAATGCACGCACTTTAGGGGGTTCATCCTAAGTAAGTTGTGAGACCTTTGAATCTTGCAGGGCACATAGGCTCACCAAGAGGCTGTTGCTAACTGACTCTGCCACTGAGGAGTGCTTGCTAGACTATTGGGTCCACCTCGAAGGTGGCAGTTTTTCTGATGAGTAAGCAAATTTCCAGACAGAGGAAGTGGGTATCAGGACCCTGCCCCTCCCCAATTCTTCTATCACCCCAGATACCCACTCCGCTAGTGCTTTGAACTAGGGAGGAAGGGCCTTGCCAAGTGAGATGTCCAGAGGCGAAAGCCCTTTTATTTCTGCGATGTCATTTTCTGAAAGGTCATGCCTCCTCTGGGCAGCAGCCACCAACTGGGCAAAGCTATTTTGAGAAGCAGTTGGGGAAAATCCAACGTGGATTGTATACTAGGTGATGCTAGTTTTGTTGAGCTGGGTAGTCATTAACAGTGCCTGTTGGTTAGAGATACACTTCACATTTACAGATGAAATGCTACTGTACCTTAGATTCGCTTTATGCTCTTAAAGAAGTCTATGTATACATCTGTGGATATAATAATATAGTTGTTTTTTTAAATTTTTATTTATTTATTTTTTATGTGTATGAATGTACTGTCTGCATGTAGGTTTGTGCACCCATGTCATACAATGCCGCGGAGGTCAGAAGAGGGTGTCGGATTCCCCTGGAACTGGAGTTCTCCTAGAATTGGAGTTACAGACAGTTCTCAGCCGCCATGTGGGTGCTGGGGATCAAACGCGGGTCCTCTACAAGAGCTGTTGGTGCTCCTAACCACTAGTCTATCTCTCCAGCCCCAATAATATACTTGTTTTATATTGTTATTGATGTTTGTTGAAAAACTTGATGCTGGGCATAGGGAAACTATACTAGCCTATGTACTTCTATATAAGCATAGAATTCCCTCAATAAAATGGTTTTTAAGAATTATTATTCATCAGGGCTGGAGAGATGGCTCAGTGGTTAAGAGCTCTGGCTGCTCTTGCAGAGGACCCGGGGATTGGTTCCCAGCATCCACATGTCAGCTAATAATTCCAGGGGATCTGACACACCTCCACAGGTACTGCATGACATGGGTGCACTTACATACATGTAGGCAATATACTCATATACACATAAAAATAAAATAATAAACAATATTATTTGTGAAATCTGCCTGGGTTAGACTTGTTATCTGCTTCAGTTGCCTCACAGAGGGTGGTGCTCCAAGGAGAAGGGGTGCAGCATGGGAGGGCAGGATACTGGGAGGGGGAGTCAGCCAAAATGAGGCGTGTGTCAAAATGTCATATGGAAATTTATTACTTTGTAAACTAATGGAAAAAATAAAATATTGATTAAAAAAGAAGATAGTGCTTCAGTGGCTCAATAAGGGGCTGAGACTGAAGGAGGGTTAATAAGACCCTAATACACATGTCCTCTTCTGCGCAGGGCTCATAATTAAGTGCTTAAAAGATTTAATGGTCAAAATTTTTTCATGGAAGTAGAGGGTATAGAACATGGTGGTTGAGAGCTGGGTGTGGTGGTGCATGCCTTTATTTTTAACTTTTGTTTTTGTGTATTTATAGCCCCACGGGGAGCAGCTTTTTTGCAATTCTTTTTTTTTAATAAAATACTTTTGTTGATGTTTTGTGTATTTCATACATCATTTTTCAGTCCAATTTAGACACAGTCCCCTTTCCTTTTTCAAATATATTTTAAAAATTTTTATTATTATTTTTTATGTTTATGAGTGTACTGTCTACATGTAGGTTGGTTGCACCCATGTCATGCAATGCCTTGGAGGTCAGAAGAGGCCGTTGGATCCCCTGGAACTGGAGTTAAAGATGGTTCTTAGCTGCTACGTGGGTGCTGGGAATCAAACCAAGCTCCTCTGCAAGAGCAGGTGGTGCTCTTAACCCCTGAGACATCTTTCCAGCCCCCACACATTCCCCTTTCCATACCCCCCACCCAACCCCAGTTCATGCATTCTGCCATACATGTCTTGCATTTTTTTCTCAGTCTTTTAAAAGTTTTTCTCTGCAGAGGTTTATTGTTTTGGGCAGAAGTTAACTGTTTCAGTCAGTTCTTTGACACAGTCTTTATGTTGTTGTTGCCTCCAATTTGCACTACTCCAAAATATGCCTATATAAATTACATATATATACCAAAATTATGACCTCTGAAAATAAACTATATTAATTCCAAAATATGTTTAGGAATTCACATTTTTCCCTTCATTTTTAAAAAAATTTATTGTTTTACATATATATTTTTTGTACAAGATTACGTTACAAATTAAATCTAGACTCATGTCCCCCTCCCAACCCCCTACCCCAAAAGATTCACCCTTTCAGTCAGTTCTTTGATGCAGTCTTTTCTGTTGTTGGTATTGCTGTTGTTCTTTCCAATATGCATCACTCCCAACAAGAAATGTTTTGGCGCTAGCATCCACAGATGAGGGATACTATTCGTTGTTTATTTTTCTGGGACTGTGTTACTTCACTTAACATAATATCTTCTAGTTCCATCCATTTACCTGCAAAGTTCATGATGTTGTCTTTTTTCACTGCTGCATAGAACTCCATTGTGTAGATGGGCAACATTTTCTCTATCCACTGGTCAGTTGAGGGACATTTGGGTTGGTTCCAGCTTTTTGCTATTGTGAACAGAGCTGCAATAAACATAGCTGTGCATGTATTTCTGTGGTGGTAAGAAGAGTCTTGTGGGTATATACCCAGGAGTGGTATGACTGGGTCAGGTGGTAAGCTCATTTTGAGTCTTCCGAGTGTTCTCCACACTGCTTTCCATAGTGGCTGTACAAGTTTACATTCCCACCAGCAATGGGTGAGTGTTCCCCTTTTCGCACAACCTCTCCAGCACTTGGTATCATTTGTTTTCTTGATCCTAGCCAGTCTTATTGGAGTGAGATATCTTAAAGGGGTTTTAATTTGCATTTCCTTAATTATTAGTGACATTGAACACTCTTAAGATGTTTCTCAGCCATCTTTAATCCTTCACTTGTGAAGTCTCTGTTCAGCTCTTTGCTCCATCTTTTGAGTGATTCATTTCTTTTCTTTCTTCTTTGTTTTTTGAGTAGCTTATATACTCTGGAAATCAATGTTTTGTCAGATGTATCTGCAGTGATGGTATCCTCCCACTCTGTGGGTTTTCTTTTCACTTCCTTGATTGTTTCTTTTGATGAACAGAAGCTTTTGAGTTTAATGAGGTCCCATTTGTCAATTGTCGACCTTAATTCTTGCACAGCTGCTGTCTGATTTAGGAAGTCTTTTCCTACACCTATGTCTTGTAGTCTGCTGCCAACTTTTTCTTCTTTTGCCTTCAGAGTTTCGGATTTCACACTGAGGTCTTTGATGCATCTGGAGTTGACTTTTGTACAGGGCGAGAGGGAGGGGTTTAATTTCATTCTTCTGCAAGTGGTGATCCAGTTTTGCCAACACCACTTGCTGAAGATGCTGTCTTTCCTCCACTGTGTCTTCTTGGCCCCCTTGTCAAATATGAGATGGCTGAAATTTTATGTGCTCAAGTTTGGATCTTTAGTTTTGTTCCATTGGTCAACAGGTCTGTTTTAGTGGCAGTACTAAGCTGTTTTTATGACTGTAGCCCTGTAGTATAGTTTGAAGTCTGGTATAGAGATTCCCCCCTGTCTTTTCACTCAGGGTTGCTTTGGCTATTCGGGGTCTTTTGTTTTTCCAGATGAAATTAAAGACATTTTCCAAGCCTGTGAAGAAACTCTTGGGGATTTTAATTGGGATTGCATTAAGTGTGTACAAGAGTTTGGGTAGAATGGGCATTTTTACTATATTAATTTTCCCAATCCATGAGCATGGGAGGTTTTTCCATCTTCTGATGTCTTCTTCAATTTCCTTCTTCAGGGGCTTAAAATTTTTGTTGTAGAGATCCTTGGTGTCTTTGGTTAGGTTTGTTCCTAGGTATTTTATTGTT
>VZQC01001144.1:137936-157194 GCA_009823505.1 Rhizomys pruinosus | reverse complement strand
CCTGGCTTTTCTTTCTTTCTTTCTTTCTTTCTTTCTTTCTTTCTTTCTTTCTTTCTTTCTTTCTTTCTTTCTTTCTTTCTTTCTTTCTTGATCCATTCATTATTCAGGAGAGTGTTATTTAGTCTCCATGTGTTCTTGTAGGTTGTAGGGCTTATCCTGGTGTTGATATTGAGCTTTATTGCACTGTGGTCTGATATAATGCATGAAATTATTTCAATCTTTTTGTATTTGTGGAGGTTTCTTCTGTTTCCCAGTATGTGGTCTATTTTGGAGACTGTTCCGTGGGGTGCTGAGTAGAAAGTGTATTCTCTGGTGTTTGGGTGGAATATTCGGTAGGTGTCTGTGAGGTCCATTTGGTGTATCATTCAATTCAGATGTCTCCTTGTTTATTCTTTGTTCTGTTGATCTGTCCAAAGTACTTAGTGGGGTATTGAAGTCCCCTACTATTAGAGTGCTGGGGTTAATCTGTGCCTTGTGGTCCTGAAGAATTGTCTTTATAAAGTTTGGTGTACCATAGTTTGGTGCATATATATTCATGACTGTGAAGTCTTCATGGTCAGTTGTTCCTTTGATAAGGATGTAATGGTCCTCTTTGTCTCTTTTGATTTCTTTTACTTTGAAGTCTATTTTGACTGATATTAAAATAGCAACACCTGCTTTATTTTTGGTACCATTTGCTTGGAATATTTTTTCCATCCCTTCACCTCGAGTTGGTGCCTATCCTTGAGATTGAGATGGGTTTCTTGTAGACAGCATGTAGATGGGTTTTGTTTCCTAATCCAATCTCCCAATCTATGTCTTTTGTTTGAGGATTTAGTCTGTTAATATGTAAGGTTATAATTGAAAGATACATGTTGTTTCCTTTCACCTTATTATCCATTTGCATTTTTAGTCTCAGTTTCTACTTCTGCAGTTATATTTTTATTAGTTTCTCTTTCTAGGTGCTTGGGGATGGTTGCTCCTCTCTTCTGTCCTTTGAATTGCTTCAAGTATTTTCTGAAGAGTTGGTTTTACAGACATGTATTCTATCATCTTGTTTATGTCATGGAAGATTTTTCTCTCTCCTTCAACTATAATAGACATTTTTGTTAGGTATAGTAACCTGGGTTGGCATCCATAGTACTTTAACACCAGGAATGCTTTGCTCCATGTTCTTCTTGCTTTCATGGTTTGCACTGAGAAGTTAGTCATAATTCTGATGTGTTTCTCCTTATACTGACATGTTGTTTTTCTCTGATGGCTTTCAGAATTTTGTCTTTGTTTTGTGCGTCTAGCATTTTAACTATGGTATGGCATGGGGAGTTTCTTTCCTGATCTTGTCTGTTTGGAATTCTATGTGCTTCTTGTATTTGTATGGGTTTGTCTTTTTTTTAGTTTGTGGAAATTTTCATCTATTATTCTGTTGAAGATCTGATCAATACTATTCTCTTGGGATTTTCTCCTTCCTTTATTCCTATGATGCGGAGGCTTGATCTTTTCATAGTGTCCCACAGTTCCTGGTTGTTTCACTTTTGTGTATTTTTAATTTTTTTATAATCTTTATTTGAGCTTTTTAGTTGCTCTGTGTTATCTTCCAGGTCTGATATTCTTTGTTCTGCTTCCTCCATTCTTTTCTGAGGCTTTTTCCATTCCTTTCCTCTTGATTGGCTGAGTGTTCTATTTCCTTTTTCATTTCATCCTGTGATTTCTTTAGTATTTCCATTTCTTTTTGGAGCTTCTTAGTCTTCTTGCTGCTCTTTACGTTGCTGGTTGGCTTCCTTTTTCAGTGTTTCTACTTCCTTTTGGAGTTTGTCATTTTCTCCCTCTAGTTCTTTTTGGAGTTTGTAATTTTTTCCCTTTAGTTCTTTCCTAAGTTTGTCATTGTCTCCCTCTAGGTCCTTCTTGAGTTTTTCATTCTATCTCCTTAGTTCTCTGACTTGTTCTTTATATTCTTTAATTTCTCTGAATAGTTCTTCAATTGTTCCTCTGAGATCTGTTTCTTGGGTCACCCCCCAAGGGGATCCCACTGTAGCAATCTCCTGCAGGATTGGTAGAGCTTGGTGTGGAATTATCCTGCACCTTTCCCATGTTGTCCCTTCGTTGTGTCCCTGGAATGTGGGTTTCCCTTTTTTTGCCTGTATTCTGATGCGAATCACAAATGCCTTTTCACTATGTTGAAGTCTTGCTTTGCTTGCCTCCTTCAGATGCCTTGTTTATGGAGCGTTGACTTGTCTAGGTTTCAGGCTTTCAATTTTGTTTTTATATTGGAAGTCTAATTCACTTTTCCCTTTCTGTTCTGAAGGTTCTCCAAAAAATTCACTTGGACACTCTCTCAGCAATTCCAGTTGTGGGGGGGAGGGGGGATATTCCTGATTTAGCCCATGCTCCAGTACTCTGTGCTTCGGGTGGTCCTGGCAAGTCCCTGATCCAACCACTGTGCACTCAATTCTCACAGTGGCAACAGGCCCACTTTTTATACCAGCTATCAGGGCAACTTTGCCCCACCAGCCTCACAAGACAAAGATTGAGCTATCCAACCAAGGAATCAATCAACCAACAACCCAGGAGTAGATCTATCCTAAAATCTGCCTGGCCAAAGCACCTGGCTCCCACCTGTGCTTCAGCTGGTCCTGGCAAGTCCCTGATCCAACCAGTGTGCACTCTACCCTTCAATTTTATATTTCTCTAAAATATGAAATACATACCTTCCACCCATTTACTGAAATTACAAAGTTTGAAAATAAGTGATAAATTAGTTCTAGAGCCTGTTAAAGGATTCATATTATAATAGCACAGTTGCTTTCAGATAAAAAGAAATATTAACATTAATGTTGCTCAACCTACCTTTCAACTAGGGATTTGGTCCAGGCATCCACAAATGAGGGATACCATTTTTCCTTTGTTTTTCTGGGACTGTGTTCCTTCACTTGGCATAATGGATTTGAGTACCATTCATTCCATTCATTTACCTGCAAAGTTCATGATGTTATCTTTCTTTACTGCTGCATAGAACTCCATTGTGTCGATGTACCACATGTCAGTTGAGGGACATTTGGTTTGGTTCCAGCTCTTCAATATTGTGAAGAGAGCTGCAATAAACATGCATTTGTCTTTGCAGTAGGATGAGTCTTGTAGGTATATACCCAGGAGTGGTATGACTGGGTCAGGTGGTATGCTCATTTTGAGTCTTTTAAGGGCTCTCCATATGGCTTTTCACAGTGGTTGTATAAGTTTACATTCCTACCAGCAGTGCATGAGTGTTCCCCTTTCCCCATAACCTCTCCAGCATTTGGTGTGTTTTCTTGATCTTAGCCAGTCTTGTCCGAGTGAGATGATATCTTAATGTGGTTTTAATTTGGATTTCTGTTATTATTAGTGATGTTTAACAGTTTTTAAGATGTTTCTCAGCCATCTTTACTTCCTCCTAGTGAAGTCTCTGTTTAGCTTTTTACTCCATCTTTTGAGTGGGTCATTTGTTTTCTTACTTCTTTGTTTCTTGAGTAGTTTATATATTCTGGAAGTTAATGCTGTGTCAGATGTATCACTGGTGAAGGTTTCCTCCCACTCTGTGGGTTTTCTCTTCACTTCCTTGATTGTTTCTTTTGCTGGACAGAAGCTTTTGTGTTTAATGAGGTCCCACTTGTTGACCTTATTTCCTGTACAGCTACTGTTTGATTTAGAAAGTCTTTTCCAAGCTGGGCATGCTGGTGCACACCTTTAATCCCAGCACTTGGGAGGCAGAGGCAGGTGGATCTCTGTGAGTTCAAGGCCAGCCTGGTCTACATAGCAAGCTCCAGGCCAGCTGGGACTAAAAGGAGACCCTGACTCAAAAAGACGAATGTCTTTTCCTACTCCTATGTCTTGTAGGTTGCTGCCAATGTTTTCTTCTATCACCTTCAGGGTTTTAGGTTTCACATTGTGGTCTTTGATCCATTTGGAGTTGATTTTTGTACAGGCTGATTGGCAGGGGCTTAATTTTATTCTTCTACATATGGTGATCCAGTTTTGCCAGCACTATTTGCTGAAGATGCTATCTTTCCTCCATTGAGCTTTTATGGCCCCTTTGTCAAATATGAGATGGCTGAAATTGTATGAGCTCAAGTTTGGATCTTCAGTTTGTTCCATTGGTCAACAGGTCTGTTTTTGTGCCAGTACTAAGCTTCTTTTGTAATATTGTTTGAAGTCTGCTAAAGTGATCCCCGCCCTGTATTGCACTTTTCACTCAGGGTTGCTTTAGTTATTTGGGATCTTTTGTTTTTCCATATGAATTTAAGGATTTTTTTCCAAGTCTGTGAAGAAACTCATGGGGATTTTAACTGATATTGCATTGAATCTGTATATTAATTTTGGTAGAATGGACATTTTTACTATATTTTTTCAATACATGAGCATGGGAGGTCTTTCCATCTTTTGATGTCATCTTCAATCTCTTTCTTCAGGTGTTTAATTTTTTTCAAAGTCAGTGTTTTATTGAAGCACTTGTGCATTTCATACAAAAATTACATTACAAGTCAAATCTAGACCTATACCTCCCACCCCACCAGAGTTCATGCATTCTGCCAAACATGTTTTTCATCTTTTTCTCAGTCTCTCTCAAAATTCTCAATGCAGAAGTATACTGTTTTGAGCAGAAGTTCATCATTTCAGTCAGTTCTTTGACAAAGTCTTTTCTGTTGCTGCTGTTGTTATTCCTTCCAATAGGCATCACTCCAAAATATGCACATATGTATGCCATATATATCATAGGTTTTAGCATCTTCGGCTTGTGATTTTTTTTTTATTAGGCTGAAAGATGTCATGTTTGAAGTCTCCTCCTTGGCAAGCCCAAACCACCATCGGTTCTGCCCTTGTGTTCCACACTGGGGTTTTCCCTTCCCATGGTCACCAAATGAGGTCCAGTAAGCATCACATCCTGTCTTGATCTTCTTGTACTGGTCTCCATGATACAGCCTGGGTAGTCCAACAAAAGTGGTTTAAAAATTTTTGTGGTAGAGATCTTTGGTATCTTTGGTTAGGTTTGTTCCTAGGTATTTTATTTTTTTGAGGCTGTTGTGAGTGGGAAGGTCTTCTTATACTCCTTCTCCAGTTGCTTGTTATTGGTGTAAAGAAAGGCTAGGTTAATTTTGTATCCTGCCATTTTACCAAAACTCTTAATCATTTCTAGGAGTTTTCTGGTGGAGTTTTAAGCATCGCTCAGGTAAACTATCATATCATCTGCAAAAGGGGATACTTTGACTTCCTCTTTTCCAATTTAATTTCCCTTTCTTGCCTTATTGCCTTAGCAAGGGTTTCAAGCACTATATTGAAGAGAAGTGGTGATAAGGGGCAGCTTTGCTGGGTTCCCACCTTTAAAGGGAATGGTTCTAATTTTTCTCCATTTAGGATGATGTTGGCTGTGGGTTTCTTGTATATGGCTTTGATTATGTTGAGGAATGGTTCCTTCAGTCCAATTCCCTCTAGGACTTTAAACATGAAGGGATGCTGGATCTTGTCAAAGGGTTTTTCCTGGCATACATCTTTAATCTTAACACTCTGGAGGCAGAGGCAGATGATCTTTGAGTTCAAGGCCAACCTGGTCTACATATCAAGTTCCAGTACAGCTTGGTCTATAGGGAGACCCTATCTCATAAAGACCAAAAAAAAAAAAAAATATGGTGGTTGAGATGCCTAGTTAAGTAGGTTGTTTCAGGTAGAAACAACCAAGGTAGAAACCTTTCCAAGTATATCACTTTTTGTTATAAAAGAATGGAGTCCTAAGATCCTTAATTGAAACTTGGTTACATGATTTGCAGAACTGCCAAGGTTCAGGGCCTGGTGGATGGTAGGTGTAGGGACCCAGGGGGGTATCCGTCTAAGAGGTGCTGAAGCTAAGTACATGACCATCAGCTGGCCTTCCAGAGCACTTCCTGGGAGCTTCACCTGAGGGTGTCTGCCTGTTTCAGTTATTTTTTCCCATTGCTATGACAAAATGCAAAGCACCAGAAAGAAGGAAGTGTTTATGTTGTCTCATGGTTTGAGAGGAGATATCCTTCATCCTTAGAGTGGGATCTGCAGGGAGGAGAAGGAATAAATGGGTTTTCAGGCCCGTCAGGCTGAGGGCCTCTGCACACCTGGGAGGGGAGCTTATGTTAAGACAGTCCTTCATCCTTGGCATTGCTGCCATCCTGGGCCCGCTGTACTGTGCCAGGGGCTGGCTTGTATACCATGGGAAGTTTACAGCAGCCCTGCCTCTGCTCGCCAGATGCCAGCAGCACCTCTGGCTTAGGATGGTCAGAAATGCCCAGAATAACAAAAAGTCTTAAGATATTGCTAAATGTAATTCGGGGAGCCCAATTGCCCCTAACTCAGACCACTGTGTTAGCAAGAAATTCCCTCCAGGGCTTGCTGCCTGCTGCAGTATGAAGCAGAAACCCCTCCTCTTACTCCCAAACTCAAGAGGTCAGTGTCAGGCTGTAAGGGAAGGGGAGCAGAGGCCTTAGCCCCACATTAACCCTCTGCCAGACTTTCAGAAAACAGCTTCTCCTCCAGTAGGTCATGTGTCACCCCATGTCAGCTTCCAGCTACCAAGGGAGTCACCCAGGGAGCCCCACATATTCTCTGCTGCAGTGCATACTGTGTTGTTATGTCTGTATTTCAGCACCTGGGAGCTCCTGGTATTGGAGCCATGAACATTTGAAGGGAAGAAAGGTGTTATCTGTCTATATAGGAGGCCTTGAGTTAGACATTATGGGGACTGAATGTCGCTAACACAATCCCATGGGCTACAGAAAATGGAGAAAAGCAAGCTGAGCACCAGCATTCAGTACTGTCTGCTTCCTGAATGTGAGCATTCTGTGATGAGCTGCCTCCCAGTCATGATGAACTCTATCTCCTCTCAAACCATGAGACAACATAAACACTTTTGACATCTGAAAGAGGGTAGAAGGACACCTCAATTACAGTGGCTCATTCAGTCAACAAAGCAACTCATGGTCAGTTTGTATGGGTCCTTGGATGTATTTAGAGACTGGGGTTGTCTTTTAAAGATAGAAAGAATAAGATATAAATGTTGTCTTCCCTGGCTGGAATTTGGCTCTTCCACAAATGTTGGTGCTGGGAAGGACTCATGCGTTGAAGCTTCTGGTCAGCTGGGTTTGGTGGCTAGCACATAGGTTGACTTTGTCTTTTAAAAAAATTCTTAAAATTTTATTTATTATTATTTTTTATGTGTATGAATGTACTGTCTGCAGTACTGGTGCACCTGTGTCGTGCAATGTCGTGCAATGCCGAGGAGGTCAGAAGAGAGTGTCAGATTCCCCTGGAACTGGAGTTAAAGACGGTTGTCACCCACCATGTGGGTGCTGGGGATCGAACCCAGGTCCTCTGCGAAAGCAGCCAGTGCTCTTAACCACTGAGCCATCTCTCCAGCCCCGACTTAGTCTTTTTAAACAAGAGGCTAAGGGAAGCTGGAGAGATGGCCTAGCAGTTAAGAGCTCTGACTACTCTTGCAGAGGACCCGGGTTCGATCCCCAGCACCCACATGGTGGCTGAGAACCATCTTTAACTTCAGTTACAGGGGAATCTGACACTCTCTTCTGACCTCCTCGGCATTGCACAACATTGCACAACACGGGTGCACCAGTACTGCAGACAGTACATCTCTTCTGACCTCTGAGGCACTGCATGACATGGGTGCACAAACCTACATGCAGACAGTACATCTATACACAGACAAAAAAATAAATAAAATTTAAAAAGTAATTTCATTAAAAAAAAAAAGAGGCCAAGGATTCCAAATAAGTTGTTTCTTCAGGTCCCAGATGGGGGTGACCGGAGTCTGATGACAAGCTGCCCTAGCTCCTGGAGCAGTCAGCATCTTAGGTCACAGCAGCCTGTCCTCATTGCTTCTTTAGACTCTGCCCAGTGTGCACCAGTGAGTGTGTGCAGGCTACTTACCCCATTCTCCCTGTCTACATGCTGATTTGGCTGATGTTATTTCCCAGGGAAATAATGCCGTGTGCATCTAGAAAATATTTATTTTGTGGTTAGAGAGATGACTCAGTGGTTAAGAACATGGAGTGCTCTTGCAGAGAGCCGGGTTTGGTTCCCAGCACCTACATGGTGGCTAACAACTGTCTATAACTCTAGTTCTAGGACATCTAACACCTTCTTCTGACTTCTGTAGGCAGTGCACAACACAGGTGCATTTACATATATGTGGACAATATACTCATATGCATAAAATAAAATAAAAAATAATAATGTATTTAAAATACTAATTATTATTATTATTATTAGTCTTTTTGAGACAGGGTCTACCTGTAGCCCCAGCTGGTTTGGAACTCACTATATAGACCAGGCTAGCCTTGAACTCACAGATATCTGCCTGGTCTGCTTCCTGAGTGCTGGAATTAAAGGTGTGTGACACTATGCCCAGCTTTCATTTTATTATTTTTAATTATGCGTATGTATGTGTCTGGTGTCTGTGCATGTGGGTGCAAGTGCCCATGGAGGCCAGAAGGAGGCTTTAGAGCTACTGGAATTAGAGTTACAGGTGGTTGTGAGCCACCTGATGTGGATGCCAGGGACTAAATTCCAGTCCTCTGGAAGTGCTGTGCTTATTCAACCTCCGGCTGAGCTATTTCTCTAGCCCCTGTGTGCATTTTTCAATATAACGCAGCTGACAATTTTCCAAGGGTTCTCTGGCCTCTTGGTTTCAGGACCAGGCTTAATGGTTAATTAAGCATTGCCGAATGACATTAGGATTTAGACTGCCATCAGCCAGTGATGCCAAGGTCAGAGGGCCCAGCCCACAGTGAGCGTGCTGGTGAGCTATGGTTTGGAAGCATTTCCCCAAACTCTTTGGCACTTCTTCAGCTAAAGGTGTACTCTACTCCCAACCTCTGGAGACAGGCCAGCTCTAGTGACTCATTTATGAACAGGAGGATGTGGCAGAAATGAAGTCACATGACCTGAAAGAAAGCTAAGCCATTCAAGGCACACAGCGTCTGCCTGGCTATCATTGTCTGTCTGTCTGTCCATCTGTCTGTCTCTAGTTCCCTGCTATCTTCGTTTCTCTCTTTTGACTTGTTCCACCAGAGACAGGCCCAGTGTTATTCTAGTTACAGCTCTGGATGAATCCCCCACAACAGCCAGCTTCAAGCACTTGACAGAGTGGGTTTGCAGGTGTATCAGTCCCCAACCTTCTTGCCATCCTGGCCAGTGTTCAGTGGAATCAAGAACAACATTAATGCCATTGTGGTTTTTAAGGTACTTTGCTTTGGGGTAGGTTTTTTTTTTTTTTTGTCTTTTTAAAGGGAGACCTTTTAAAGGGTTTCCCTTTAGTCCCAGCTGGCCTGGAGTTTGCTATGTAGACCAGGCTGGCCTTGAACTCACAGAGATCCCCCTGTCTCTGCCTCCCGAGTGCTGGGATTAAAGGTTTGCACCACCACGCCTGGCCTAAGACAGTTCTTAGCCGCCATGTGGGTGCAGGTAATTGAACCCAGGTCTTCTGTAAGAGTAATCAGGGCTCTTAACCCCTGGGGTAGTTTTTAATGTATCAGTAGATAAATGTGTGTTATTAATGGAATTAGAAATGGAGTCAAGGGCTAAGGAGATGGCTTGGTGGGTAAACGCATTTGCCACGTAAGGATGAGGACCAGAGTTTGGATCCCCAGCATCCATGTAAAAGCTGGATACAGTAGTGTGCATGTGTAATCCCAGCTTACCTATAGCAAGATGAGAGGCAGAGACAGGAGAATTCCCAGCAGTGTTTGGGTCAGCTAGCCTGGTGTATGTAGCAGAGAACAGCAAGAGACCCTGCCTCAAACACAGTGGAAGGCAACGACTATCACGAGGTTGTCCTCTGGTCTCCACACGTGTCATGGTGCCCCCCACATATACAGACTTTTAAAACAAGGAGTTTCTGATGGCTCTTGAGAAATAGCATCAGCATTCAAATCCAGAGCCTTTGTTCTGCATGATACAAAGTACCCAGTTGTGTTGGTGGAATCCTTGTCTATGTCCTGGGGCCTGCTGTTCAAGGGCAGCAGGAAGTGTCCCATGGTGACAGCTTCATGCTGCCCAGTACCATCTACCGTCCTTGAAGCTAGTTCAGCTTTGTCTCATCTCCTGCTTCTGCCCTGCTGGGAGACTCTGGTTGGTCTTTTCTGATCAGCTCCCTCATCCTTTATCTGCACTGCAATGCTTCTTGAAGCCTGTTCTGGGTTCTGTTCGTGGGTAAGTGTAATGATTCCAGGATGTCTCCTCAGGCCCACTCATTTGAAAGAGCATCTCTGGAGGGGAGAAGAGGCCTGCGTTTGTTACCAGCTCCTTATGGAATTTTCCTGTAGCTATCTTGAGATCTAAGGACTTAGGGACAAATGCAAACCCCTAAAGACC
Organism: Rhizomys pruinosus; assembly: GCA_009823505.1. NCBI lineage: Eukaryota > Metazoa > Chordata > Mammalia > Rodentia > Spalacidae > Rhizomys > Rhizomys pruinosus. The sequence continues at coordinate 146,835 of VZQC01001144.1, read as the reverse complement.
CCAAAGAGCCTGTTGGGCTTCTTCTGAAGCCTGTCTCAGATTTCTTCTCTATTCCCCTGCCAGACATAGAGAGGCTACCACAGAAGCCTAGGAGCTGTCCCTACAGCTAGTGAATGACAGATTTTGCTTCTGTTCTTGGAACTGACAGAAACAAAAGAATTGGGGCTTTGTTTTCTTTCTTTCTTTCTTTCTTTCTTTCTTTCTTTCTTTCTTTCTTTCTTTCTTTCTTTCTTTCTTTCTTTCTTCTCCCTTCCTTCCTCCCTTCCTTCCTTCCTTCCTTCCTTCCTTCCTTCCTTCCTTCCTTCCTTCCTTCCTTCCTTTTTTATTTGGTCTTTTTGAGATAGGGTCTCCCTGTAGCCCCAGCTGGCCTGGAACTCACTCTGTAGACCAGACTGGCCTTGAACTCACAGAGATCTGCTTGCCACTGCCTCCCAAGTGCTAGGATTAAAGGTATTCACCACCATGCCCAGCTCTCTTTTTCTTTTTCTTTCTTTTTTTTTTTTTTTTTTTTTTTAATTTTATGGTATATTGCCTGTGTGTATGCAAGTGCACCCATGTCTTGTCATTCCCAAAGAGGACAGAAGAGGGCGCTGGATCCCCTGGAAATGAAGTTATGGATGGGTTTTAGCCTTCATGTGGGTGCTCTGATTTGAACTCTGGTCTTCAACAAGAGCAGGCAGTGCTCTGGATCACTGAGCCATCTCTCTAGCCTGGGGCCTTGTCATCCTCATGGATTTTCATGGAATGAGGCTTTCAGAGTATGGGGTTTTGTTATCTTGATTCCAAGACATTTGTACCTGCATGCCTGACTTTATAGACCTTCAAGACAAACCCCAAAGAACCCTAATACCACCTTATCCTCTGGAATTTAAGCAGATTAGTTGCTGCAGCTGTGAATCCAGATGATAAGTAAGTGAAAGGTCTTTGATGGCCACAGACTGTTGTTAAGATCCCCCAGAGGGGCACACACAAGGAAAATCGTGCCAGCTGTGATTCCTTTGGTCCAGACAGCACAGAGGATACCATATGCCTCGCCTCTCCTCTGCAGCTCTCATTAATTGTGATTCGTCAGGAGCACGATTCAAACCATGTAATTTAAACCATCAGTACAGTGGGGATTCAGCGTTGGTGCCTGTGGGGGTCATGGTGGCAACTTGCCAGAGATGCAAAGAAAGAAACAACCACCCTAGCCTCCTTGTCAACTGACAGCCAATGCAGCAGGCCTGAAAGGGCTGCAGAGGTGGGAGGAGGGCTGTCTGAGAGGTGTTGGCAGCCTGCTGGGAGAGAGAAGGCTCTAGTAAATGGGCAGAACAAGGGTACTCTGGGAACAAGTCTTGTCTTTGCAGTAAACAAAGGGCTATAGGATCTTGAAGGAGTGGGCATGGGGGTTCCTGGATTTTCAGAGAGGGCCTTGTGCAAGAGACGGCTCTGGGGTGGCCTTTGAAGGGCAGGTAGACCTTGCTCTAGTGGGATTTCGAGGGGAACTCTTCCATGCCTCCGAAAGGAAGTTTCAGTCTTCAAATGCTGACTTGAACTCGCAGCACACTGGAGTGATGCTTCCTTGTACCTTGCACCCAAAGGTCTCCCTTACCTTACCCATTCTGAGCCTTGCTGGAGCCATGGATTTGTGTGGGGAAATTGGGATGATAGCCCCCACTTACTGATGAGGATGCATTGCAAACCTCAGTAATGTCTGAAACCACAAGAAACACTAAACCTTGGAAATCTTAGTCATACCTGTGGCAATGTTTAATTCATATACTGGGTAAGTAAGGGATTAGCAACAATATACAACAGAGCAATTATAGCAAAATACTGTAATGAAGATGGCAGAATCATTCATTACTCTTGTACTTTGGGGGCAATTAGTAAAATAAAGATTAAATGAGCTGGGTGTGGTGGCACACGCCTTTAATCCTAGCACTCGGGAGGCAGAGGCAGGCGGATCTTTGTGAGTTCAAGGCCAGCTTGGTCTACAGAGTGAGTTCCAGGACAGCTGGGGCTACAGAGAGACCCTGTTTCAAAAAGAAAAAAAAAAAAAAAAAAAAAAGATGAAATGAATACAAGAGTTATATAATGCTGTTCCTGGGAAGACTGAACAAACGTCTACTCACCCCAGATAGGGAACCAATGAAAGGTCTAAGTAAGGACAGCACCAAAGTCCAACTTGATAAGCCCATGAATTTTATTGGGGTTACTAACAGGAATATGGGTGAAGGATTTCTTACAGGAACAGAAATGACTCAAAGACAGTGGCATCTTCAAAGCCCACCCTAGCATGACAGCTCATGAGAGCAGGAAGCCTGGAGCTCACTGTACAACCTGCAGGTGGCACAACAGGCTGGAGAGTGTCCTTTCCAGGTGGTCCTGTTGATCTGAGAGTCTCCCAGCAGCTCTATTTGTCTGAGTGTTTATTAGCAGTCCTTAGGGTTTCTAGATGCTTGGAGAGGGAGGATCTTAGTGAAGCTGTTCAGTTTCAGTGATTTCTGAAACTATTGACTTGTTTACTTCTTGAACTTAAGGAGCTTCCCTGAGGGATAGCATGTGTCACCTCACCTTAGAGCAGCCTGTTTTTTTTTTTTTTTTTTTACTTCCCTTTAGAATGTCCTGTTGTTTGGCTCCCTTTAGAACATCCTGGGTCTTGTCTTAATGAGCCTTCCTCCAACATGGAAGGTTTTATAGTGGAGGGAATTGCTACACAACAAAGAGCAATGATATTGCAAGTCACCCTGAAAACCAAATGGTGACTCAGTGACAGCTGGGAGGATAGCATATACACCGTGGATACACTGATGATTTACATTCCACATGGGATTGTGGGATGGAGTGGGACAGCACACGTTTTTACTGTAATGCTAGGAATAGTGCACGACCTGAAACTTCTGAATTGTTTATTTGTGGAACTTTCAAACATTAATGTTTTTGGACTACAGGTAACTCTAGGTTCCAGAAACTATAGAAAGCAAAACTTCAGATAATGGAGACTACAGTTGTTCATCTTCCTTCTCTGGAGAGTAGAAAATGCACATGGCTATAAGTAATAAAGACTGAGGCAGCATTTCACACGCCTGGCAGGAAGAGGCCAGCTCCAGTGCCCTCTAGGGATCCTCACAGATGCTGGATTGATTAAAGGCCACATCTCAGATTTTTCTGTCAAGGCTCATCAATTTTATATCCATAATAGTTGGTGACCAATATGAAGCCAGAGTTTGATTTTTGCCTTTTGGAGATGGGTGGGGTGGGGATGGCTTACTGGGTATCTCTTGCCAAGTATGGAGTAGATAAATAGATGCATCCTCATCCTGGGAAGTACAACTCAGGCACATTCTGGGGGGCTGCATCCTTGGCCTCAAAGAACTTGTGACCTTAGCCTCACAGCAGCCCCACCCTGTGACTTGGCATCTGTAGCGGCTGCCACTGTTGATTTCCATGCTGACACTGAGTGTCACACTTCCATTCACAGTAGCCCATTTTGTAGTTGCTTTTCAGGAACAGGTGCTGAAGAACTCCTCCATACCAGAAATATCAATACTCAGAGACTCAGGATGGCTGGTGGTTGCTTATGTGAGCCTCACAGACCTGCTCTGAGAGCAAAACTGACCAGGTTCCCAGATATAGTGCTCAGTCCTTTTCTGGGTTTGTGCTGAGACAGCCTCTTAAAGTAGCTCACTGCCAACGACCAAGTGTAGTGGGAGACTAAGGTGTCTAGCATCAAGGAGACATGGGACCCTTGTGAAATGACCTGGATTTAAGGATTCCCCAGTGGGTTATCAGAGGCTTCCTTGTACTATGCAGTGCACTTCTACTCAACCTTCTGTCCCTCTGTCCTTTCACAGTTGAACCTGCATTCATGGTCTATAGACTTATTTTCCTTAATTTTATGCATTTTTTTTTTTTGGTCTTTTCGAGACAGGGTCTCCCTGTAGCCCCAGCTGTCCTGGAACTCACTCTGTAGACCAGGCTGGCCTTGAACTCACAAATATCCGCCTGCCTCTGCCTCCCAAGTGCTAGGATTAAAGGCGTGCACCACCACGCCTGGCTAATTTTATGCATTTCTTATAATACTCATGTGAAGGCTCTTATTCTCTAGATAGGCTGACTAGACTCCAGTGGATGAACTTGTATCAAGGGACATCGGGATACAAATGCTCGACTTGATAAGCCTTAACATAAATGACGGAATGCATGAAATCCAGTGTAGGGGGCTATGGGGATGTGGATGGGGCACGAGGGTCTAAATATGTTTAAGGTTTATTGTATTAAATGCACAAAAATTCAATAAAATATACAGCAGAAATAGAAAATTTCACATACCTTTGATTTCATCCTGTTACCACTTTCTGGAAGATCTAGACTAACATAATTGCAAATTGTGTCTTACAAAATTGCCAAGGACTTGAAAACATCAACTTGGCCTGTGCTGGTGACAGAAGACCTCAAACAAGGATTTGCAGCTGAATGAAAGGGACACACGGGCAGCCACAGACTTCCTGCCAGCTTCAGGTGAGACAGACCTTATGTGCAGGAGTATTTCTGGTTTGCACGATGCTTGAAGAAAGTTGAGCAGAGCCCTGGAGCTGTGACAAAGCTCAAGATCATCTTTCCACTACAAGGCTGTGAGATTCATTTCATCTCTGTCCCTGTCTACAATGTACTGGGACTGGGCTCTGAACCAGGGGTTATACCTGCAGACTCCAGCTCAGGTAGGCAAAAGGCCACTCTGCTTTGCTGAGTCAGAAGTAAAGAGGGATCTATCTACTTGTCCTTCTGACCCGCTGTGGCTGCTGCAGCGGCTGCGAAGTGTTTGGACTGCCCTGGGGCGGGATGTGTGTGTGTGTGTGTGTGTGTGTGTGTGTGTGTGTGTGTGTGTGTGTGTGAAATGCTAGGTTAGGTGGAGTGGGGAACTGCCCTTCCCTCTCTCCATCTTCCCTTTCTTTTCTCCCATTCCTCAGTGTTGTTTCTTCTTCACATCTCCTTTCTTTCTTCCGTCTTTCTCCTTGTTTTCTGTTATACAAACCTCAGGGGAGAGAAAGAAGAAATCCATCCTTATATTTTCCTTGTTCAGATGACATGAAGGGGCTTTATGTTCAGAGGATGACCCCTTGAGCTCCAGGGGCCACCTCTGTCCTGTAGAAGGCTGGCATTGGTTCCTACTGTCAGGGGTAAAACATAGTAATGTCTAGTTTACATTGAGGATTGAAGAATCACATGAATGCAAGGTACAAATAGTTTTGCGTCATCTCGAGTGGACATAGGAAGTTTCGGTATTAAAAAGACACTTGGGATAATTGTGTCAGTTATTTACTATAGATGGAGTTGACGGACAGGGACTTGGGGATCAGGTGAAGATGAATCCCTCTTTGTTAACTTGAGACTATTAAAATATAGTCTAGGTACTGAGTTCCAAACTCACCTTGAATACAATGCTGGCTTCGTGTGCCCGAAACTCCTTTCTTATCACTTGACTGCTTTATGATTGGTAAGCATGAGAGTTTACACCCAAGAATTCCTGGGTTCAGAAAGTGCCTTTCACATGGGTGCATTTTAGTATGCTAGCTGCAAGCCAGAGTCATGGACAGAGGCAAGGAGTATTGGGGAAGAGGTCTTACAATATGAGAGAGTACATTAAATTGGTCAATGGCATGGTGGGGAAAGGTGCAGAGCGGGAGAGGATCTAAGTTCCATCAAACTATATTGTAAGAAAATCCCAAGCATTCAATAAAAACAATAAGCAAATTAAAAAACAACTGCCACAAATAAGTAGGAAGTGTATAAAAATTCAATTAAAAATATGATGTAAAAAAACTGGTGGTATAAGCTTAAGTTACAAAAATCTTTTTTGTAGGAGGATATTGAAGTGGGAGGAAAATGCTTTGGGGAAAAGAAAACTGTCTTTTAGAGTGAGAAAAAAAAAAGAGAAACAAAATAAAGCAAAGCCCCCTGGAATTTAGGGCGGTGTGGTGTTCTGCTCGTGATAGAATACCATTTTCCTCACTTTCACTAGCCTCATACTTCTCCCTCCATCAGGGGACTTCTTCCCTCCTCCCCCACTGTCCTCCTTTTTTCTCCCCTCAGAAGTATTTGCCTCCTCCACAGAGACTTATTTTGGTAACTTGACTATAGTTAACACAGTCCTTGGGCCTTATAAGTTCCCATTAGTTGTTGATAAGTTCTGGGAGGACACTGGACAGTCAGGATGCCCAGCTGTTAGGATAACTGTGTTGCCCTCCCTCACAAAGAGTGCCCCACTGATTTAGAACATAGTGATAAGGTAAGAACCAGCATGTGCTTGCATTTTAGCCCAAGAGAAACATTTGCTGAGGAATACAGGGCACGAGGTGTCCTTTGCCTGGCTGCCTGCACCACCCCTCAAGAAGGTGGAATCTGCACTTCGATGCAGAGTATTTCTAAGGTTGAGCACAGAATTGTTTCAAGGCAAAACCCACCATGCTTCAGGCAGAAAGGCCTGGTGCTCCTGAGATGCTATGTGGCATCTCTTTAGAATGTGAAGTCTAAGAGCGCCGACCGCTCTTACCGAGGACCCGGGTTTGATCCCCAGCACCCACATGGTGGCCGAGAACTGTCTGAAACTCCAATTCCAGGAGAACTCCAGTTCCAGGGGAATCCGACACCCTCTTCTGACCTCCGCAGCATTGCACGACACGGGTGCACAAACTTGCATGCAGACAGTACATTCATATACATACAGAAATAAAAAAAAATAATAGAATGTGAAGTCTGGGACCACCTGCCTGGGTCCTGATGCAGGCTTGCCACATCTTTGCCTGGTGACATTGGACAACTTAGCCAGACTGGGCTTCAGTTTCCACATTGGAACCATGAGAACAATAACTCATTTAGGATTACTTAGCCTCTATGGATCCTACTTTCTACATTTGTTTTTTTGTTTTTGCTTTTTTTTTGTTCTTTGTTTTTTGGTCTTTTTGGAGATAGGGTCTCCTTGTAGCCCTAGCTGGCCTGGAACTCACTATGCAGACCAGGTTGGCCTTGAACTCACAGAGACCCACCTGCCTCTGCCTCTGCCTCCCTAGTGCTGGGAGTAAAGGCATGCACCACCATGCCCAGCCTAGTTTCTACATTTGTAAAGTGGAGACAATAATAGTGGAGTGTACCAGAGAATTAATGTGTACATGTCAATCTGCCACATGCTTCTTGTCAGCTGTCATTATGACTTAAAAATTTTTACCTATTAGTGTGTGTGTGTGTGTGTGTGTGCATGTGTGTGTGTATGTGTGTGTGTGTGTGGTATTATGTGTGAGCACAGATATGTGCACATGTGGAGGTCTGAAAACAATTTTTGGAAGTCGGTTGGTTTCTCTCCTTCTACTATATGGGTCCCCAGGATTAAACTCAGGTCAGCAGGTTTGTGCAACAAGCACCTTTACCCTCTGAGTCATCCCACTGGCTCTACCATTATCTTTTTTTTTTTTTTGTCTTTTTGAGACAGGGTCTCTCTGTAGTCCCAGCTGTTCTGGAACTCCCTATGTAGACCAGGCTGGCCTTGAACTCACAAAGATCCGCCTGCCTCTGCCTCCTGAGACCATTATTATTTTTAATGGGGTGCTTTAAACAGTGGAATGGGCCAAGTTGGAGAATCAGAATCACCTGCACAAGGGCTTTCACGTGAGATAACTTACAAACTCAGTCTTTAGCCCATTCACTTTTTGCCAGTCACTGTGTTGATCTCACAGAAGATGCTTTATAAATATTCTTGCCAACCCTTATAAGAGCCATGCACTGTGGGCCTGATTATCTCCATTCGTAAGTACACTGAGGCTCAGGCAGCCAAGAGCCTTGCCTAAGGTCACCCACCAGGCACCAGAGGAGAGAGAATTGGGCTAAAGTTTCCTTCTCCATATCACATGGTATTTTGCCCCATTTCCTAAGTCAGGCCCGGACACCCACAGCCACATCCTCGGGTCCTGGAGGCCTTCACACTTTGTATATACAGTTTTACATAGGCAGAAATAGCTGAAGATTGTACAATGTCTCTGCTTAGAAAGAGCCTTAAATTGTAGTACCTGTGAGAATTAATTCTCCAACAAATGAGGTGTGCCCTCTGAAACCATGGCAGCCTGGATTAACAATCCATAACGACACCACACATAGGCTAGGATGATGAAATGGTGTGATCAGGTTAGGGTGGAGAGGATGCAATTTTCCAAGAAATTGAAATTAACATCCCAGTGGTGCTAGAAATAAATGGATTCTCCAAGAGATCTGGAGGGATTGAGTCACTAGGAGTTGAGGGTCTTTTCTCTCGGCTGTTGGGGCAGCCTCTCTGCTCTCACCCCTACCCTAGGGCCATCTCCTCATCCTCTCCTTCCTCTTTTCCTAAGTCCCTTCTCCCATCTCAAGAACACTGTAGCTCATCACGCTAGGCTTCCCAATGCACTATGGGAGGCAGTCTGTCTGACAGTGTGTATCTTCATTCATATGCCCATGATGCATGTGCTTGTGTGCACATATGTGAGGGAAAGGGCTCAGATAGCCTTCTTGACAGGGCTAGACATAGAAAACAAGTACTAATTAAACTCATGTGACTGCTAGAGTCACATGTTCTCAGCGTTTGACCAACGTGCCACATGTCACGTCCATTTGCCTGACTGCATATATTTGTACTGAAATTGAGCCATTTGGATGCAAATTTAGACAGATCTAAACTGAGGTTTGATGAATTTAACGGAGACAGAGCTGAGCAGAGGACTGGATTTCTGGGGAACAGATTCCTGTACCTCCATCTCCTCTCATCCTAGCTTTTTTTTTTTTTGGTGTTTTCGAGACAGGGTCTCCCTGTAGTCCCAGCTGTCCTGGAACTCACTCTGTAGACCAGGCTGGCCTTGAACTCACAAAGATCCGCCTGCCTCTGCCTCCCAAG
>VZQC01001144.1:36241-136322 GCA_009823505.1 Rhizomys pruinosus | reverse complement strand
CTAACCTGTAGAGGATGTAAGCTTGTGGCATCAGCCATGGGTTATTTCTCCAAGGGGAGAGCCAATAGCCAATTAGATTTGGGATATACAGGCACATGGCTGCCTCTGCTGCACAGTATTTCCAGGCAGGTGAGGTGTAGCTGGTGCTGACGGTGGAGTCTTGCTTGACTCAGGGAGACCCATATTTGCTTTATTGGTTTAGTGGCCTTTGGTAACACTCTCTGGCATTCCAGAGGCCATCTGTACACTTGCATGTGTGGTCTCAATACATCCCTCCCATGTTAACGTCAGGTCTTCGGCAGCAGGGTCTTATTGCCTCTCCTCCTGTAGGTATCCCAACTTAGAGGCAAGGAGCCCTTACCTTTTGTGGGGCCTTGGATCCCCTGGCCAACATCCACCTGGTAGAACAATCCATTGCTGATGTCAGAGCTCCTGTATTAATATATTTTGCCTGAGTGCATAGCCCTAGGACTTTAGTATTATATTTGGTTCTGAACAGAGAGTAATCCCTTCCACAGTTCCCATGTCTAGTAGTCAATTAAAGAAAGCAGTTTTACCGGTTTTATAAGAGATTACCTCTACAGTAGTTGTCTCCAATTTACAGTTGGGGTGTTGTAGCTTTTAAAAGCACCAAATTGGGAGCCAGGCGTGGTGGCGCACGCCTTTAATCCTAGCACTTGGGAGGCAGAGGCAGGTGGATCTTTGTGACCATGAGGTCAGCCTGCTCTATAGAGTGAGTTCTGGGACAGCTGGGGCTACAGGGAGACCCTGTGTCAAAAAGACCAAATTAAAAAAAAAAATAAAAGCACCAAATTGGGCTGCAGAGATGGCTCAACAGTTAAGAGTACAGGCTGCTCTTGCAGCCGACCTGGGTTTGATTCCCAGCACCCACATGGTAGCCAACAACTTTCTGTAACTCCAGTTCTAGGGGCATCCAACGCCCTCTTCTGACCGCTGAGGGTATTGCATGACAAAAGTGCACTTACATTCAGGCAATACACTCAATACACATAAGAATAAATAAATAAATAAAAATGTTAAAAGCACCAAACCTTTTTTGATTTCTACACCAGACACTGTAATACTCCACTGAACAGAACAACTACAGGGTAGGTTCCAAAAACACTGAGGGTCAAAGAGGTTAAGGAACTTGAGGAAGATTATACAGCTAATAAAAGACAGAGTTCATGCCAACTTCCTGTAAGCCCAGGCTCTTCAGCTATGGCATTGACAGTAAGGATGGTTGGTGTGTATTTTGTACATTATTGTAAGCTTCATGATGTACCGAGGTCTGCCAAAGACCAGGCAACCAGAGAGAGTGATGGAGCCAAAGCTGTGCCAGATCTTCTGCTTCTAAAGTCTTGCTGCTGTGCCGTAAATGGTAGTCTCTTTTATAAACAGCAAAGTGCGAGTTGCTACTGTGGCTGAGGCAGGCAGTTGTGGGTGTGTCTATCAGACAGGCAGAAGTTTGGGTCTGGAACTTCAGCAACTGGTGATGCAGCAGAGAGAAGGTTCTAAGAGCACCTGGGGAGAAGGGGAACCTGTTTGGCTCAGCTACAGGGAGCGGTGGCACTCAGGGCTTGATGATGATGGTAGCGGAGATGGTCAGATTAAGGGCTGTGGGACGGAGTGCAGAAAGAAAGGGGGAGCTGGTGCCAAAGGGCAGCGTTGCCTAGAATTGGGCTCATAGAACTGCAGACCATCCTTCCATTCTCCTGATGAGCTCCTGGGCTGTACTCACTAAGACCCAGAGCATGGAACAGACTCACTGCCTAGGTCTTCCCTCTTTACAAGTTCCCCGGGAAGGGGCACTGGCTCACTATGCTGAACTCAGAGAGGTTGACGGGGCATAAGCCTCAACGAGCATGCAATTATTTGGTGGCTAAGGTGGCAGGTGTCTAAGCCTTTCGTTCTGCTCATCACGGTGTCTCCATTTCTTCAGGTGCAGATCCTATTGTCATGACTGACATGAGAAGTGGACATGTGATCCTGATGACAGAGACAGCTTCAAAAGGTATAACTGGCCTGACCCAGGCTGAGAGAACCAGAATCTTCCATGGGCTTCTTTAAACTGGAGCCAAGAAGAAAGCATTTGCTTTCTGGCTGAGGAGCTGGAGAGGACATGAGTCAGAGCTGCTTTGTCATGAGTTACAGTGTGATTTTTCCTGGGGAGATGTGAGCAATCATCTATTCACTCCAGAGAGGGCACCAGCAACAGTTCAAAGGAACAATTCCACCGAAATCAAACACTCACTCGGTGAACCAATGCTTTTACAGGAGCACGGTGAGGGGTTACCTACCAGAGCATGGGTGGCTCCGAGGCAGCTGCACCAGAAAGCCCACCCAGCCTGGGTGACGACTCATCCCTGGAGCTCCCTGTACAACTTGCAGATAAATGCTCTAAAAAGTCCCCTCACCCCAGCATCTCTTTTCTGCTTATATAACCACAGGGAGGGGCCTCTGAGCCTCAGAGGTTTTGTGAGCTTCCTGAGTTTTATGAGCATTTCTCTTTCTTAGGGGGAGGGTGGATGTTTCAGTTGGGAGGAAATAGCTAGATAGTATGGGTTGACCCTCATGGAGTAGCTGGTTGGGCTGAGTGATACATACAAGGGGTGGGGGGGGGGAGAAAGAGAGAGAGAGAGACAGAGACACACACACAGAGAGAGAGAGAGAGAGAGAGAGAGAGAGAGAGAGATATGAATCTGATGACAAAGACCATCATCTTTGGTGATGGATGATGAAGATCTTTGGAAAATCTTTTTTAATCAACAGGGAAGTAAAAGTTGAATGAAGAGAGGAAGTAGATGGTGAGAACTATCTTTCCCTTCCTTTCTCACAGTCACCTTCGTCCCTCCCATCTCACCATCTCATCTGTGTGTGTGTGTGTGTGTGTGTGTGTGTGTGTGTGTGTGCATATGTGTGCATGTGTGTGTGGAAGTTAAAGGCCTATGAGTGTCAGGCACTATTATTTATTTATTTATTTGTACAGTATCTCTCACTGGCCTGGAGCTCACTAAGTAAGCTCGGCTCACTGGCCAGCAAGCCCCAAGGATCCACATGTCTGCACCTTCCCTGCTCTTTTTAACATGGATTCTGCAGATTGATGTCAGGTCTTCATGCTTGCATGGTGAATATTTACCAAACAAGCTATTGTCCCAGCCCCTCATCTCGCCTCTTATGAGCCCTTCAGCAGCTTCTTGACATGGTTTCTACCATTGTTTCTCCCTGCTGACACTCAGGCTTCCATGCTTGCCAAGCTCTGTTTCTCATAGCACAGCACAGTATGTAGAGGCCTAAGGAAGGGCACGTAATCCCTTCCTGCTATCTTAGTTGGAGAAATGCTGACTTAAGAGTTCATGCTGATGGATCCTGAAACCCCAGTGGCTTAAAATCAAACACATTTGTCACTTTGGAGTTGCCTCTGGGCTGTCAAAGGTGGGTGGGAGGCAGAGCTAGCCTGTGACTCACATAGTCAGTAAAGATGAGGTCAACAGGGTTCTGCCACTCCACTGTGTGGCTCTAAACATTTCATTGATGTTGTCATCCAAACCAGCAGAGAAGGAGAGGGAGGTGCTCAGGCAGCAGTCCCTGGATGGACGCCCAGCTGTGGCTTGAGGAGGTAGGCCTTGGGCCAGGCCTGGAAATGTTGTGCCTTACGTCACTCCTTTTACAGTCTATTGATTAGAATGGAGTCTTGTGGTCTGATGTGGCAGGAGAAGCTGAGACATGCAATGTAGTTGAGTGAGAGGAGGAAAAACTATCAGTCACAGCATACAGGCTCTTGCAGTGGTGGGCTCTGCTCACTTTTCCTGATCCCTTTTTTCTATAGTGTAACCCTCTTTCAAAGCATGGGAGGGCATTGTTGACTAGTCTCCATGCACTACACTTGGTACACTTTTTGACCAATCAAGGACATTCTTTCTCCCAAGCCCTGCCTACCAGGGACATGTCATTTCTTCCACAGAGTCTTTCTCTGGGCTGCAGTGGTTTCCTTTGTGTGTATGTGTGTGTGTGTGTGTGTGTGTGTGTGTGTGTGTGTGTGTTTCTGTTACTCTTTCCTCCTGTTTGTGTGATCCCTGTAGCAGCTATACGGATTCCCCAGCCTTCTGTAGACATGGACTGCAAACTCATTTAGGACAGCTTAAGTAATACTTATCTTTCTCACTCTATAATTATTCTAACTACAGGGTCTTTCCTCCAAATGAGGATGTGTGGTCTGAGAAGTCTTAGTGTATGGACACTAGCATCAAGAACAAAATACTGTATACCAACCACTTTTAGGATTATGACATTGGAGAAATATAGAAACCCAGTCACCATTGTTGGTCTGAACTCAAATGACTTATAATAAAAACAAAGTAAGAGAGAACAACTTAGGGGAACTTTCTTCTTTTTATTTTTAAAAAATATCTTAGTTATTATTTTTATTTTATGTGTATGAATATACTACTTGGATGTATGTAAGTGCACCTGTGTCATATAGTGCTCACAGAAGTCAGAAGACGGTGTCAGATTCTCTGGGAATTGGAGTTACAGATGGATTCTAGCCACAATATGGTTCAGATCCTCTGTAAAAGCAGCCAGTGCTCTTAACCATTGAGCCATCTCTCCAGCCCCAGAACTTTTTTCTTTTTAAAAAGAGTGTGTATGTGTGTGTGTGTGTGTGTGTGTGTGTGTATGTGTGTGTGTGTGTGTGTGTGTGTGTGTGTGTGTGTACTTGTGAGTCCAGGTGACTTTGGAAGCCCGAAGAGAATATCAGATCCTCCTAGAGCTGGAGTTACAAGCAGCTGTGAACCATCTGACAAGGGTGCTGGAAACCAAACTCAGGTCCTTTGTAAGGATTGTACACACTCTTAACTACTGAGCCATGCCTTCAGTCCCTGAAAGTAGACATTTCCTGGGGCACTGGATTACTCAGCTCAGACCTTAACATTCTGAAACTTGCTCAGCCATACTGAACTGTTTAGATAAATGATTGACAAAAAAAAGATGAACATCAGTTCCAGCAGAAGCCTGATGCTTCACGCTGGCGCTGTGGGCTCCTAAGTGACCATTTTAATCAGAGTGCTCTAGAAGGCATGCCTGTGTTCTGAGGCCATTTTCAGATGAGCAGTTTTATTTGGTGTCTGTTTTGGTTCATTCAGCAACTGGAAGCCTGTTTACAGCTTGGTGGCTGAGGGCCTGGGAACTATCTGTAAATTATTTTGTCAACAAGTCAACCAGGAGCAACAGGCTTTGAGTCTATTTATTGCTTAGATTTGACCCTCCATTTTGATGCATCAATACAAGGATAGAACTATTTTAATAATCAAAATGTTTGTGAGTGTCCATTTATGGCCGAGATTTATTGGCCTACATGGCTTGGAGTAAGAAGGTGTAAGGGAGAAAGCTGAGCTGGGGCCGAGTGTAAACAGCTATGGCAGTGGGTGGGCTGCCTTGAGCTTGGTTCAAGGGGGCTGGTGGGTTAGGTCCTGGGTGGGCCACCTGTCTAGTGGAACAGGAGAATTCCTCTCTAGACTGCAGTGCTGGGGGCCCCTCCATGAGACCTGTCAGGAAGAAATATGGTGACAGTGTACATAGGTCAGTGTGGGGATGATCCTGTCACCTGTTGTCACCTGTTGGCTGGTCTTCCTTCTTCAGTCCCCAGAGAGTCTCGTGTGAGGTCTGTCCCAGTGAGAGTGCACTGGGTATTTATTGAAAACCCCTTCACCCAGCCTGGTTTCCCCACATTTATGTCTAAATAACAGTTGTTCCCAAGACATACTTATGTTTTTCCTCTTTCTGGAACTGTTTATTCTCTACAATATGTCTGACCTGGTTGGAATACAAGTACTCTTTAACCCTCTTGAAGAGTGAACGTCCTTCTTTCCTTTGTCTTCCTCGGATGTCTTTAACTAACTGTGACCTTTTTTTTTTTTTTTTTTTTGTCTTTTCAAGGCAGGGTCTCCCTGTAGCCCCAGTTGTCCTGGAACTCACTCTGTAGACCAGGCTGGCCTTGAACTCACAAAGATCTGCCTGCCTTTGCCTCCCAAGTGCTAGGATTAAAGGTGTGCGCCACTACGCCCGCCCCACCTAACTGTGACCTTTAAGCTCTGGTTTGCTTTTTCTTTTTCCTGCTGCTACTTTGGGCATTCCTCCTAGCCCCACCCTCTGCTGACTTCTAATGTCCTCAATGTCTTCCAGCCATCTAGCCCTGATCTTGCCCACCCTCCCTGATCTTGCCTGCCCTCCCAGGTCCAGAGCTGTGGCTCCCCAGTCAGAGGTGATGTTTTTGAGCCCCCTAAGTTTGGTTGTCAAATAAGACAGAAGCCTGTATCTCATGGGCTTGCTGGGGGACCAGGCATGGGGACACTGAAAGAGTATCTCAAGGCCTGGCACATAGAGATGTGTACTAACTGGGAGCTTGGTGCAAAGCTCAGAACCCAGACGAAGCTCAAAATTGTTGACAGAAACCATTTGGCTTGGTCTGGGGGATCTAGAGATACTGCTGGTCCTTTTCCGGTGTATGGAGGTCACCTTGGTGGGCATGGGGGAATTTGAGTTCCAATGACATAGCCGTGCAAGGTCTGTGATGAGGGCACAGCTGAGGCCTGGGGTGGCATGATTCAGCTTCATATACAGAGGTCCACAAACAGAGCCGTCCCAGCTGTGCTCAACAGAAGCTTGGCAATATGGAAGACTGAACATCTGCAGGGGCTGATGTAAACGACCTTCAAGATCCCTGTGAGCAAAGTCATGGCCTCGTCTTCCCTTGCTGGGCTCCTAGAGAACTCAGTGGTTACATACACTGTGTTACAATGGCACAAACACTATTGCATAAACCATTGTTTTTACTCATGGAAAAGAGCACTCCTCCAACTTTAAGAACGTGGGTGGGGTGCAGGGCAGGGGTGTAGGAAGATTCTGCCTCTTGGAGATGAAGCTTCTGAGACTGAGCTACTTGGACAAGAAGGACAGGAGTAATGAAGGGGGCTGGGGATGTTTGCCCTTGCTGCAAGGGGCCGCATAGGTCTTTTTTGTGCCTTCCAGAGGGGTCTGGTTGAGTTCTTTCTGACCAACTCTTACCTTGAATACAGGTGAGCACAGCAGGTAGGAGGGCCCCAGGGTAAGAGATCATACACCTGCCATTGCTGTTTTTCTGGATGGGGTGGGGCAGTAACAGGGTGGCCACTGTATGCACAAAAATAGCTGTTCTAAGGTGGGAGCATCATGTGGGACTCCACTCCTTTGAGGGGCCTACTATAAAGTCCGTGCCATTTGCTCAGGTTTGTAGGGTTCCCTTCCTCCTGCAGCATGCTGTGACCCAGAGCTCCAGGGAGGGGTGATGGCCTGATGCCGGGCCCCAGTTCTTGGCAGTGAGTGTCACAGGTCTCAAAGGGATGCTAAGGAACCATGGGTATCTGTGGCTGGGCTTATATAAGATGGAGTGGGTGGGACAGGCATGGATTTGCCTTTTCCCTCATTTCTCAAGGACAGATTTTGAACAGAGATGCTAAGAGAGTTAAAAGAGAACTGAAGCAGTTCCACTGTCAGCCAAGCCATAGCTGCTGAGATTAACTTAGACTGTGTACAAAAGCCACCCTAAAAGAAGTGGCTTATGTTATGTGGATAGCCAGCCTCTTTCTTTCTCTTCCTTTCTTTTTTCTTTCTTTCTTTCTTCTTTCTTTCTTTCTTTCTTTCTTTCTTTCTTTCTTTCTTTCTTTCTTTCTTTCTTTCTTTCTTTCTTTCTTTCTTTCTTTCTTTCTTTCTCTCTTTCTCTCTTTCTTTTTTCTTTCTTCCTTTCTCTTTCTCTTTCTCTTTCTCTTTCTCTTTCTCTCTCTTTCTCTCTCTTTCTTTCTTTCTTTCTTTCTTTCTTTCTTTCTTTCTTTCTTTCTTTCTTTCTTTCTTTTTTTCTTTCTTTCTTTCTTTCTTTCTTTCCTCTTTTTGTCTTTTTGAGACAGGGTCTCCCTGTAACCCCAGCTGGCCTGGAAGTCACTCTGTAGACCAGGCTGGCCTTGACTTCACAGAGATCTGTCTTCCTCTGCCTCTTGAGTGCTAGGACTAAAAACATGTGCCACCACACCTGGCAACCAGCCACTTTCTGATTGGATTTAAGGCATGCTCCACAGGAGAAAACATGTGCCTGGTACTCTAAATCTGGTCAAGAACTCATTTTTGGAAAGCTCACAGCTCCAGGGGGAATGTATGATTATTATTCTGCTAAATGGACATACTCCTATCACCATAGATTTGAATAAGAGTGTCTCCACAGGCTCATATGCTCAAATGCTTGGTTCCCAGTTAGTGGTGCTGTTGGGGAAGGTCAGGGAACCTGTAGGAGGCACAGACTTGCTGGAGGAAGCACAGCACTGGGGGTGGCCTTTGAGCTTTCATTACCTTGCTCCACTTGCAGTTTGCTCTCTGCTTCCCATTTGTCACTGAAGATGTGAACTCAAAGCTTTTGGCTCCGTCAGCACACCTGCCTGCAGCCATGACTCCCCACAGGATGCACTCTTAACTTTCTGCCATAAGCTCAAACATACTCTTCTTTTCATAGGTTGCCTCAGTCATAGTATTTTATCACAGCATCAGAAAAGTAACTAATTAAACTGCCTCTAAATTTGTATCTCTATACTCATAGATTACTGTAGCTCTCAGATCTCATCAGAGATGTTTCTTTTAGAGTGAATGGTGGTTAACACAGAATCTCACAAGTAGTCAAAGAGCACTGAATCAGTAGCCATGGACAGCTGGTGACTTCTGGGTAGGGGAAGAGTCAGTTTTCTTTAATGGTGTGGAGTTGGGGGTGAATATGGTCAGACTAAATTGTATACAATTCTAAACAACAACAACAACTAGATGCTCAAGAGCTGAGAAGATGGCTCAGTAGGGTAAAGGCTAGGGCCATCAAGACTTAAGTCCCAAGTTTGGTCTCCAGGATCCACATGTTGGAAGGAGAGAACCAACTCTTGTACGCTGTCCCCTTGACCTCCACATGCATGCAGCAGCGCGCACTTGTGGTTACTCTCTGTAATAAATATAAAAATTGCTGGGCGTGGTGATGCACGCCTTTGATCCTAGCACTTGGGAGGCAGAGGCACGCAGATCTCTGTGAGTTTGAGGCCAGTCTGGTCTACAGAGTGAGTTCCAGGACAGCCAGAGCTACAGGGAGACCCTGTCTCAAAAAGACCAAAAAAAAAAAATAAAAATTGAAAAAACCCATCCTTCTCTTCCTGGGTAATGCAAGGCTTGGCTCTGCTTTCTATCAGTTCACCTCTGTGTTTTCTGCATCATGACCACCTGTCTCTGCACACTCACATCAGGCTGACTTGGGGTGGTGTGGAGAGGTGTGCTTCCTAAGAGGAGCAAGCCAGTTTCTGCAGCTTGTCTCTCTTCCTCTTCTCCCAGGCATTTGAAGACTCATCTTCAGCTGAAGTGTTTAAAGCCCAAAGTCCTGGACTCACTCACATCTCATTCTCATTTCAATCCAATCCAACCCACCAGCAGACCCTGCACTCTGTCTTCCAATCCTCACTGTCCCCGTCACCTCTCTGGCACTACTATCCTCTGAGCTACAAAGACAGCTTCTACTCCAGCCACACAAGCAGCTTGTTTTTGAACAGCAGATGCCACTCCCGTAATGCCCTCTGACCCAAAGTCAAGATCTCTCCCCTCATTCTCTCCCCTCCCCATCCTCACCTGTCTTACCCTAGCTGCACTGTCTTCCATCTTTTCCCATAAGCACATAGTCATGTTCCACCTCAGGACTCCTGTGCTTCCCAACTTCACGATTGTAGTCTTCTCCCAATCAGCCTGGGACCTACTTTCTAAACCCTTCAAATCTTCCCGTGCTGACTATTCTATGTAGAACAATGAACCCACCTTCTCTTGGATTCTCTGTTTTATTTTGCTCCATAGTCACCCCCATGGTCTGACATATTTTGTACCTGACATATTTGTCATGTGTGTCTCCTATGTAAATTTCATGCATGCAGGATTTTTCTTCATTTGGTTCTCTGTCCATTCTCTGATACCTCCCTTTCATATTGAGTTGGAGAATGATGCTTTTCCCCCCTTTTGTTTAGAATAATTCGTATTAACCTGGGATGATTGATTTGTTTCTTGAAATCTCTCCTGTAGATCCATCTGGGCCTCATGCCTTTTACTTCCTATGTAGAAATAATGTTGCTTTGTTACCCTCTACTGCTGTGATAAAAACACTGACCAAAACTAACTTGGGGAAGAAAGGGTTTATTTTAGCTTACAGCATAGTCCATCATCATGGGCAGCCAAGGCAGAAACTCAGGGCAGGAACCTGGAGCATAGACCATGGAGGAACACTGCTTACTGGCTTTCCCCTCTGGCCTGTGCTCTGCCTGCTTTATGTATAACACAAGACCACCTGTCCAGGTGGGCTGCTCCCTCCCATCACTCAACAATCAAGAAAATGTCCCATAGACATGGCTGAAGGCCAATCCAGTGGAGGAAATGCCTCCTTCAAGTTATGGGGTGTCTTTAGCAATTAGGTTTTACTCTGTAGTTATGGTACATAACCAAGGCAGTGACAATAGCTTGTGTTGTATTGGAGACCCCATGAGCAATAATTCATAAGGGGTATCCCAAGCCCTTGCACCACAATTTAAATTTGTTTTGATTTGTTTATTTTTAATTTTGAGTGTATAAGTGTTTTGCCTTCATGTATGCAAGTGCATACATACATGCCCACAGAAGACAGAAGACAGCATTAGATCCCCTGGAACTGGAGTTAAAGACGGTTCTTAGCCACCATGTGGGTGCTGGGAATCAAACCCGGGTCCTCTGCAAGAGCAGTCGGTGCTCTTAACTGCTGAGCCATCTCTCCAGCCCCACAATTATACTTACTAAATGGATCGTGAGTTATTAGGCTTCCACGTGGCTTTTCATAATCCTTCCTTTGGGCTAGCCCTCCGTCTGCCCTCTGATTTCCCCGTACTTCCAATGCCCCTCCATGCGGGAGCCTCTCCACTCCCACTTCCTTTTGCTTATAGTCTACTACCTCAGTCTTGACATATTGACCTCCCAAAGCCCCCTTCTAGTTTATTGGCTTCCACTTTTGTGCCCGGGTAAACATACAAAACAAGAGATATGAAGCTAGGGATCCCCCCCACCCCCATGAGACAGATCATGTGACATTTGTCTTTTGAGCCTGAATTACCTGCTCAGTATAAATTTTCCAGTTCTGACCATTTACCTGAAAAATTCATAATTTACTTTTCCTTTGCAGCTGAGTAATATCCCATTGTGTATATGTATATTTCCCATTAAAAATCCATTTTTCTGTTGATGGACATGTAGGTTGATTCTATTTCCTAGCTATTGTGAATAGAGTGGCAGTGAACATGGATGTGTAAGTACGTCTGTAATAGGGTGTACTGTTCTTTGGGTGTATGCCCAGGCATGGTATAGCTGAGTCACATGGCCATTCTACTTTTAGTTTTTTGAGAGACCTCCAGGCTGATTTCCAAAGTGGCTGCACTGGTTTATACTCCCATTCACAGAGTGTGAAAGTTCCCCTTTTGCCACATCTATGAAGCAATTGTTGACATTTGTGATCATGGCCACTCTGACAGAGGTGAGATAGAATCTTAAAATCATTTTAATCTGCATTTCTCTGATCCCTAAGGATATTGGAGAGTTTTAAAAAGTCTTTATTGGCCAGTTGTGTTTCTTCTTTTGATTAGTTTCTCGTCACTTCCATAGCCCATTTTTGAATTGGGTTGTTTTCTTAATGGTTAGTTTTCTTAGTTTGTTGTAGACACTGTCTGTTAGATGAATAGCTGGCAAAGACTTTCTGCTATTCTGTGGGCTACATATTTACTAGCTTCACAGTTTCCTTTGTTGTATAGAGGCTTTTTAGTTTTGTGAGATCCCATCTGTTGATTGTTGGTCTTCTTTCCTGTGCTACTACAGTCTTATTCTGAAAGTCCGTTCTTGGGCCTGTAAATTGAATCCTATGCCATACTTTTTACTCCAGCAGTTTCAGGGTGTCATATCCTATGTTGATCCAGTTGGAGTTTTGTGCAATGTGAGAGATAAGGATCTAGTTTCAATTTTCTGCCTGTTGAAATCCAGTTTTCCCAGCACCAGTTCTTGAATGTTTCTTTTTTCCAATGTATATTTTTTGGCATTTTTTTTTTTTTTTCATCACGCCTTTGATCCTAGCACTTGGGAGGCAGAGGCACGCAGATCTCTGTGAGTTTGAGGCCAGTCTGGTCTACAGAGTGAGTTCCAGGACAGCCAGAGCTACAGGGAGACCCTGTCTCAAAAAGACCAAAAAAAAAAAATAAAAATTGAAAAAACCCATCCTTCTCTTCCTGGGTAATGCAAGGCTTGGCTCTGCTTTCTATCAGTTCACCTCTGTGTTTTCTGCATCATGACCACCTGTCTCTGCACACTCACATCAGGCTGACTTGGGGTGGTGTGGAGAGGTGTGCTTCCTAAGAGGAGCAAGCCAGTTTCTGCAGCTTGTCTCTCTTCCTCTTCTCCCAGGCATTTGAAGACTCATCTTCAGCTGAAGTGTTTAAAGCCCAAAGTCCTGGACTCACTCACATCTCATTCTCATTTCAATCCAATCCAACCCACCAGCAGACCCTGCACTCTGTCTTCCAATCCTCACTGTCCCCGTCACCTCTCTGGCACTACTATCCTCTGAGCTACAAAGACAGCTTCTACTCCAGCCACACAAGCAGCTTGTTTTTGAACAGCAGATGCCACTCCCGTAATGCCCTCTGACCCAAAGTCAAGATCTCTCCCCTCATTCTCTCCCCTCCCCATCCTCACCTGTCTTACCCTAGCTGCACTGTCTTCCATCTTTTCCCATAAGCACATAGTCATGTTCCACCTCAGGACTCCTGTGCTTCCCAACTTCACGATTGTAGTCTTCTCCCAATCAGCCTGGGACCTACTTTCTAAACCCTTCAAATCTTCCCGTGCTGACTATTCTATGTAGAACAATGAACCCACCTTCTCTTGGATTCTCTGTTTTATTTTGCTCCATAGTCACCCCCATGGTCTGACATATTTTGTACCTGACATATTTGTCATGTGTGTCTCCTATGTAAATTTCATGCATGCAGGATTTTTCTTCATTTGGTTCTCTGTCCATTCTCTGATACCTCCCTTTCATATTGAGTTGGAGAATGATGCTTTTCCCCCCTTTTGTTTAGAATAATTCGTATTAACCTGGGATGATTGATTTGTTTCTTGAAATCTCTCCTGTAGATCCATCTGGGCCTCATGCCTTTTACTTCCTATGTAGAAATAATGTTGCTTTGTTACCCTCTACTGCTGTGATAAAAACACTGACCAAAACTAACTTGGGGAAGAAAGGGTTTATTTTAGCTTACAGCATAGTCCATCATCATGGGCAGCCAAGGCAGAAACTCAGGGCAGGAACCTGGAGCATAGACCATGGAGGAACACTGCTTACTGGCTTTCCCCTCTGGCCTGTGCTCTGCCTGCTTTATGTATAACACAAGACCACCTGTCCAGGTGGGCTGCTCCCTCCCATCACTCAACAATCAAGAAAATGTCCCATAGACATGGCTGAAGGCCAATCCAGTGGAGGAAATGCCTCCTTCAAGTTATGGGGTGTCTTTAGCAATTAGGTTTTACTCTGTAGTTATGGTACATAACCAAGGCAGTGACAATAGCTTGTGTTGTATTGGAGACCCCATGAGCAATAATTCATAAGGGGTATCCCAAGCCCTTGCACCACAATTTAAATTTGTTTTGATTTGTTTATTTTTAATTTTGAGTGTATAAGTGTTTTGCCTTCATGTATGCAAGTGCATACATACATGCCCACAGAAGACAGAAGACAGCATTAGATCCCCTGGAACTGGAGTTAAAGACGGTTCTTAGCCACCATGTGGGTGCTGGGAATCAAACCCGGGTCCTCTGCAAGAGCAGTCGGTGCTCTTAACTGCTGAGCCATCTCTCCAGCCCCACAATTATACTTACTAAATGGATCGTGAGTTATTAGGCTTCCACGTGGCTTTTCATAATCCTTCCTTTGGGCTAGCCCTCCGTCTGCCCTCTGATTTCCCCGTACTTCCAATGCCCCTCCATGCGGGAGCCTCTCCACTCCCACTTCCTTTTGCTTATAGTCTACTACCTCAGTCTTGACATATTGACCTCCCAAAGCCCCCTTCTAGTTTATTGGCTTCCACTTTTGTGCCCGGGTAAACATACAAAACAAGAGATATGAAGCTAGGGATCCCCCCCACCCCCATGAGACAGATCATGTGACATTTGTCTTTTGAGCCTGAATTACCTGCTCAGTATAAATTTTCCAGTTCTGACCATTTACCTGAAAAATTCATAATTTACTTTTCCTTTGCAGCTGAGTAATATCCCATTGTGTATATGTATATTTCCCATTAAAAATCCATTTTTCTGTTGATGGACATGTAGGTTGATTCTATTTCCTAGCTATTGTGAATAGAGTGGCAGTGAACATGGATGTGTAAGTACGTCTGTAATAGGGTGTACTGTTCTTTGGGTGTATGCCCAGGCATGGTATAGCTGAGTCACATGGCCATTCTACTTTTAGTTTTTTGAGAGACCTCCAGGCTGATTTCCAAAGTGGCTGCACTGGTTTATACTCCCATTCACAGAGTGTGAAAGTTCCCCTTTTGCCACATCTATGAAGCAATTGTTGACATTTGTGATCATGGCCACTCTGACAGAGGTGAGATAGAATCTTAAAATCATTTTAATCTGCATTTCTCTGATCCCTAAGGATATTGGAGAGTTTTAAAAAGTCTTTATTGGCCAGTTGTGTTTCTTCTTTTGATTAGTTTCTCGTCACTTCCATAGCCCATTTTTGAATTGGGTTGTTTTCTTAATGGTTAGTTTTCTTAGTTTGTTGTAGACACTGTCTGTTAGATGAATAGCTGGCAAAGACTTTCTGCTATTCTGTGGGCTACATATTTACTAGCTTCACAGTTTCCTTTGTTGTATAGAGGCTTTTTAGTTTTGTGAGATCCCATCTGTTGATTGTTGGTCTTCTTTCCTGTGCTACTACAGTCTTATTCTGAAAGTCCGTTCTTGGGCCTGTAAATTGAATCCTATGCCATACTTTTTACTCCAGCAGTTTCAGGGTGTCATATCCTATGTTGATCCAGTTGGAGTTTTGTGCAATGTGAGAGATAAGGATCTAGTTTCAATTTTCTGCCTGTTGAAATCCAGTTTTCCCAGCACCAGTTCTTGAATGTTTCTTTTTTCCAATGTATATTTTTTGGCATTTTTTTTTTTTTTTGTGAAAAGTGAGGTAACTGTAGTTGCATGAGATAGCTTTCTATCTTCTAGTCTCCTTTTTAATTTCTTTTTTTATATTTTATTTATTTATGTGTATGAATGTATTGTCTACATATAGGTTTGTGCACCCATGTCATGCAATGCCGCGGAGGTCAGAAGAGGGCATCGGATTCCCCTGGAACTGGAGTTCTCCTGGAATTGGAGTTACAGATGGTTCTCAGCCACCATGTGGGTGCTGGGGATCGAACCCAGGTCCTCTGTAAGAGCAGTCAGTGCTCTTAACTGCTACACCATCTCTCCAGTCCTCCTTTTTAATTTCTTTCTTTAGTGTTTTCATTATAGAGGTCTTTCATGTCCTTGATTAGATTTTGTATTAGTCACTTTTCTGTTGCTGTGATAAACCACCATGACCAAAGGAACTTATAAAAGGAAGAGTTTATTTGAGCTTACGATTAATGGTTCCAGGGAATCAGAGTCCATTGTGATGGGAGGCATGGCGGCCGGGGCTGGAGCAGCAAGCCAAGGTTTGCAATAAGCACCATCAAGAGAAAGAGAAAGACTGGAGACAGCAAGGCTTGTTAAACTCACTAAGCCCGCCCCCAATGACGTACTTCCTCCAGCATGGCCACACCTTTTAAGACCTCCAAGACCAGTGCCACCAACTGGAGACAAAATGTCTGAATACTTAAAGCCTATGGGGGACATGCTCATTCAAACCACCACAGGTTTATTCCCAGATATTTAAAATTCTTAAAATATTTATTTTTATTTTTATGCATATGAGTGTTATGCCTTCATGTATGTAAGTGTGATCATGTCATGCAGTGCTCATGGAGGACAAAGAGGGCATTGGATTCCCTGGAACTGGAGTTATGGATGGTTGTTAGCCACCATGTGGGTGGTGGGATTCGAATCTGGGTCTTCTGCAAGAATACCCAGTGTTCTTAACCACTGGGCCATCTCTTCAGCCCCCAGCTTTTTGTGGTTATTATGAATAGGATTATTTCCTTGATTTATTTCCCAGTATGTTTGTATTTGGTACACTAGAAGGCTATTGACTTTTATGTATCAATTTTGTGTCCTGCCACTTTGCTGAATCATGTTTGTCAACTCTAAGAGATTTTTTGTGGTATCTTTCCCATCAATATATATATATATATATATTTATTGAATTATGCACATTTCATATAATACATTTTAATAATATTTAGACCCCCCCCTCTGTCTGCACTCCCCCATAGCCCTCCCACCAGGCTTCATGGATTCTGTCATATATGTTAAGACCTATTGAGTCAAGTTTGTGTCTTCAGATGTCCTTTGGTGAGAGTTCACCCATGGAACTCAGCTTATCTAGCGTCATTCCCTTAATTTGGTGGAGTCTTTAAGGTCTTTTAATTCAGAATCATATTTGCAGAATGCATTTATTTCTTTCCTTATTTGTGATTTTTATTCATTTCTCTTATTGTACTGCTCTCACTAAACTCCAAGCATTACACTAAGTAGAAGTTTTGGTTCTGATCTCAGTTGGAGTGCTTTGAATTTTTCTCCATTTAGCGTGGTGTTGGTCATAGGTTATTGTATATAGCCCTTATTAGGTTGAGATCTGTTTCCTGCATCCCTATAGTCTCCATGACTTTGATCATGAAGGGATGTTGGATTCTTGTCAAAGGCTTTTTCTGCATCTACTGAGATAATTATGTGATTTCTGTCTTTTAGTCCATTTATGTGATGAATTATATTTATTGGTTTATGTTTGCTGAACTATCCCTGGAGCACTGGAATAAAGCCAAGTTGGCTATGGTGAATGATCTTTTTTGCTATGATATTGGATTCAGCTTGTGAGTATTATATTGAAAAGTTTTGCATCTGTGTTAATAAAGAAGATCTGTCTGCAATTTTTTTGATGGTGTCTTTATTTGATTTTGGTATCAGGGTGATACTGATTTCATGAAAAGAGTTTGGAAGTCTTCCTTTCCTTTCCATTTTAAGGAATAATTTGAGTAGGATTTATATTAGTTCTATGATGGTCTGGTAGAATCCTGCAGTGAATCCATCTGGTCCTGGGCTTTTTCTAGTTGGGAGACTTTTTGTTACTGCTTCAATCTCATTGATGGTCACAGAACTGTTTAAATTATTTATTCCATTTTTGTTTAGCTTGGCATATCACATACATCTAGAAATTCATCTATATCTTTATTTTTATGTGTACAAGTGTACTGTCTGCATGTAGGTTTGTGAACTCGTGTCGTTCAATGACGTGGAGGTCAGAAGAGGGCATCGGATTTCCCTGGAACTGGAGTTAAAGACTGTTCTCAGCCGCCATGAGGGTGCTGGGGATCGAACCTGGGTCCTCTGCAAGAGCAGTCAGTGCTCTCAACTGCTAGGCCATCTCTCCAGCCCCTCATCTAAATCTTTTTATCTCTTCCAAATTAGTGATGTATATAGATTTTTGAGGTATGAGCTTATGATTTTCTGAGTTTCTTTTGTCTGTTGTAATGTTTTCATTTTCATCTCTAATTTATTAATTTGCATCTTCTCTCTTCTTCTTATGGCAAATTTGGCTAAGAGTTTATGAGCTTTATCATTTCAAAGAACCAGCTCTTTGAGTTATCAATTTTTTGTATTTTTTTTTCGATTTCATTAATTTCTGCCCTGATTTTTGATTTTTATTATTTCTTTCCTTCTTCTGGTTTGGGGTTTGGTTTGTTCTTGTTTTTCCAAGACTTTAAAGTATATCATTAATTTTATTTATTGGAGATCTCTCAAATCTTTTGAAGTAGGCACTTAGCACTGTAAACTTTCCTTTTAGGACTGTCTTCATTATGTACCACAGATTTTAATATGTTGTGTCTTCATTTTTATTATGTTCTAGGAGTTTTTTGATTTCTTTCTTGATTTCTTCAATGACTTACACTTCATTCAATAGTGTATTGTTTAGTCTCTGTGAATTTGTGTGCGTCCTTTAGTTTCTATTGCTGTTTACATCTAGCTTTATTCTATTGTGGCCAGATAGAATATAGGATAGTCTTTCAATTTTCTTATTTTTGTTGAGTCTTGCTTTGTGTCCTAATATGTGATCAGTTTTGGAGAAAGTTCCATGGGCTACTAAGAAGAATGTGTATTATTTCGTATTTGGGTGGAATGTTCTATAGATGTCTGTTCAGTCCACTCAATTTAACTCTAATGTTTCTCTGTTTATTTTCTGTCTGGCTAATCTATTCATGAGACTGAGGTATTGAAGTTGCTCACTAACACTATGGGATTTATCTGTGGCCTTGGATCTAGTAGTCTTTCTTTTATGAAATTGGGTGGATCTGTGTTTGGTGTATATATGTTTAGAATTATAATCTTTATTTACCTTATGTTTTGAAACAGGATCACCAATGGAACCTGGAGCTTGGTGTTTGGATAGACTGGTTGGCCAGTCAGCCCCCAGAATCTGCTGGGGTCGCAGATGTAGTGCCATGCCTGGGTTTATTTGGGTGCTGGATCTGAACTCAGGTCCTTGTGCTTGTACAGCCAGCACTTTATCCTGAGCCATCTCCCCAGCCTAATCATGTACTTTGCAACTTTTGTATAATTTTCTTTTGAAGTATCTGTTGAAAATATTTCCCCATGTGAAAAAAAATTAGATTTTTATACATATTATGCTGACATAATTTTTTTTTGTCTTTTTGAGACAGGGTCTCCCTGTAGCACCAGTTGATCTGGAACTCTCTATGTAGTCCAGGATGCCCTTGAACTCAAAGAGATCCACCTACCTCTGCCTCCCGAGTGCTGGGATTAAAGGCATGCTCTACCACGCTGGTTTATGGTGATATAATTTATGCATTAATGCTTCTTTTATAGTTAGTATTTGTTGTGTTCTATATAGGAAATCTTTATTACTCACAATTACCTTTATTTTCTTTAGTAAGTTTCATAGCTTTATCTTTTCTTTCTTCTTTTTTTCTGAGAGAGGGTCTCATTCTGTATCCCAGTGTATTAGTCACTTTTCTGTTGCTGCGATAAACCACCATGACCAAGGGAACTTATAAAAGGAAGAGTTTATTTGAGCTTACAATTGATGGTTCCAGGGAATCAGAGTCCATTGTGGTGGGAGGCATGGTGGCCAGGGCTGGAGCAGAAAGCCAAGGTTCACATCTCGCAATAGGCACCGTCAAGAGAGAGAGAGACGGGGCTGGAGAGATGGCCTAGTGGTTAAGAGCGCCGACCGCTCTTACAGATGACCCGAGTTCGATCCCCAGCACCCACATGGCGGCCGAGAACCGTCTGAAACTCCAATTCCAGGAGAACTCCAGTTCCAGGGGAATCCGACACCCTCTTCTGACCTCCGCGGCATTGCATGACACGGGTGCACAGATCTACATGCACAGTACATTCATACACATACAGAATTAAATAAAATTAATAAAAAAATAAAAAAAAAACTAATTAAAAAAAAAGAGAGAGAGAGAGAGAGACTAGAGACAGCAAGGCTTGTTAAACTCACTAAGCCCGCCCCCAACGACATACTTCCTCCAGCATGGCCACACCTTCTAAGACCTTCTAGAACAGTGCCACCAACTGGGGACAAAATATCTGAATACTTAAAGCCTGTGTGGGACATTCTCATTCAAACCACCATACCCAGGTTGACTTCAAACTGGCCAATACTCCTGCCTCAGCCCCCCAAGTTTTGGGATGCAGGTGTGAACCATCATGCCCATCTTCTTTTAGATGTAGTTGTATGTGTTAATATTTGCACATGGTTTGGGTACAGACCATTGGCATGTTTGGCTGTTTCCACACTGTTTATTTGACAAGACCATTCTTGTGCTACTCTTGTTGGAAATAATTGAGTATTTATGTATATGAGTCTCATCTGTTCCATTGATTGGTGTCTTTATTCTTATGTCAATAATCAATCTTCAGTACTGTACCAGTTTAGTAAGTCTTGGAATCAGATAGTTTAGTAAGCTTTTTTTCTTCTGCAAAATAGATGGAACTATTCTAAGCGTTTTGAATTTACATGTAAATTTTAGAATCAGTTTGTTAATTTTGTAGATAAAGGGTTGTATTAAGTCAATTTGGAAGCAATTGACATTATTTTGTCATTATTGGGTTGATTTCCCTGTGAACATGGATTATTTTTCCTTGTTTGTTTTCTAAAAAAATATTTTATTTATTATTTTTATTTTATGTGTATGAGCATGTTGCTTGCATGTACATAAGTGTACCCAGGTCATGGAATGCCTACAGAGGTCAGAAAAGGGTGTCAGATCTCCTGGAACTAGAATTGTAGACAATTGTTAGCTGCCACGTAGGTGCTGGGAATTGAACCCAGGTCTCTGCAAGATCATCCAAACCTCTGAGCCATCTCTCCAGCCCCAATTCTAGTAATTTCTATGCTCATGTTTTGCTTAGGATTTTCTTGTATACAGTTATGCCTGAAAATAAATAATTTGCTTAACATCTTTGCTCTGGTTATGTCTTCCTGCATGATCCTGAAGATGCTGGTGAAGGTAGGCGTCCTTGCCTATTCCTGATGTAAGGGAGCACCCTCGGTCCTTCACTGCTGAGCTGTATATTGTCAGATGTATCTTTGCAGATGTGCTTTATCAGTGTGAAGGCATTCTTATTTAACTTTGTTGTCGGTGTGTATATTTTGAGATAGAGCTTGGCTGTTAGCCAAAGGTATCCTTGAACATGGTATCCTTCTGCTTCAATCTCTAGACTATTTGGGGTCACAGGTGTGTGCCACCATGCCCAGATGGAAGTTTTATTTTCCATGAGAGTTTTCAATCATTAATGAGAATCAAGATTTATCAAATAGTTTTTCTTCACGTATGGAAAGCATCTTAATTCCGTTAATGTGTTGAACTGTAATAATTTTAAAATGTTTAACCTTGAATTCTTGAGATAAATCCCACTTGACTGTGATAAATCATCCTTTTATAACACTGCTTGGTTCAACTTCATATTTTAAGAATTTATGCTTTTATGTTCATGAAGAATATTAGCTTCAGTTTTATTTCTTTATAATATCTTTTAAAGACAAAATGAGATGAGCTACATTTCTTCTCTATTTCCTAGAACTGTTTGTGTAAGACTGTTATCTCTTCCTTAAATATTTGATAGAATTCACCAGAGAAGCTGTTCTAGACCTCTACTTTTAGTAATAGATTTAAAATCACAGAATTAATTTAATAGATATAGGTTTATTCATTGATATTTTTCTTGGTGTTAGTTTTGGCAATCTATCTTTTAAGCAGTGTTGCTATCTAATTTGCTGAGGTTTGGAGCATATGGTTATTTATGCTTTCTTCATCTTTTCCTTCTTCTTTTAAGTTTTTTAATTTTTTAAAATTTTATTTATTATTTTGTGTGTACGAGTATACTGTCTGCATGTAGGTAGGTGCACCCATGTCGTGCAATGCTGCGGATTCCCCTGGGATTGGAGTTAAAGACGGTTCTCAGCTGCCATGTGGGTGCTGGGGATCAAACCCCGGTCCTCTGTAAGAGCACCTGGTGGTCTTAACTGCTGAGCCATCTCTCCAGCTCCCATCTTCTTATTATTTGTCTTTTTGATACAGGGTCTCCCTGTAGCTCTGACTCTCCTGGAACTCACTGTGTAGACCAGGCTGGCCTAGAATTCGCAGATATCCACCTAACTCTGCCTCCTGAGTGGGATTAAAGGTGTGTGCTACTATGCCCAGCTTTATTAAAACCACTGAGCCATTTCTTTAGTCCCTCTTCACATTATTATTATTATTATTATTATTATTATTATTATTATTTGAGACAGGGTCTCCCTATAGCCCCAGCTGGCCTGGAACTCACTTTGTAGACCAGGCTGGCCTGGAACTCACAGAGATCTGCCTGCCTCTGCCTCCCGACTGCTAGGATTAAAGGCATGTGCCACCATACCTGGGTTAAAGATGGTTCTTAACCTCTATGTGGGTGCTGGGAACCAAACCTAGGTCCTCTGCAAGAGCAGTCGGTGCTCTTAACCGCTGAACCATTTCTCCAGCCCTTCACATTATTATTATTTTTTAATTTTATTTATTTTTTATGTGTATGAATGTACTGTCTGCATGGAGGTTGGCGTACCCATGTCATGCAATGCTGTGGAGGTCAGAAGAGGGTGTCAGATTCTCCTGGAACTGGAGTTAAAGATGGTTCTCAGCCGCCATGTGGGTGCTGGGAATCGAACCCAGGTCCTCTGCAAGAGCAGTCGGTGCTCTTTACCACTAGGCCATCTCTCCAGCCCCCCACATTATTTTTTAAACACTGTTTATAGGATATGATGTGATTCTTCCTCTTCCATTTCTGATGTTAAGGAATTTATGTCTTCTTGGTTAGTTTAGTTATACCCAAGTTAATTTTTTCCTCTGTTTTCTTTGCCCCCACTTTCTACTTCTTTCAAGAGAGGAAATAGTAGAGACAACTCACAGTTTGTTTCAGCAGTGAGCTATATTAGTCATAATACATATGTTAGTATCAACTCAAATAATGCACAGAAACTGCGATGCTGGCTCATGCCAATAATCCCAATACTAGGGAGGCTGAAGCCAAATCATTGCTTTGAGTTTAAGAACAGCTTAGGTTACAGTGTGAGACCCTGTCTCAACCCTTTTCCCCATAAAACAAAACAAACAAAGTACAAGGAAAACAAACACAGCTAAAAATTATTATGTAGCCTATACGAATGTGAAGAAGTGGAGGAAGGGAACAGCTTATGAAAACTATATACCCATTTTCATAGTAGGAAGTCAATAATAGATGAAGAACACTTTAAAATGTGGCAGTAATACCAGAAGAGCTAAAGGAATTGAAAAATGAGTGTTCAGGTTGTGAATCTGGGGAGTGTGGTGGGTCACAGCTATTTTTCATTTAAATATTATTCTATTGATTATTTGACTTTAAAAATATGATGTGTGTATTATGATTATAAAATAACAATTTAATTTAACCCTTCAATATCAGAACAGTAAACACACATGTAGGCATCAAGGTTGGTGAAGCTACAGCCCTTGATGCTGGTGTCCTTGGTGAAAGAAAGGAGAAAATGAGCCTGGGAGGCAGCCGAGGGCCCTGGGATGTGCAGATCTGGTCTTTGGTGGGTATGCCTCGACTTTCAGTAGTACTAAAACATGGATAATTTCAGTGTCAACTGCAAACATCTGGGAAGAGAGGGCCACCACTGGGCAATTGTCTCTACTGGACTGGCCTGTGGGCATGTGAGCAAGGCATTTTCTTGACTGTTGAGTGACATAAGAGGGTCCAGCCCACTGTGGGAGGTGCTGCCCCTAGGCAGGTGGTCCTGTGTTGTAGAAGAAAGCAAGCTGAGTACAGGCCAGGGGAACAAGCCAGTAAGCAGTGTTCTGCTGTAGTCTCTGGTTCAGCTTTGCCTCCAGGATCCTGCCCTAGGTTCCTGCCCTGACTTTCTTCAGTGGTGGACTTGGAAGAATAAGATGAAATAACCCTTTTCCTTTCCAAGTTGGTTTTGGTCATGGTGTTTATCACAGCAAGAAAAAGCAAACTAGCACAGTGCCTTTTATTTTAATTTAGTTATAAAATCTACATGTATTCTTACTCTAATGAAATTATTATACAGGGGATATTACCAAACCTGTTGGGCTCCAACTTATGATTATGACATAAATGTGCTTATCCTTTTTTTATTAGGCAGTTTCTTCCAGTTTTTAAGAAGAATTTTCATATGTTTTGCTTTATTTCATCCTTTCTTTAGCCTTGTAAGCCTGGTGTCATTATAGATAGTATTATCACTTTGCAGCAGAGTTAAAAGATGTGTCAAGGTCACATTGATAGTAAGTGCCTGAAGAGGGTGGACTCTACATTATTTACTTCCACTATTACCTCCATAATAGACACAGTTAAATCTTAAAGTTTTAAACTTGTTTACTTACTTATGTGCATATTTTCATAAGGATCACCTGAAATGAAAATGAAATGGCCAGTAGTGAATGGAACCTGTCTGGTTTGGTCTAGACAGGTTTTTTTTTTTGTTTGTTTGTTTTGTTTTTTTGAGACATGGTCTCCCTGTAGCCCCAGCTGTCCAGGAACTCGCTATGTAGACCAGGCTGGCCTTGAACTCACAGACATCCTTCCTGCCTCTGCCTCCGGAATGCTGGGATGAAAGGCATGCGCCATCACACCTGGCTAGACAGGTTTGAATATAGACTGTAGCTATTTTCTCTTTCACCCTTGAAGGGCTGTTTAAATCTCAGCCTCTTTTCTTCACATGGACTGAGATTATTGCTTCTTCCCTCATTGAATTCTCCTTAAGGATTAGTAGACACAAAATGCTTATGACAACACCGAGTTTTGCTTTTCAGTCATTCCTAAAGATATATGTAAAACAAAGCACAGGATCCTCAAGATGAACCTTCATCCCCCTTTTAGTATGGGCTTAATAATTGCTTAACTAATTTTTCTCAGTGATATAAAACCTATGAGCTAATTTAATAATTTACATTGGTTATTATTTTTTTTTTTGTGGTATAGAACACTAATATTGGCCCCATATCAAAAGGACAATTCTGAACTAAAAAGAAATGAGACTGTTCAGGAGGCAGATGCAGGTGAATTCAAGACCAATCTGGTCTATATAGTTGAGATCTGCCTAAAAAACAACAATGGAACAAAAAAAGAAAAAGAAATTGTATACGAACATCAAAGCAAAACTGACATCATTTTAAAAATTAAGGTACTTTCAAAGATCACCTTTCTCATAAAGTGAGACATTAAGAATGAGACTACATGCCGGGCGTGGTGGCGCACACCTTTAATCCTAGCACTTGGGAGGCAGAGGCAGGCGGATCTTTGTGAGTTCAAGGCCAGCCTGGTCTACAGAGTGAGTTCCAGGACANAAAAAAAAAAAAAAAAAAAAAAAAAGAATGAGAGTACATGTATAGAGAGTTTGCTTTTGCAAAATGCTATATATAGAAGAGAAAATGTTGACTAATAGATATAGTTAGCGGGGATCATCTCTCAGGATTGGGGTTATGTTGGGAGGGGCCTTGACCTATTTGTTTACAGATACTCTCTTTTTGTCTGAAAAAAAAAAAGAGTATGTTAAAAATAATTAGATGAAAAAGAACCCTTCCTGAAACACAAGTGTTTGGCACTACTTGCCCTCCTTCAGTTCCTGCTGATCACTTCTTGCCAAATGCAGAGACACCTTGAGTGGCAGGCCTTTCATTCCTGGTTGCTGTAAGCACCACTGAACCCCTTTGTACCATGGGTTTGCATCTGTTTTCCATGCAGGAGGTGTGTTCAGGACTCTAGCCTCATAGTCAAAACAACTCAGGATTAGAGGAAATTTGTTCACATTAAAAAAGAGATTTTTTTTTTCCTGCTAGTCTTCCTTGCCCTCATCTGACCTAGCTCAGACATTGTGGCTGTCAAAACCACTATAATGAAACACACTTCTAAGTAGGGATTAGCAAGGGACTGTGGCTGTTATCTCACGCCCCAAGAAGACAGTTGAGTTCTGCCTTTCAGTCATTCCTAAAGATATTTGTAAAAGCAAAGCACAGGGCACTCTAGCTGAATCTTCATCTCAGGCCCACCCAGGCTCTAGCCAAAGCTCCCTTCCGAAGTTCCACCTCTCCGTGTTTTTCCTCTGCCCCTTTCTTCCTAGAGCTCTTGGTTATTCCCCAGGAGCTGGGAGAGAGTGTGGGGGAGGCTGGCTTGGGCTTCAACAGCTGTGTGGAGCAAGGGAGACAGCAACAATTCGCAGCAGGCTGTTCTCCTGTTTACCACCCAGTAGCCTCACCTCTGCCCGGTGGCTTTTGGGTTTCTGTCCAGCCGCCACAGGAGAGTTCATCAGTTATAAATGCTTCTAGAGCTTGCCTTACTAAGGTCTAATGATGTCACCATTCTCCATAACCAGGAGCCTGCTCTACCACAAGGTGATGCTCCTCCATTATTGATTGGTACTTGAAGTGTAAATAAAATAACTGGGTGCTCATTTTCACACTGTAGTGTGTGTTTACATAAACAGAACCTGACCATGGGCAGCTGTTGTACTTTATCTCAGCAACATCCAGAAGCTGGCTGCTGGATTGGTGGCAAAGCTCTCATCCCTGTCATCTCCATGGTGACATTATTGATACAGTTTCTGAACTCTGGTTTACATCTATATGCTTTTTCATTTTCAACCTGAACACTCTTATTTGAGTATGAAACACTAAAAGAAATGACTCTGGAAAGACTGTCTTGTGAAAGAAGAAAAGATGACATCAAAGGCCATGTGATTATCTTATGACTCAGATTCTAAGGAGTTAGCAGTATTAATTAATGTTTCTTATTGCTATGTGTGGTGGTTTGAATAAGAAATGCCCCCCCCCATAGGTTCATGTATCTGAATACTTGGCCCCAGTTGGTGGTGCTGTTTGTGGAGAGTGAGGAGGCTTCCTTGCTAGAGGAAGCATGCCACTGGGAGTGGGCTTTGAGAGTTCATAACCTTGCTTCCAGTTTCCCTCTCTTGCCTTCCTGTTTGCCATTGAAGACATGAGTCACAGCTTCCCGATTCAGCCACCATACCTGCTTGCTGCCATACCTCTCTATCCTAATGGATTCTTTATCCCCCTGGGATTGTAAGCCCAAATAAACTCCTTCTTCTATAAGTTGCCTTGGCCATGTTGTTTTCACAGCAACAGAAAAGTAGCTAGTAGAGAAGTTGGTACCAAGAGTGGGGTGTTACTATGAAGAACCTGGCCATGTTGTTTATGGAGGAATATGGAAGACTTTGGAACTTCAGACTAGAAAAGTGGTTGAATGCTATAAGCAGAGATTAATGGGCTATTCTAGTAGAAGCCTGCTTCAAGATGCTTCAGAAGGACAGGGACACAAGGACCTAAATCACAACTGGTTTAGAAGCTAGAATTCTTGCGATTTTTGGCAAAGAATCTGGTTGCTGTCTGCCTGTATCCTAAGAATATGTCTGAGGCTGACCTAGAAAGTAATAGAAAGTTTCTCTGGTGGAGGAAATATCAAGATAGCATAACATTGAATCTATGGGGTGGTTATCGATGGCAATGGTTATGCCAGTCTACAATGAAAAATCAAGCAGAACAGAGAGAAATACAAAATGTACAGTTTTGAGAAAAAGACAGCACTGGGAAGCTTAATATTATAGCCAAAGCATGTGCTGGAAGAGAGGCTGTGATTGTTAAGGAGATTAGCACCATTAAGGACAGGCTTCCTGCTCAGCACTGGAACTATGGAAAGGGTGCCCTCAGGACAAGACCCCATCCAGGTAAGCTTCTAATTTAAAGGAAAAGTCCTAAGGAGTTTTCTGTTTCTAGAAAATAACACATATAGAAGCTCCTGTAAATGTGCTTCAAGGGCCAGGTTCATCCTAAGCTCACACTGAACTTGATCATGTTATTTGTGTGGTATTGGCTTCAGAAGAATGAGAGATAGGAGAGTGAGGTGGTCCTGGAGTCCCACTCCATGTTTCAGAGAACTGATGAGGCCAGGCAACATGTACTAGTCCTGGAGGTGCTATAAGAAGGCCCTGAGCGGCAAAGAGGCTGTGAGGGGTCATTGTGAAAGTGAAGCCTGAGTGATAACAGAGACCCTCAAATGTTGGAGATGTCAAAGCCATGAGCTATCTGCTAAAGAAACTGGAATACAGGGAGTGGAACCAGCCTAAGAGAGGTGTTGTAGACAGCAAAGCTGGAGATCATAGTCATCTAAGCCCCTTGTGACTGAAGTCCCAGATATCATATGTGGATCTGTAGGATTTAGGGTTTGCCCTGCTGGTTTTTGGTTTCATTTTGGTCACATATTTCCTCACTCCATTCTTCCTTTTTGGAATGGGAATTCCATGCCATGGTATACTGGGCATATGTAATTTGTTTTTTGATTTTGCAAGGGGTTATATTTAAGAGAATGACTTGAGTCTCAGCAAAGACTATGAATAGTGTTGAGACAGTGGAAGATTATGGGGGCTTTAAAGTTGGACTAAATGCATTTTGCTTTGTGATATGTCCATGAGCTCATTGGAGCCAGGGAGTCAAATGTGGTGATCTGAATGAGAAATGTCCCCTATAGGAGCCAAGGATTTGAACATTTGGACCCCAGTTGGTAACACTGTTAGCAGAGGTTCAGGTGGGGCAGTCTTACTGGCAGAAGCACAGCACTGGGGGTGGTCTTTGAGAGTTTATGGTCTACTTTGTTGCCTTCTAGTTTCTCTCTGTACTTCCTGTTTACAGAGTCATCTGCTGCCGTGCTTCTCCACCATGCTGGACCCCTCTGGAATTGTAAGACAAAATAAATTCTTTCTCCTATGAGTTGCTTTGGTCATGGCCTTTTATCACAGAAACAGAAAAATAACTAACACACTGTATAACAAAAATACCTGACAAAAGCAATTTAAGGAAGGAAGGGTGTTCTGGGTATGCTAATGCACTCCTTTAATCCCAGCACTCAGGAGGGAGAGGCAGGCGGATCTCTGTAAATTCAAGGTCAGGCTGGTCTACATAGTGAGTTCCAGGCCAGCTGGAGCTACAGGTGGACCCTGTGTCAAACAAACAAACAACTTGGTTTATTTTGGCTCATTGTTTAAGAAGGGAAGAAAGGATTCAGTCTATCATGATGGGGAAGTCACGGTGACAAGAGAGAGACGCAGCTGGTCATATTACACCACAATCCGGAAGCACGGGAGAGAAAAAGAAAGGGAGGAGGGAGGAGAAACAGAGAACTTCTGCTGCTCAGTTGGCTTTCTCTTTTTTATTAATATGGGCCTCCAGCTCATGAGACGGTGCCATTCATACTCAGATCATCCCTGTTCACTTAAACCTTTTTCTGAATACTACTGTTGACATACCAGGAATGGGTTTCCATGGCAATTATAAATCCCTTCACATTGATAATAAAAATTAACCATCACAACTTCATCTTTTGTCAGCTTGACACTGAAACCTACCACTTTAGATAACAACATTGAACCTCTTTGGCTCCAAAAATCTCATCTACATCTTATAATGCAAAATACATTTGGCTCATCTCTAAAAGTCCTCATGGTCCTTAATAGTCCCAACACTGTTCAAAAGGCCAGTGTCTCTTCTGAGGGTCTGGGAAATCTCTTAAAAAACAGGTTACACTCCCGGGGCTGGAGAGATGGCCTAGTGGTTAAGAGCGCAGACTACTCTTGCAGAGGACCTGGGTTCGATCCCCAGCACCCACATGGCGGCTGAGAACCGTCTTTAACTCCAGTTCCAGGGGAATCCGACTCCCTCTTCTGACCTCTGCGGCATTGCATGACACGGGTGCACAGACTTACATGCAGACAGTACATTCATACACATAATAAATAAAATAAAATAAAAAAAACAGGTTATACTCCCTCACTCTACAATGACACAGAGTAAACATTGCTATTCCAAAAGGGAGGGATGGGAGCATAGCAAGGATAAATTGGACCCAAAGAAGTTTCCAACAGGGCGAATACTAAATCTTTGCAGCTGTATATCTGTCATCTGGACTTCTGATGGAATCATCTAGACTCCTCAGGGCTAGGGTAGCCCTACCTCTACAGCTCTGCTACTTGTAACACATACAGCTTTTCTCTTCACTCCATGCTTGAAGTTTTCTTTGGCAGACATCCCATGGCCTTGGCACTTCCAGCATCCTAGCGTCTCCATTATATAATTAAGCTTCACATTCAGAGATCCATGCAGTGGCTTCTCAGAGACTCCTTGAAGGAACTCTGACCCTGCCTCACATGACCTCACCTCAGTGGTTCTTTGGAGCCTGGGTGCAACACTCCATGAACTTCTCAATCTTGCATCTTTCATGCTTGTAAAACAAATGTGACATGGATGACACTGCCAAGTTATGCTGCTCAGGATTTGGCTTGGTGCCCTTGGCTCAAAGCTGTATTGCCCTCTCTATGGATAGGCTATTATTTTCAACCAGGGGATCCCAATACCTTCTAAGAGCTTCCCAGCTTTGACTCTTTTTTTTTTTTTTTTTAATGAACTTGCATTTTTCCAGATAGAGCCTTTGATGGGCCAGGTCTTGCCTTTCCTATTGTCCCTGTGCAGAGCATTAAGTTTCTCTTTAATGGTGTTAATCTTATAGCTGCTTTCTCAGCATGTACTTGTTAGCCTCTTTAAACTTATTCCTCTCTTCACAAAATAGCTAATTTTTCAGCTTTACTTGTTACTTTCTCTCACTGTAGACCTAAATAAGGATGGTGAGCAGTCACCATGGCATGGCCCGAATGCTACCTTGTTCTGTCCATCAGTCCATTACTTTGAATTCAGTCTCACCTAAGTTCTCAGGGCAGGGGTAAAATGCAGTCACATTCTTTGACAGAATATAACATGAATAGCTTCTAGACCAGATCCTGATAGGGTTCTTGTTTCCCTCTGAAATGTCTTGAGTCAGTCCTCTACTGTTTTCATCTCTCTCAGCAATATGGTCTTCCAAACTCCCACCAGAATGGCCCAGTGAGCTCTGTGTACAGCATCCTCACGGTTTTCTAGCCCAATGCTCCATGGTGAGGTGACTATAGATAATGATAACATTAAAGGGCTGTGTATTTCAAAATGCTAGAAAAGAGTTTGAAAATTTTCACTATAAAAAAGTGATAAACGTTCGAGAACTTGATTTAAGTCTTGTACAATGTATTCACATATTAAAATATTATATGATTGACATCTTACAATTAGATTTTACATTTTAATTTTATGTAGCCCAGGTTGACCTCCAGTTCACTATGTAGCACCTTGGATGCCTCATCTTCCTTCTTCCACTTCCCAA
This sequence comes from Rhizomys pruinosus, assembly GCA_009823505.1. Classification (NCBI taxonomy): domain Eukaryota; kingdom Metazoa; phylum Chordata; class Mammalia; order Rodentia; family Spalacidae; genus Rhizomys; species Rhizomys pruinosus. Next base: position 105,260 of record VZQC01001144.1, on the reverse strand, counting down.
ATGCTAGGATTATAGGCTTATGCCACCTCATCCTATCGCAGAGATACATGCACATCTATGTTTATTTGAAGATCTCTTCACAATCGGGAAGAGCTGGAAGCAATCCAAATGTCCCTCAACCAATGAGCAGATAAAGAAAATGTGGTACATCTATGCAATGGAGTTCTCTGCAGCGGTAAAGAAAGATGACATCATGAACTTTGCAGGTAAATGGATGGAACTAGAAGACATTATGCTAAGTGAAGTAACACAGTCCCAGAAAAATAAACGAAGATTGGTATCCCCCATTTGTGGACGCTAGCACCAAATCCCTGGTTGCAAAGCAAACTAAGCATCATTAATGTTCTATTTCTTTTTATCCGAAAACAGTGGGAAGATTAAAAGGTGAATCCCTTAAAGGGCTCTAGAATTAACTTACCACTTATGTTCAGACTTTGTAATATTGGTATATGGGTAGAGGGTATGTATGCATATTTTAGAGTAATATAAAATTAAAGGGAAAATGTGAATTCTTAAACACATTTAGGAATTAACTTATAGATTATTTTCAGTCATTATAATTTAGGTATATGTGTGACATATATTAGAGCAATACAAATTGGAGGGAACAACAACAGCAAAAAGGACTGGGTCAAAGAACTGACTGAAAAGTAAACTTCTGCCCCAAACAGTAAACTTCTGCAAAGAAAAACTTCAAAAAGACTGAGAAAAAGATGCAAGACATGTACGGCAGAATGCATGAGCTTGGGTGGGGTGGGGGGGCATGGGAAGGAGGAATGAGTTTAACTGGATTGAGAAGTGTATGAAATGCACAAAACTTCAATAAAATATTAAAAAATTTTAAATTTTATGTATCAGTTACAATAAATTAAATTAGAAAGAAATAATCTTTAAAAATATATTTATTTTATGTGTGTGTGTGTGTGTGTGTGTGTGTGTGTGAATGCCACGTATGTCTGGGTATTTTTAGAGGCCAGAAGAGGATGTCAGATCCCCTGTAGCTGGAGTTACAGGCAGTTGTGAGTCACTGGACATGGGTTCTGGGTCCTCTGCAAGAACAGCAAGTGCTCTTAACTGCTAAGTCATTTCTCCAGCCTTGAAGAACTAATCTTTAAAAATTACAACTGGGGCTGGAGAGATGGCTCAGCTGTTAAGAGCACTTGCTTCTCTTACAGAGGACCTGGGTTCAGTTCCCAGCACCCACATACCAACCAACAACCATCTGTAACTCCATTTCCAAGGGTTCCAATGCCCTCTTCTGGCCTCCATGGGCACTGCATACACGTAATGTACATAATTACATACATGCAGGCAAAACACTCATACACATAAAATAAAAATAAATAAAACATTAAAAACTAAAATTCAGCAAAGAAAACAACAACAGTGAAAGCATATAATGGTCAACCTGAGACAAATCAAGCTTTGAAATAACTGTAGTAACAGATAATCTACCAGTGTATGAAGTAGAAATCCAAGCCCACATGGATAGAAATAAATGGTTGGGAAGTGTTATAGAATGTAGAGAATCAACTGATGAATGCAGAGAAATTTGAAAATCACTACTGACAGCTATTCTAGTAACAATTCAGAAACATGACTGGTTACTGAAATTGGCAAAATTTGATGAGAATTAAGATATTAACAGAGTCTCAAAATATCTCCCTATAAAACACAAAGGATCAAGAGTAACTTTACAGGGCAGACACCTAGCACACACACCACCATCCTTAAATGGTCAAAGTGAGCATCACTAATGGCGGGGCAAGTTTAACCTGGATCACTTATGGGTTAGTGGTGAGGGGATAGCAGCTCTCTGCCATTTTCTCAAACACACAGAGCCAGGGGCGAAGGAGACCAAGTGCAGCTACAAGGTGGTAGGCCTGGACTGGACCCTTTTTCTATGGAGGACATTACCGGGACAATCGCAGTTTGAAGGGGTTCCCTGATGGGGTTAGAGAGATGGCCCAGTGCCTAAAGGCACTGGCTGCTCTTACAGAGGACTGGGGTTCAGTTCTTAACACCCACATGACAGCTAATAAAAATCTGTAATTTCAGTTCCAGGGGATCCTATACCCTCTTCTGGCCTCTGCAGGCATTGTGCACTTACAAGAAAAACCCTCATACACATAAAATAAAAAACAAAAAAACAAACAAGTAAGATTCCCTGTGGTAGCAAGGTGGGCAACATGGGAATTCTTTATGTTGCTTTTCAACTTTTCCATAAAATAAATATAAAACCATCTTGAGTTATATCAGAGATATGAATAAAGATTTTTTTTTTGAGACAAGGGTCCCCTTGTAGCACAAGCTGGCCTGGAACTCACTATGTAGACCAGGCTGGCCTTGAACTCACAGAAATCCACCTGCTTCTGCCTCCCGAGTGCCAGGATTAAAGGTGTGCACAACCACACCTGAGAGAATAAAGTTTATTTTATTTTTTGGTCTTTTCAAGACAGGGTCTTCCTATAGCCCCAGCTGGCCTGGAACTCGCTCTGTAGACCAGGCTGGCCTTGAACTCACAGATATCTGCCTGCCTCTGCCTCCCAAGTGCTAGGATTAAAGGCATTCGCCACCACTCCCACCCAGAAGCTTTCTTTTTATGCAATTCTGGACTTCAGTCTAGGGAATGGCACCACTCAATGTTAGGTGAATTTACACCAAAATTAACTTAATTAGGTAATCCTTTATAGGACTGCCCAGAGCTGGTCTCTTTGGTGAGTCTAGATTTTGTCAAGTTCAAAATATTAACCTTCACATATGTCTACTGTAAATTGCTATTGGTGACTTCACATCTGTCTACTGTAATTTGCTACTGGTGACTTCACATCTCTCTACTGTAATTTGCTACTGGTGACTTCACATCTGTCTACTGTAATTTGCTACTGGTGACTTCACATCTGTCTACTGTAATTTGCTACTGGTGACTTCACATCTGTCTACTGTAATTTGCTATTGGTGACTTCACATCTGTCTACTGTAATTTGCTTCTGGTGACTTCACATCTGTTTACTGTAATTTGCTATTGGTGACTTCACATCTCTCTACTGTAATTTGCTACTGGTGACTTCACATCTATCTACTGTAATTTGCTATTGGTGACTTCACATCTGTCTACTGTAATTTGCTATTGGTGACTTCACATCTGTCTACTGTAATTTGCTACTGGTGCCTTCGCATTTGTCTACTGTAATTTGCTACTGGTGCCTTCACATCTGTCTACTGTAATTTGCTATTGGTGACTTCACCTCTGTCTACTATAATTTGCTACTGGTGATTTCACATCTGTCTACTGTAATTTGCTATTGGTGACTTCACATCTGTCTACTGTAATTTGTTGTTGGTGACTTCCCCTCACTCCCCTTTTCCTGACCCTCCCCAGGCTTTAGTAATCACCACTCTGCTCTTTATTTCTCTTATTTTTGATTTATTCTTTGAAAATTTCATGCATGTAGACAGTGTGTTTTGATCTTATCTTCCCCCCACTGCCCTTCTGTCCACTCCCTGGACAGGTCTCCACATCATGTTCTCTTTTTAAAAAATCATCCACTGAATCTAATTAATGCTGCCCACATGCGCATGGGCATAGCACCATCCCCAGGGGCAGTGGAAAAAAACAACGGTGGCCACACCCCCAAGGAAAAGTGACTCTGTCTCAGATTGGCCTAGAGATGGGGCCCTTGGAACCCCTCCACCATCTAGGCTGGAATTTTCACTGGTTGATTTTTGTGCAGGTAATCGCAGCTGTTATGAGTTCATGTGTGCAATGGCCATGTCATGTCCGGGAAGCCAGCATTTCACAGCTCTCCTCCCCATCCACCAGCTCACACATTCTTTTCATCCCCTCATCCATGATGTTCCCTGAGCCCTGATTGTATGCGTGTGCGTGCGTGCGTGCGTGTGTGTGTGTATGTGTGTGTGTGTGTGTGTGTGTGTGTGTGTGTGTGTATAGGGGGCTAAGGCTTTCCCAGGTGTGGCTGAGCACTCAAGATCACTTATTCTTCACATCTGATGAGTTACGGGTCCCTATATTAACCAGTGCCTACTGGTTACATGTGTGTAAAAAAAAGCTTCTCTCATCAAGATCGAGAGCTCCACAAATCTATGAGTATAAACACGGATATTTAGAAGGGAATACTGTACTCTCTTTTTCTTTGTGTGGGAGGGTCTTTGTGTGTGTGTACACAGGTGAGTGCAGGTGTGGAGGGCAGAGGTTGACACTGTGTATCTTCCTCAGTTATTCTTCACCTCATTAAAAATATAGATTTTATTTATTTATTTATTTGTGTGTGTGTGTGTGTGTGTGTGTGTGTGTGTGTGTGTGAGACAGTGCTCATGTAGAGGTCAGAGGACAATTTTTGGGATTTGGGTCTTTCCTTCCATCATGTGGATCCTGGGAATTAAATGCAGGTTACAGGCTTGGCAGCAAGCCTTTGTACCTGCTTAGCCATCTTGCCAGCCCTCCAACTTATTTATTTTTTTTTGTGATAGTGTCTTTCATTGAAACTGGAGCTCATTAATCAGCTAGACCGGCTGGCCACTGAGATCCAAGGATCTACCTGCTTGTTTCCACCCTGCAGAGTTGGGGATACAGATACGCACTGCGGTGTCTGACTTTTCTTTAAGGTGGGTGCTAGGGATCCGAACTCAGGTCTTCATGCTTGTGTTGCAAGCACTTTATGAACAGAGCCATCTTGACAGCTTCCTACTTTCCATTTTTGTGAAAAAATTTTATTTTAGTTTCCAAATACGAGCATTAACATGTGGTTTGTGTGTTTCTGAGCCTGACTTCATATAACATAAAATCTTCCATGTTACTGTAACAGGAAGAATTTCATTCTTTTTCTTTTTGGTCTTTTTGAGACACAGTCTCCCCTATAGTCTCAGCTAGACTAGAACTTGCTATGGAGGGCAGCTTGGCCTTAATCTCACAGAGATCTACCTGCTTCTCCCTCTGGAGTGCTAGGATTAAAGATGTGTGCCATCATGCCCAGTTTAAATTATATTTCATTGTTTATGTTCTTCCTTTTCACTCCCCACCCTCCAATTCTCTGTCTTTTTCTTTTCTTTTTCTAAGACTGGGTCTCATTATGGAGCCCAAGCTGGCTTGGAACTTGCTAAGTAGCCCAGGTTGGCCTCAAACTTGTGATTCTCCTGCTTTTGCCTGAGATGTTGGGATTATAGTTATGAACAGTCACGCCACGCCTAATCGTTTTTGTCTTTCGGTGGATATGTTGGTCCATTCTGTACTGTGGCTGTTACGAACAGTGCCACAGTAAACAGACAGAAGGATGCCTCTTTGATTTACCAACTTTGTTCCTCATTAGTGAGATTACTGAGTCACCTGGTAGTTCAAATTTTAGGCTTTTTAAATTTTTTTTGAGAAACTTCCATACTGCTTTGTATAATGGCTTTCCTAACTTACACCAACAGTTTGTTAAGGTTCCCCTTTCTCTGCATCCTCAGCAGCACACACAGACACACACACAGGCACACACACACACACAGACACACACACACACACAGACACACACAGCCTTTTGTCTAACCTACAGGATCGCCAGCATTTAAAAAGTTTTAATTTTTTTAATGGATGTTGGGTGCTTTCCATGTATGTATGTTAGTGTGGTACATGTGTGTTCAGTGCCCACGGAAGGCAGAAGATGGCATCAGATCCCCTGGAACTGGAGTCACAGATGGTTATTAGCTGCCATGTGCGTAATGGGAACTGAACCTGGGCCTTTTTAACCACTGAGCCATCTCTCCAGACCCCAGTTTTGTCTTTTTGGTAACAGTCACTCTAAATGGAGTGGCTTTACTTTTTATGACAAATCTATAGTTTGTTTACCACTTTGGGGACCCAGAGCTTATGGTTCTCTCTACTAGTGAGAGTTCTTACTTCTGGTGGAAGCATGCAACCTGGCTGTTGAGAGCACGTAATTGGTGTCATACAACAGGGAGTTGCTCATGTCATCCTGTGACATACCACTGATAACACTGAACATATCCACTGCTTGTCTTTCTGTCTGCAGCATGGGTATAAAATTTCTGTGACAATTTCACACATGCATTCTGATCACTCCCCACTTCACTCTCTTATCTCGCTCCTGCCCCATCTACTCTTACTCCTCCCTTTGTGTTCCTTTCCTAGACTAATGACTTTTGGTTTTGCTGTGGGACTCACTGAGTTTAAGCCAGGGCCATCTTATGGCCATTGGATTGGGACGATCTATTGGAGCTTGGCAGGGTTACCAGTGAACATGCAACTAAAGGCAATGACTCCCTCTTTCCCTGAATCTATCAGTAGGAACAGCTTGGCAGTGAGGACGGGGTTCCCAGAGCCTTTTCTCCATCCTATCTAGGGGCCCGTTCTTGTGCAGACCTAGTGTAGTCATCCACAGATGTTGAGAATCATGATTATAATGACTGTGTCTTGTCCAGAAGATGCCCTTTCCCCCTATCTTCCAGCTTGTATACTCTTTCCATCCCCCTCTCTGCAATGTTCCCTGAACCTTGGAAAAGATGGTGTATCTTTTTTGGGTTGAGAACTCAACAGTCACTCATTTTCAGTATCTTGTATGGCAACCATGTTTATGATTCACTGCAGTTGACTGGAAAGAGAGGCTTCTCTGATTAAGGCCGAGTGTGATAATTGTCTATAGGCATAAACATATATAATTAGACAGTGGTTCACTGCTAAGTCAATTTGGCTAAATAACAGAATTAAGTCGTCTTAGGGCCCATGACCTTTCCTGCCATGGGCTTTTAGGAAAGTTAACAATACCAACAGTTCCAGGTATAGATTCCTTCCTGTGGAATTGGCTTCAAATCCAGTAAGACAGTGGTTGGTAACCACATAACAGTAGTGTCACTACTGCATCAGTGAGCTTATCTTTCCTGGCAGTTTGGTATCATAGTTCACAGTGTTCACAGCTGGAAAAGGTTATTGATACCTTTTCTTCCCTAGAGGCCTGCACCTGTCACTATAAAAGCTAGCCACGAGGGAGGACACTTCTGGTGTTTTTACAACTGGATCTTATCATCTAGTTCTTCTGGTAACCAGTTCCTCTTTGTGTGAGATGGGGTTTCTTGTTGTTTATGGCTCTATGGACCAGATTAGTTTTCCTGAAAGATTCTGGGATTCTCCCATCTCCACCTCTCATCTTGTTGTAGGTGTGCTGGGATTACAGATGTCCACTACAATAGCTGGCTATGTGTGGGACTAGGAACCTGAGCTCTGGTCCTCACACTCGTGTGGTAAATGTTTTACCCAGAGAGCCAGCCATCTCATTGGCCTCCCCCTAGAGTTCTTGATAGAAGTTTCTCTCTTATTTCCTGCCTTATCTTCTGTGCTTTTAGTACTTTGATTCACTACTTTGATAATCCATACAACATTCATAATATAATCTCTATGTCTGCTTTGAACATTAAAATAAATGAATAAAAGAATAATAACCTGAAATTTCCAATAGAATTTTTCTTGAAATGCCTCTTCATTTGATCCTCTACCCCATCCCATTTCCAGTTACACAATGTAAAATATTGTGTTTATCTATTTTAAAAGAACACTAGGAGATCTCCCAAGATCAGCTGAAGTGCAGGAAGGTAGGTAGGAGCTGGGTGCTTCAGCAAGGCTGATTGTTGTTTGATTTAATTTAGTTGTCTTTGGCTTAATTGGCTTTTGTGGCTGTGGGGGCGGAGTTATCCTCCCAGCTGGTATAAAAGGCAGGGTTGTGTGAGTCTTGAGATTTGAGATCTCCCAAGATCAGCTGAAGCACAGGTACTGGGGCACTGGCTAAAGAGCACACCCCCTGCCCCCCCAGCCAACTGGGATTACGAAGGCATCTGAAGGAGGCAAGCAAAGCAAGCCTTCAACACAATGAAGAGGCATTTGGGACTCCCATCAGAATACAGGCAAGGAGAAGCCCATATGCCAGGAACATGAAGAAGAGACAACACGGGAAAGGGGCAGGATAATCCTGCACCAAGCTCTACCAACCCTGTGGAAGATTCCTACAGTGGGATCCCCCTGTGGATGGCCCAGGACACAGACATCAGAAACACAATTGTGAACATACTTAAAGAACTACAAGATTATAAAGAGTAAATCAAAGAATTAAGAAAAGAGAATGAAGAACTCAAGAAGGACCTAGAGAGAGAGAATGACAAACTCTGGAAGTAGAAACACTGAAAAGATCCCATGCTGAAAAAGATAAGGAAAGCAACCATCGAAGCAAAGAGCTACAGGAAGAGATTGAGAAGCTCCAAAAGGAAGTAGAAATACTAAAGAAATCAGAAGAGGAAATGAAAAAGGAACTCAAACTCTCATCCAATTAAGAGGAAAGGAATGGAAAAAGCCTCAGAGGCAGAATGGAGGAAGCAGAACAAAGAATATCAGACCTGGAAGATAACACAGAACAATGAAAAACCTCAAGGAAAGATTACGAAAAATTTAAAAATACACAGAAGTGGAACAACCAGGAACTGTGGGACACTATGAAAAGATCAAACCTCCGAATCATAGGAATAGAGGAAGGAGAAGAATCCCAAGAGAATGGTATTGATCAGATCTTCAACAGAATAGTAGATGAAAATTTCCCCAAACTACAAAAAAGACAAACCAATACAAATACAAGAAGCACATAGAACTCCAAACAGACAAGACCAGAAAAGATACTCTCCATGCCACATCATAGTTAAAATGCTAGACACCCAAAACAAAGACAAAATCCTTAAAGCCACAAGAGAAAAACAACAAGTGACTTATAAGGGGAAACCTATCAGAATTACAACCGACTTCTCAATGCAAGCTATGAAAGCAAGAAGAACCTGGAGCAAAGCATTCCCAGTGTTAAAGGACAATAGATGCCAACTCAGGTTACTATACCCAGCAAAAATGTTGATCATAGTTGAAGGAGAGAGAAAAACCTTCCATGACATATACAAGATGAAAGAATACATGTCTGGAAGACCAACCCTTCAGAGAATACTTGAAGCAATTCAAAGGACAGAAGGAAGGAGCAACCATCCCCAGGCACCTAGAAAGAGAAATCAATAAATGCATAACTGCAGAAGTAGAAACCTAAACCAAAACCGCAAATGGATAATAAGGCAAAAGGAAGCAACACAAACCTATCAGTCATAACCTTAAATATTAATGGACTAAATTCCCTAATCAAAAGACATAGACTGGGAGATTGGATTAGGAAACAGAATCCATCGATATGCTGTCTACAAGAAACATATCTTACCTTCAAGGACAGGCACCACCTTAAAGTGAAAGGATGGAAAAAAAATATTCCAAGCAAATGGTACCAAAAAGAAATCAGGTGTTGCTACTTTTATATCAGACAAAATAGACTTCAAAGTAAAAGAGATCAGAAGAGACAAAGAGGGCCATTACATTTTTATCAAAGGAACAATTCACCAAGAAGATTTCACAATTATGAATATATATGCACCAAACTCTGGTGCACCAAACTTTATAAAGACAATTTTCCAGGACCACAAGTCACACACTATCCTCAGTACACTCATAGTAGGGGATTACCACACTGAGCCCTTTGGACAGGTCAACAGGACAAAGAATAAACAGAGAGACATCTGAACTGAATGATATGATACACCAAATGGACCTCATAGACATCTACCGAATATTCCACCCAAATACCAGAGAATACACTTTTTACTCAGCACTCCATAGAACATTCTCCAAAATCGACCACGTACTGGGACACAGAAGAAACCTCCACAAATACAAAAAGATTGAAATAATTTCATGCATTCTATCAGACCACAGTGCAATAAAGCTCAACATCAACACCAGGATAAGCCCTACTGCCTACAAGAACACATGGAGACTAAACAACACACTCTTGAATAATGAATGGGTCAAGGAAGAGATAAAGAAAGACTAAAGCATTCCTTGACTGAATGACACTGATAATACAACACAAAAAACTAGGGATACCTCTTAAAAGCAGTCCAAAGAGGTAAGTTTGTAGCCCTTGGTGCCTACATTAAAAACGGAAAAGAGCACAAAGTGAATGATCTAACACTGTAAGCTAAAAGCACTTGAGAGCAACAACAGATGAACCAAAATGCAAGACAGGAAGAAAAAGAAAAACAAACCCAAAATCAGAGCAGAACAGAACTCAATGAAATAGAAACAAAGAAAACAATACACAAAAAAATATCAATGAATCCAAAAGTTGGTTTTTGAAAACATAAACAAGATCGTCAGACTCTATCCCAGTTACCAAAAGAAAGAAGGAAGGAACAACTCCAAATCACTACAATCTGTGATGAAAAGGACAAATTATCACAACAGACAAGGAAAAAGCTCCACATCATATGGGAATACTTCAAAAAAAACGATACTCTCCCAAGTTTGAAAACCAAGAAGAAATGGTTGAATATCTGATATCCTGGAATCACCAAAGCTAAACCAAGAAGAGATGACAGCTTAAACAGACCATAATACATATGAAATTGTAAGATGTAATAAGAAACATCCCAACTAAAAAAAAGACCCTGGGGCCAGATGGTTTCACAGAAGAATTCTATAACCGCATTCAAAAGACCTACAACCATTATTACTCGAAACTTGTTTAGAAGGATACAAACAGAGGGAATTCTCCCAAATTCCTTCTATGAAGCCAGAATCAATCTATTACCAAAACAAGGCCAAGATTACAACTAAAAAGGAGATATAGACCCATCTCCCTAAAAAACAGCTTGGTACTCACACAAAAAACAGAAATGTTGACCAATGGAACAAAAAAAAAAAAAAAAAAGATCATCCATTATGACCACGTTGGATTCATACCAGAGATGCATGGATAGTTCAATATGGAAAATCAATAAACATCATCAACACATAAATGGAATGAAGACAAGACAAAAACAACCATCATCTCAGTTGATGACTGCAAAAGCCTTTCCTTTGACAAAATCCAGCAACCCTTATGCTTAAAGTATGGACGGGAATTGGACTGGAGGGATTCATTCCTCAATGTAATCAAAGCCATTATACAGGAAACCCACAACCAAAATCATCCTAAATGGAAAGACAGAAAACATTCCATCGAAAGTTAGGAACTCCGCAAGGCTGCTCCCTGTCGCCACTCCTCTTCATAAAGTGTGCTTGAAACACTTACTAGAGCACCTAAGGCAAGGAAAAGGAAATTAAAGGAGTACGATAATTGGAAAAAGAGGAAGTCAAGCTTATCCCTATTTGCTGATGAAATAATTGTTTACTTACGGGATGCAAAAAACTCCACCAAAACTCCTAGAAAATTTGCTTAAACAGCTTCTGTAAAGTGGCAGGGTACAAATTTAACTTAGAAAAATCAGTATTCTTTCGTTACACCAACAACAAAGCAACTGGAGAAGGTAATTCAGGAGACCTTCCCACTCAACAATAGCACAAAAACCACATAAAATACTAGGAACAAACCTATACCAAAGACAACCAAAGATCTCTACAAAAAAAAATTTTAACGCTTAAGAAAGAATTGAAGGAAGACATCAGCAAGATGTGAAAAACCTCCCAGATGCATGGATTGGGGAAAATTAACAATTTAAAAATGTCCATTCTACCTGAAAACTATCGTGTATGAGATTTAAATCAACCAATCAAAATCCCCCAAGAGTTTCTTCACAGCTTGGAAAAAACAAAGTCCTTAAAATTCATTTGAAAAAACAAAAGACCCCGAATAGCAAAGAACCACCCTGACATGAAAAGAGCTAACACAGGGGTGTGCAATCTCTATACCAGACTTCAAACCTTTACTACAGGTCTATGTCATAAAAACAAGCCTGGAACTGGCACACAAAACGACCTGTTGACAAATGGAACAAAACCGACGATCCCAACCTGAGCAACCATACAATTTATAGCAGTCCTCATCATTTGACAAGGGGGCCAAGAAGAACACAATGGAGAAAAGACAGCATCTTCAGGAGTGGTGTGAGGCAAAACTGGAGATCACCACCTGTAGAAGAATGAAATTAAAGCCTCCTACCCCACCTGTACAAAGTGGACTCCAGATGGATCAAAGACCCTCAATTTGAGACCCAAACTATGAATGAAGGCAATGAAGAAAAAGTGGGGAAACACAAGACATAGGTCATCGGAAAAAGACTCCAATCAGAAGCACTGCTTGTATAAGATTAAGGTTGCCCAATGACAATATGGGACATCATCAAACTCAAAAGCTTCTGTACATCAAAAGACAACATCAGTGAATGAAGAGGAAATCCCAGAGTGGGGGGAGGAAAACCCCTCACACAAAACATCTGACACAGCATTGCTCCTTCAGAATACATGAACTACCAAAAAAACAAAGAAGAAAGAAAACAAATGACCCACTCATATAGATGGAGCAAAAAGCAGAACAGAGACTTCACAAGTGGAGGAATTAAGAGATGTCTGAGAAGAAAACACCTTCAAGCAAGTGGTTCAACATCATGGGGCTGGAGAGATGGCATATGGGTTAAGAAGCACCGCGACCGCTCTCTCTTACAGAGGCCCCGGGTCGGTCCCCAGACCCAATGCGCCAGAGGGAGACATCTGAACCTCCAATTCCAGGTAGAACTCCAAGTTCCAGGGAATCCGATACTCTCTTCTGACCTCCGGCATTGACGACACGGGTTGCACAGATTGCATGCAGACAATACATTCTACCACATACATAAATGATAAACATTAATAACAAAAAATTAAAAAAATTCACATTCACTAATCATTAAGGAAATGCAAAATCTCAAAACCATACTAAGTTCATCTTACTCCACATAAGACAGGCTAGGATCAAGAAAAAAATGATAACCAAGTGCTGAAGAGGTTGAGGGGACAGGGAATACTCAGTCCCACTGCTGGTGGGAATGTAAACTCATATTAGCCACTAGGAACCAGTGTGGAGAACCCTTGGACATTTGAAATGACTGCCACCCAATCCGGCCATACCAGTCCTGGGTATGTACCCAGCAAAACTCATCCCACTGCACGGATACATGCACATCCATTGTTGTCAGCTCTCTTCACGATAGCACAGGACTTGGAACCAACCCAAATGCCCCTCAACGACTAGTGGATAGAAAAAGGTCGCACAGTACTATCAACAATGGATCTATGCAGCAGTAAGAAAGACGCCATCATGAGCTTTTGCAGGAAAATGGCTGGAGCTAGAGACAATCCTGTTGAGTGTACAGTAACACAGTCCCCAGAAAAAACAAATGAATGGATATCCCCATCTGTGGATCGTAGTGCAAATTACTAGTTGTAAAGTATTTCTTGTGCAAGGGGGCCCCTTGATCTTTTGTCCATTCAGTTGGGAGTGATGATATTGGAACACACAACAACAACATCAACACAACAGAAAGGACTGCATCAAAGAACGGACTGAACGTGAACTTCTGCTCAAAATAGTCAACTTCCACATGGGACTATTGAGAAAGATGATAAAAGATGAAAGCTATGTTTGGCAGAAATACCTGAGCTCTGTGTGGCGGTGGGTGATTTAGGGTGGGCGACACGGGTCCAGATTTGATAATCTTGTACAAAATATATATTAAAAAAGATTTAATTTAAAAAATAAAAAAATAAAAAAAGAAAGCAAAAGAAGAAAAATAAAAGAACACTAGCCTTTTTTATTAATTGTTGATCTAGTTTATTTTTTCTTTTTTTATTGTTTTATATATATAGTACAAGATTATGTTACAAATCAAATCTAGACCCCTGTCCCGCTCCCTACATCCCCACCCCACCAGAGCTCATGCATTCTGCCAAACGTGTTTTTCATCTTTTTCTCAGTCTTTCTCAAAATTCTTGCTATAGAAGTTGACTGTTTCGAGCAGAAGTTCACCGTTTCAGTCAGTTCTTTGACGCAATCTTTTCCATTGTTGTTGTTGTTGAAGAACACTAGACTTTTAATCCAAGTACTCTGGAGGCAGAGGCAGATGGATCTCCATGAGATTGAGGCCATTCTAGTCTATATTCTGAGTTCTAGGCCAGCTGGGGTAACATGGAGACCCTGTCTCAAAAAGACTGAAAAAAAAAAAAAAAAGAGCACTAGCAGTAATCTGTTGTAAAAGGGGAGGGGGAGAGGTGGCTACTCTAATCTCGAGGCAGTGTAATTTTGCAGAAATTCTGGCCCAAGTGAATTTTAAGCCAGAGATAATGAGACCATCTGGAAAGGTCCATTATGAGTTCAAAGAAGGTGCTGGATAGCTGGGTGTCAGCAGGCAACAATTATTTTATTGTAACCAACAATATGGTAACTGGTTAGTGAGGAGGAACTTGTCCTAGGTTCCTGAGTGCTGTGTTTGCAACCAGCTTCTCCTTGCTTCCTAAGAATCTTCGTTGAATGAAATGAGGTGATTCCAAAGGTTTCTGTAAGATGATAAAATAGATGAATGGGCTGTGTATAACCAATGAGTGTGGAAAGATGGCTGATTAGAGCCTGGAGAAAGTGAGATTGACTTTAATCTGCAGCAGATATAGATGAACACAATAATGTATGTGTGACTAGCTGTAGACATTTGCTTGGCCTGCTCTTCTATATAGAAAAGAACTTTCAAGAAGTCACTTAGGGGATATAGCTCAGCTGGTTTAATCCCCAGCACCATGTGACCTGATATGGCTCAGGCCTGTAATCCCAGCATGCAAGAGGTGGATATAGGAGGATGAGGGGTTCAAGGTCGTTCTTACTACATAGCAAGTTCCAAGCCAGTTCAGGATACAGGAAACCCTGTGCTAAAAAAAAGAAGCCAGGTACATGCCTTTAATCCCAGCACTCGGCAGGTAGCGGGATCTCTGTGAGATCAAGGCCAGCCTGGTCTACATAGGGAATTCCAAGCCAGATGGGCATACAGGGAGACCCTGTCTCAAAACGAAACCAAAGAACAGAATTAATTTAATGTGAAAATCCTCTGATTATGTCATATTGTGTTTAGAATCGCTGGATTAATGGTTTAACCAGCATCTTTCATCTGACATTTTCCCTTTGACCACTATCCTCCATTCCATTGGGTTGATCATAACCCACCTATTTAATTCAGCCTCCCCTCTCTTTGTTTTTCCAGGAACCAATCCTGTCATTTAGTCATTTAAAGCAACTGCTCTGTGTAAATGTTTGCCCTGGATTCTGCCAGTGTCCTTTAGGAATTTATCATTGAATTGAGGCAGTACAGCTACAGAAAAAACAATCACTAATGATACAAAGCAGCATAGTTAACACTGGGCACAGGTGGAGAAACAAATTGTAAGGAATCAGCAAAGGACATAATCCTGGGGGTTAGTGAGTTGAGGGGCCGCTTCCCCAAGAGATAAAGCCATACACAGCTCAGCTGTGTTTTTGAATCCTGGAGCCTACAGTGGTCTGTACCATGCACCCCCTACTTTCTCCCTTCCATACCTATGCCAATGTCTGCTTGGCACAATCTCCCCAAGCACTATGTGGCCGAAGAATGAGGATCTATGGAAATCACTGTCTACTTTTGGGTGGGGCTGGAGAATGTAAATTTAACCTTGGTTGGGCTCATGGGAAGAGAATGATTTTTGAATGTTCAGCGTTTAAATGGAGTGTGTGCTTCCTGCTTATTGTTTTCCCCTAGGAATGAGAAGGATGGAAAAAGAATTTATTCCCACCCCTTGGTCTCCCCTCAGAGAAGGAACCTGAAGACAAGGCAATTGCAACCAGTGGCCAAAATGGGGTCTCTGGAGAGACTGGGTCCCAGGGATAATATCTGCAGATATTTTTGGTTGTTACAACCTGAGCGGGGGGGGGGGGGCACAACTGGCATCTCCTGGGCAGAGACTGGGGGGTCCTGCTCAACATCCCACACCACACAGGAGAGCCCCCTCCCCCATGACTGAGAATTACTTGGCCAGAAAATTACTAGTGGTTAATCTGAGAAAGTTTGCACTAGAGAAGCTTAGAAATTTCTATTAGATTCCTCTCAGAGGAAAGGAAAACAGAGGACTAAATGAGTTTAACTTCCAATCTTTTGACCCATAAATGAAGTCAAAGGAAGAGTTCAACTCATTTTCAAACTGCTCGATTGCTCAGTCCCTCCCCACCTCTTTTTTGTTTTTTGTTTTTTTTTTGGCCAGAAGAGCTATTCATTCATTGTGAAGCTGAATTTCTGACTGTCTGTAACACAGCAATGTCAAACAAATGACTTCAGGAGCACAGACCACTGAATCATTACCAGGCAGTATCATCACCTGTTAATTTGTTTATTTTCTCCTCAGATGTGCCAAGAACCCTTGCCTTTCAACAGTGACTGTGTGAGGTAACTCTTCCTAGTTTCTGTTTCTCTCTGGAGGAAATGTAGTGTACAAGGACAAGGTCTGGAAGGGGTTCGTGTTGGAATCACAGGGAGCCTGGGTTTCAGTGTTGGCCGAGTGGAGGCTGTTGAAGTAGCTACTGCTTTACAAGTTTATAATAAATATACTCATGTTGGAGATCAAGGTTCAAAGGTTGTTTGGATTTTATTTTGAAGATTAATGCTTAATTATGCATGCTGTAATAACACAAATGATTTATTTTAAAGGCAATTATAATTTTAATTTTTTTTTTGTATTTTTGAGACAGTCTCCCTGTAGCCCCAGCTGGCCTCGAACTCACTCTGTAGACTAGGCTGGCCTCGAACTCGCAGAGATCAGCCTCCCTTTGTGATCATAATTTTTTAAATTTATTGTTTTATATGTACATTTTTTGTACAAGATTATGTTACAAATCTAATATAGGCCAATGTCCCCCTCACAAACCCCCCATCCCACCAGATTCACCGTTTCAGTCAGTTCTTTGATGCAGTCTTTTCTGTTGTTGGTCTTGTTCTTTCCAATATGCATCACTCCCAATAAGAAATATTTACAACTAGGTCATTGGTGCTAGCATCCAAAGATGAGGGGCACCCTTCATCATTTGTTTTTCTGGGACTGTGTTACTTCACTTAACATAATATCTTCTAGTTCCATCCATTTACCTGCAAAGTTCATGATGTCATCTTTTTTTTTTTTTTCCTGCTGCATAGAACTCAATTGTATAGAAGTACCACATTTTCTCTATCCACTCATCAGTTGAGGGGCATTTGGGTTGGTTCCAGCTTTTTGCTATTGTGAACAGAGCTGCAATAAATATAGTTGTGCATGTATCTCTGAGGTAGTAAGAAGAGTCTTGTGGGTATATACCCAGGAGTGGTATGACTGGGTCAGGTGGTAAGCTCATTTTGAGTCTTCCAAGTGTTCTCCACACTGCTTTCCATAGTGGCTGTTCAAGTTTACATTCTCACCAGCAATGGATGAGTGTTCCCCTTTCCCCACAACCTCTCCAGCACTTGGTATCATTTGTTTTCTTGATCCTAGCCAGTCTTATCAGAGTGAGATGATATATTAAAGTGGTTTTAATTTTTCCTTAATTATTAGTGACATTGAACACTTTTTAACATGTTTCTAGTTCATCTCTAGTTCCTCACTTGTGAAGTCTCTGTTCAGCTCTTTGCTCCATCTTTTGAGTGATTCATTTCTTTTCTTTCTTCTTTGTTTTTTGAGTAGTTTATATACTCTGGAAATCAATGCTTTGTCAGATGTATCTGCAGTGAAGTTATCCTCCCACTCTGTGGGTTTTCTTTTCACTTCCTTGATTATTTCTTTTGATGAACAGAAGCTTTTGAGTTTAATGAGGTCCCATTTGTCAATTGTCAACCTTAATTCTTGCACAGCTGCTGTCTGATTTAGGAAGTCTTTTCCTATGCCTATGTCTTGTAGTCTTCTGCCAAGTTTTTCTTCTATTACCTCCAGAGTTTTGGGTTTCACGTTGAGGTCTTTGATCCATTTGGAGTTGACTTTTGTACAGGACCTTAATTTCATTCTTCTACAAGTGGTGTTCCAGCTTTGCCAACACCACTTGCTGAAGATGCTGTCTTTCCTCCATTGTGTCTTCTTGGCCCCCTTGTCAAATATGAGGTGACTGAAATTGTATGTGCTCAGGTTTGGATCTTCAGTTTTGTTCCATTGGTCAACAGGTCTATTTTTGTGCCAGCACCAAGCGGTTTTTATGACTATAGCTTTGTAGTATAGTTTGAAGTCTGGTATAGAGATCCCCCCTGTATTGGTATTTTCACTCAGGGTTACTTTGGCTATTCAGGGTCTTTTGTTTTTCCAAATGAATTTAAGGACTTTTTTCTTCCCAAGCCTGTGAAGAAACTCTTGGGGATTTTAATTGGGATTGCATTAAATGTGTACAAGAGTTTGGGTAGAATGGACATTTCTACTATATTAATTTTCCCAATCCATGAGCATGGGAGGTTTTTCCATCTTCTGATGTATTCTTCAATTTCTTTCTTCAAGAGTTTAAAGTTTTTGTTGTAGAGATCTTTGGTGTCTTTGGTTATGTTTGATCCTAGGTATTTTATTGTTTTTGAGGTTATTGTGAGTGGGAAGGTCTCCTTGTATTCTTTCTTCAGTTGCTTGTTGTTGGTGTAAAGAAATAGTACTGATTTTTCTAGGTTAATTTTGTATCCTGCCACTTTACTGAAATTCTTAATCATTTCTAGGATTTTTCTGGTGGATTTTTTTGTAGCATCCCTTAAGTAAACAATCATATCATCAGCAAAAAGGGATAGTTTTTTTTTTTTTTTTTTTTTTTTTTTTTGTTTTTATTTCCTTTTCTTTTGCCTACCTTATTGCCCTGCAAGGTGTTTCAAGCACTATACTTGAAAAGGCGTGGTGACAGGGGGCAGCCTTCCAGACAACAGCTCCAAGAGAGAGGGACTGTTTTACTTCTCATCCCCTGTGCCCCTTCTAAGCCACGGGAACAATGCTGCGGAAGAGGGGTTAGTGGTAGAATGTAAAGGCTGCGACGGGGTGGAATGGTGAAACTACAGCAATGTAGTCTGGCCTACACTTCGCATCAGCTTGATTGGACATAACAACCGCACCACCCCACTGATGGTGGGGCTGGTGGGTTTAGGCAAACACCTGCAGATGTGGTTTTGCACGAAAGGATTCGCTTGTACTCATGGATTATCACTTATAGCTAAAAAAGAAAAAAAAAATGGACCGAAAGATGCAGGGACAGTTTGGCAGAATAATGCATGATCTGGATGGGGTGGGGGGTGTGGGGGAAGGGAAGTAGGAAATGTGCGCTGAAACTGAAGTTGGAAAAAATGTATGAAAATGCCCACAAAGCACAATAAAATATTAAAAAAACAAAAAAAGCAGGCCTGCGGGATTGAGAACCATGCCGACACACACCATGAAAGCAGGAGCTTGAGAAAATTTGGCAAGATTGGGCTGGTGTGTAACTCAGCTATAAAATGCTTTCCCAGAACAAAGCCCTAGTTTAATCCCCAGTCCCAGGCACACACACCAGACACAGAGACCCAGGACATCAGACAGACTACCACACACACCACCAACACACACACACACAACACACACACACAACACAGAGGCCTGATGTGAAAATTTGGCAGTACCAATATGTGAATTTTGATTAATTAGTAAGGAAAAAGGAATAATGTAAAAATGGACAGAGGAAAGGAAAAAAGTACAATTTCATAGACAAAGGAAGATTCTCTGTTGATAATCTGGGACATTCAAATTAAAGCCATGAAGAGATACCATTCTTTATTCATGAGATTAGCAAAAATATGGAATTATTAGCAAGAATGTAGAATTATATCTCTGAAGTGGTACTGGTGGGAGTGTAAATTATTGCAGCTACCTTGTAAAAATATTAAGCAGAAAACAAAAAGGTGCCATGAGTATTCAAAGGTGTCAGGAGGATGTGACAGTATTTTCTTTTTTTTTTTTTTATTTATTTCTGTATGTGTATCAATGTACTGTCTGCATGCAGGTCTGTGCACCCGTGTCATGCAATGCCGCGGAGTTCAGAAGAGGGTCTCGGATTCCCCTGGAGCTGGAGTTCTCCTGGAACTGGAGTCTCAGACGGCTCTCGGCCGCCATGTGGGTGCTGGAGATCGAACCCAGGTCCTCTGTAAGAGCGGTCGGCGCTCTTAACCGCTAGGCCATCTCTCCAGCCCCCGACAGTATTTTCTATAGTATACCCATACTGGAATAATCAAAGCATCACTGTTAGTTGAATATGTACATTTTATGTATGAATGTATTTCTGTAATATATTTTCATGTATTCACATGAAATACCACAAAACAGTGAAACCTGACACATTACAATTATATGCATATTCTAGGCTAACCTGTATTTCTTCAAAATTCATATCTTAGGGCTGGGAGACGGCTTTATGAGTATGTACTGCTCTTGGCAGAGGACCTGAGTTCTGTTTCCAGAACCCACGTCAGGCAACTCACAATGCCAGTAACTCCAGCTCTAGGGGAACCAGCTCCCTCTTTTGACCTCTGCAGGTGTGTGCGCGCATACACACACACACACACACACACACACACACACACACACACACACACACACATTTCCTATCTTGAAGTCTTAATCCTTAGTCCCTCAGAATGTGACTGGATTTGGAAACAGGTTCAATTAAAAGGTGACTAACTTATCTAGCACAGCTGATGTCCTAGAAAGAAGAGGAGATTTGTTCCTAGATACATAGAGGGGAAACATACAGGGACTTGGTGAGAAGACCATGTTTGCACTGAGGAGAGAGATCTCAGGAGAAACTAGCCCTGCTGACATCAGATTTTCAGCTCCCCAATTTTGAGGAAGGAAATTTACATTGTTTAAAGCACTCAATCCCTAGTGCTTAGCTATGGCAGCCACAGCAAAATGACACAATATTCCAACATGAATAGACATCGAAGTCTAATGCCAGATGAAACCACAAGGCACAGGACACTTAATAGAATGGTCCCATTTAAGTAAAGGTTTTAGGAAAGACACAGAATCTGAAAACATTCAACAAATCCCTCTGTTCTTAGACCTTTCTGAAAGATGGTGCTTAATTCCCCTCCCTTTGAATGTTGGCTGGGCTTCCCAAATGACTTATAAGGTGGAACCAACAATGTGACTTCAAGCCTAGCCAATATAGAAAGTGTGGCTTTATCCTCCCTCTTTCTGGTCATCTGATCTGGGGGAAGCCAGGTACTATGTTCTGAGGACATTTGTATAGCTTGATAGAAAAAGCCATGCCATAAGAACTAGATTCCTTTTGCCAATAGCCAGAAAGGAACTGAGGCCTGCCAGCGACCGTGTGAGCACCTCATCTTGGAAATGAGTCTCGTTCCCCTGCAGAGCCTTCTGATGACACACCCTCTGGCCAAGTCTTCCCAAGTCTTCATGCAATCTCAGGAATCATTGTTATCCAGGATTAACTAAAGAGGTCACTCCCAAATTCCTGATCCCAGGACTTGTGAAATAATACATGTCTATTGCTTTAAGATGTTAAGTGTTGAGACAAGTTGGTTTACAGTACTGCATAACCAATATAACAGAGAAAATCAAAGGCATGATAAATGTAAATGTCAGGCTGATGGACTCCTTTGGACAGATGGAAGGGAATGCTTTTAGGGTAACAGATACTTCAAAGATTCTAGGATGCTTTAAAAAATGTGTGTGTGTGTGTGTGTGTGTGTGTGTGTGTGTTTGTATGCACACATGTGCATATGTCATGACACACATGGAGAGGTCATAGGACAACTTGTGGGAGTTTTCTTTTTACCATGGGAGTTGTGGAGAACAAACTCAGGAATGTCAGGCTTTGTGGCAAGCCCTGTTAGCTACTGAGCCATCTCACTGGACCTGGTGATTCTTTCTTTCTTTCTTTCTTTCTTTCTTTCTTTCTTTCTTTCTTTCTTTCTTTCTTTCTTTCTTTCTTTCTTTCTTTCTTTCTTTCTTTCTTTCTTCTTTCTTTCCTCTCTCCCTCCCTCCCTCCTTCTTTCTTTCTTTCTTTCTTTCTTTCTTTCTTTCTTTCTTTCTTTCTTTCTTTCTTTCTTTCTTCTGTCTGTCTGTCTGTCTTTTTGAAACATGGTCTCCCTGTAGCCCCAGCTGGCCTGGAACTTGCTCTGTAGACCAGGCTGGCCTTGATCTCACAGAGATCCGCCTGTCTCTGCTTCCTGAGTGCTTGGGATTAAAGGCATGCACCACCAAGCCTGGCACATTATTTTTAATTTAGATAACTACCACATGAATATTCACTTTGTTATTTCTAAATATGATAATAGACAAATATCTATCTATCTGCTGTCTATTATCTATCATCTATCTACTCTATCATCTCTACTATCTATATCTAAAAGCTATTTTATTAAGGAAAAGTGTGACCAGTGATCTAGAAGGCGACTCAAGAGCTGTTTCATGGCAGCCAAGGAAAGAAAGAAGATGCAGAGAGCAGGTGGCAGTTTCTGAGAAGTGGGCTGACCAGGGAAATGGGTGCACTGCTGACTGCACTGAGCTGTGCACCAGCTACCATTTGTCAAGCTGGATGAATTCCTTCCCACTGTGTCCAGGGTTCCATGTTACGCACATGAAGATTCCTGAGGTTCAAACTCCAGCTCAGATGTTCTATCTTCTGTGAAGTTTCCATGCCATGTCCCTCCTCTGCTACCTAGGTGGATGGTTGTTTACTTCTCTTTACCAAATCACAACATCTGTGAGCATTGGTACCACATGCAATACCTAACATGGACCATAGACACTTCCCTAATGGTTCTCCTTCATAGCACTCAGTCTTCATCTCGGCCCTGTAGAACAAGTGCTCTTATTATCTCTGATTTGCAGAGGAGGCTCTATAGAGATTTGATTTGATTCTACAGTGGGAGGGCACAATCATCACTCCACATGGCCTCCTAAGTGACAAACACAGAAATGCTAGCCACTTTTGCAATGGATGAAAATTATAATTGTACGCTTTATTTTAGAGAAAGAGTCTCATGTAGTCTAGGTTTGCCATAAACTGTCTGTGTAGCTGAGGATGATCTTGAACTCCAGCTTCTTCAGCCCCTACCCCCAAGTGCTGGGACTAGAGGCATCTGCCACCATAAACAGTTTAAGCGTTGCTGGGAATAGAAATCAGGGACTTGTGTATGGCAGGTGTTCTAGTTTGCTTTCAATTGCTATGACAAAATACTCTTTGACCAATAGCAGCTTGGAGAGGAAAGAGTTTATTTGGCTTCATCTCTAGGTCACAGTTCATCACTTAGGGTAGGAACTCAGGGCAGGAACCTTGAGGCAGGAGCTGAAGAACAGACCATGGAGGAACACTGCTTAGTGGCTTGTCTGCCTGGCCCATGCTCAGCCTGCTTTCCTATACTATACAGGAACCATCTGCTCAGGGGTGGCACCACCTACAGTGGGCTGGACCTTCCCATATCACTCAATAATCCAGAAAATGCTCCAGAGACAGGGCCACAGGCCAGTCCAATGGTAGCAATTCCCCAATCGAGGCTCCCTCAACCCAGGTGTGTCAATTTGACAATAAAGCTATCCAGCACACTCAGCAAGCATTCTATCAACCGAGTTACATCCCTTAGCTCCAACTGTGTTTGTTTATGGGCCTTTCTTGACTGTGAGCTTCCAGTTGGTTCAGATATATGTCAACTGAACTTTATATCTCGGCATCTGCTCAATAGAACAAACAAATGGGCAAGGATGTGACATGTCTGCTGGGTAAGTGCAAAATACCTCAGAGAATCTTTGTCGATGCTCTCTGTCCTTATCACCTGGGACCTCTTTCCAGTTTTGCCTATTGCTCCTACATTGTTTGGATTCCCAGAACCAGGGCCCACGTTTCTCTCATAGGTGGCCATGGGCTGTCAGATCCTGCTTGCTCTGAAGTCTAAGAGAAACTAAGGGGAGTGGAAATTCCTATCTTCCCTGGGGCAGCCAGTGGTCAAAGATGAGGAAGCATGTAGATGTAGACAGTCTAGTTCTTTGCCCCTGATTAAACAACTCCAGGGTATGACCTACACTCTCCAGAATTCCTTACGTAGTATCCATCCAAAGATAGCTCCATGGAATTTTTTTTATGTGACACATTGTGTTGTTAAACAGTACCTCCCATCACAGTGCTCTCTCGCCTACAGTGCAATCTTGCTGTACACCATCAGGCTTTGGAGCGAATTCTCTTCTCCTGGAATCTGGGCTGAGCTGAGTGAGCAAAATCAACAGCATTTGGTTGAGTCAGGAGAACTTAGTGCTGACTTTGGAAAATAGGTCAGAACAAGTTCTGCAGTTTTTGCCTTGGTGCCTGGAACTCTTGTTCCCAGACTCTGACTCTTGGATGGCTTGTTCTTCATGACCACAAAACCCTGAGCCACGTGGAAGGTCACATGTATGTCTGCTGGTCAACAGTTTGAGCTTTGGATCATCTCAGCTCAAAAACCATATGTATGAGAAGCTTCCAGATGGTTCTAGCTCCCGGCTATGCAGCTGCCCTATGTTTGGGTCTCTCTAAGTAAGGCTCTAGACAAAATGGAACAGAAACAAGCTGTCCCATTGCCTCATGCCAAACCTTACAGTTTCAGATCCACAGAATCAAAATGATGGTTGATTTGTGTGGACAGATTGGGATGGCAGCACTAGAAAACCGGAAGAGTAAATATCACGTCCTCATTTGCCTGCTTCTCCCTGGCCTCCTTCCCCACCCATTCTCCTGTCAGTGTTTCCTGAGAATGCACTCCAGTAAACCCCATTCAGAAATTTACTTCTGCCCCAGAGAACCTCAACTGAGTCAGCCTCTATCTTCACCTGGCCTGGACACAGGGGCTGGGGAAGGAAGCTCTTAGGAACCTGATGGGCAGGCATAGGATGAGCATAGTTTATTGTTACCTAGAGTGTCCTCAGCTCAGGAACATGGAAGTAGGCCAACAGCTTGAAGTCTGAGGAGAGACTGTAGGCTTCTTTGGTCATGGATTCAAGGGGAGGAGGGGAGTTGGGACTGAGAAGATTGGAGGATGGGCAGGAGACTGGCAGCCATGCCTTCTGCAGCTTGGCACCTTGACATATGGTCTGGCTAAGGTGAGGACGTGGAGGAGGCCGGCTGGGGCTAAGGCCCAGATCAGCACTGTGCTGGGGAGGTGTGAAGCAGACCATACGCCAGGATCAGGTGCGTGTCAGAACGGAGCTTCAGGCAATGGCCCATGTCCTGGTAGGCAGAGTGTGAAGTGGCTTGTTGGAGCTGACAAGGAAGGAGAGATGCACGGGAGACTCTGTGACACTGAGAGGCCCTGTTGGCTGAGGTGGCACTTCCTCTTCTTGGCTAATGTGTTCTGGTTGGTTTACAGGGAGAAGATACTTGGGGTCACCAGCCAGAGCGGATGTGTGGATCTGGGCTGGCAATCACCTTGCTAGCTGATCCTATGAGCACAGACTCAGCCCAGAGATACAAGAGCACAAAGGTAAATATAGTCAGAAAGGCTTGGCACGTGGGAAGTAGCTTCCAGGCAGTCATGGTGGTTTGCCCTTGAAAAAGCCAGAGAGATTGGTTAAAGGGAAAAGCTGACTTCATTTTTCCAGGAAAGATGAACAAGCAGAGATGAAGGAAGAAAGAGAAGGTGTGGCGATGCCACAGGGCAAAGCCCTTGAGGTTGCCATCTGGGCCAGCATCTTCATCAGAAGCAGTACTCATTCACAGGCTTATTGCTCGCCCTCTGGGGCCCCTTGCCCTGGTAAAGCACAGCCTCAGGAGCTGTGCCTGGCTGGAGATGGCCCAGGGTCAAGGACAGTGCTGAATCACTCCACCAGTCACACTGAGACATGCAGGGTCAAAGGAAGGTGCGGGGGGTGGGGGGGGGAGGATGGATTTAATAGCCTGCTTGATATATGTGAGTGTGAAGAAGGGTAGTACAGACATCGGAGGAAAACAATGCACAAATTCACATTCTATGGAGAAGAGCAAGCAATAAAAAGTCGGTCTTCACTCTACTGATGCCCGGATCTGCAGTTGCCCAGTATAGAAGCCACAGCCAACAGCTCTGGCTATGTGTATCTTCCTTTGGTACCCTGGTGTGTCCCTCATGTGTCTAAGCAGTGCCCTTTCCCGATAACGTTCCTCACACATGTGACAGCAATATACTGGGGCCTGCTGTAGAAGCTCACAGGGGCCACTTGTTAAATTTTCTAGAACTTTGTAGCTGGCTGTCAAACATAGCCATTATTAAAAAGTACACCATTATGACCTTCTAATTAAATCAACTATATTAAAAGCAAACAGTCCAGACTCATGGCTTCCTAATTACTTTTTTACATCTCACCACTATGGATGCTCTTGAGGTCATTTGCCTCTCTGACATGTATGTAGTACATTACCTCTGTTGCACTGTGGGGCAGAGATACTGTGGCATGGGTGCTGTCTGCAGCTCTTCCTGGTTTGTATCAGTGACATTGCATTGGTGGCTTCTCGTCATCAAGGTGGGAGTGTGTAAGTTTTGAAATGAGCAGACTATGAGTCAGAGCTTGATTTATGTTTTGTTGATTGTCTAGGCCAGGGACTGGCACACTTTTTCTGGAAAGGGCTAAATAGTCAATGGATCACATGTCTGGTCTCCAAGTGGCACATATACATTCCATGTAGATGACTGAACATGGCCATGTTCCCAGTGGTAATTACAAAGCCAGATGGCAGGCTAGAGTGGGCCTGAGGACCGTGGCTTATTGACTTTGGTCTAGACTCAACAAAGTGGTGGAGAAAATGACAGTGAAG
The DNA here is from genome assembly GCA_009823505.1 of Rhizomys pruinosus. Classification (NCBI taxonomy): domain Eukaryota; kingdom Metazoa; phylum Chordata; class Mammalia; order Rodentia; family Spalacidae; genus Rhizomys; species Rhizomys pruinosus. Next base: position 78,615 of record VZQC01001144.1, on the reverse strand, counting down.
TCGACTAAACTTGCAACTGCTGTGTCTGACTGCTGCATTGCGTGAAGCTCAAAAACCTGAGGAATTGTGGTTGAAGAGCCGTTCGAAAGCTAGGACTTGATTCAGCCAAGAAGCTGCTTATGTCACTGAAAGCCAGAACTGGTCAAGGTGCAGAAAATGAGAGACTTCAGTGTTCATCCCTACATGGGACATCTCTATCACACTCCTCCCTCGAAAGCTCAGAGGTCATTGTGGAAGGGTTGGGGTGGAAAGATTTAAGAGCCAGTGGTGGTGGGTGACTGCAAGGAAACAGAGTTTTCCAGACAGCAGAGCAGTTGTACACATAAACCCACAGCAACTGTGACAGCATGCGCAAGAGCTGCTCAAGCTCCATGGCACAGTTCCAACATATTTGTTGCTTCACTTTTATTTTACTCATGAGTAAAAATGGAATATGAACCAACATTTGTGTGTGTTTGAACCACACTCATTTGTCTATAGTACTAGTGAGTTATCAGCTGACTGAATAGTAATCAAGATTATTCATAGTCCAATTTTGTAATAAATTGTGACAGTATTGTGGCTGGTACAATTAATTAAACTAACAATGAAAGTCAGGTATGGTGGCACATGCCTTTAACCCAGCATGGGGAGGCAGAGGCAGGTGGATCTCTGTGAGATGGAGGCCAGCTTGGTTTACATAGGGCATTCCAGGTCAGCTGGGGCTACAGGGAGATGCTGTCTCAAAAATCCCTCCAAGTCAACAATAAATCTTCAAAGAAATCATGAGTCATGTTGATGTTATAAGATGGAATTTACCATGAAGAGTACTGTATTTTTTTGTTATCTGTAAATCGTATAATGTACATCTTTTATATTACTAAAATTTATAATTATCTTTTGTACATATATACATACTTACAATAGCTTTACAATATTAAACCTCCACCAGCACAGCATTGCATATACCTATTGAGAAACTTGGCTTAATTGTTTCTTAAATTGGCTTAATTTTTTCTTAAGACGGACCTGCTAAATGGACAGTATTAAAATGACTCCTTGCTATAGAAGTCATATATTAAAATGACTTATTGCTATACCCATAGATCAGTGCATCTATCAAACATCATTACAGAAGTTTCTCGCCGGGTGTGGTGGTGCACGCCTTTAATCCTAGCACTTGGGAGGCAGAGGCAGGCGGATCTTTGTGAGTTCGAGGCCAGCCTGGTCTACAGAGTGAGTTCCAGGACAACTGGGGCTACAGGGAGACCCTGTCTCGAAAAGACAAAAAACAAAACAAAACAAAACAAAACAGAAGTTTCTCACAGTAAAAAGCAGTTATCACAGAGGCCTACAACTGATAAATGTGCAGAGGATAAGAGAATGAGTGTTTAACCCTAAATGGGACGTCTATATCATACCCTCCCCCAAGCCTCAGGGATCATGTGGAAGGGGGCGCAGAAAGACTGTGAGGTGGGTGATTAACAGAAAACAGTGTTTTCCAGACGGCAAGGCATTTGCCCATAGGAACCCCCAGCAATTGTGACAGCATGCACAAGACCTGCTTAAGCTCAAGCCAGACAAATCACAGCATGGAGGAAGGAGGTGGGCATGGCGTTGCACTTGTAACCAAGAAGATACTGGCATATGACAGCTGCTGGGAGAGGAAGAGTCTGTTTTCTTTCTTTAAAAATTTTTTTACTTACTTATTTTTATTTTATTTATATGAATATTAAGACTGCATGTATATAAGTACAGCTATGTTTGCAGTGCCTGTGGAAGCCAGAAGAGGGTGTTGAATCCTCTGGAGCTGGAGTTATAGAGGGTGTTGGGAATTGAACCTGGGTCTTCTGTAAGTGTAGCCAGTGCTCTTAACCACTGAGCCATGTCTCCAGCCCCGAGTCTATTTTCTTCAAGGGTGTGTCCTCTGGTTAGGCTGACCATGTTTCAGGGTTGGTACCATTCTCAAGAGTAGTTGGGTGACATAAATTCAACTCTATGGGAAAAAAAAAAGAACACAAATGTGAGTGGGTAGGGAGGCGGGTAGACCTGAGAGGAGTTGTAAGAGGGGTAAATAAGATCAAAATACAGTGTATAAAACTCTCAATGAGTTAACTAAAAATTGAAAAAAAATAAATTTGATGTTAATATTGCAAAAGTAAGTTATCAAATTCCAGCTCCTCTCCTTCAATTCCTCTTCTATTCCCCAACAATTATTTCCTTTCAACTTCATGTGCTCTTGTATTTTTTTTAAACCCACTGAGTCCACTTAAAGCTTCCAGTGTGTGCACGGATGTGGAACCATCTACTGGAATATGCATAGAGTCAGGGACCACATCCTCCCAGAAAGCAGACTCCCTCTCCTAGCAGCCAGACTCCTCATGTAAGGGTGGGAGTTTGGGACTTATTCCCCCATTCGTGCGTGGACTTTGGCTGGCTTGATCTTGTGTAGGTCTTGTTAATGCTGTGAGTACATGCGTGGAATAGCCCTGTCATGTCAATACAATGCAGTTTCTTGTAGTCGTCTACTACCTCTGGCTTGTAAATCTTTCTGCCCTGTTTTCCCTGATGGCCCCTGAGCCTTGGGAGGGAAAGGGGTATGGTCTCCTACCTGAGCACTCCTCTATCTCTCATTCTCTGCACATTGACCAGTTGTGGGTTTCTGTGTTAAATACATACTACTACAAAAGACAATTTTCTAATGAGAATTGAGAGATGGACTAATCTAAGTGTATAAAGATAAGTACTTAAGGGATAGTTTAATATGGTATCCATTTAGCAGAATAATAATAGTAGTTTCTTCCTTAAAGCCTGTCTCCTCCTCAGCCACTGGTTCTTGCCTCAGTGAACAGTATCAGCTATGAATTTCATCTTGTGGAGCATGCCCTATCTTCAATCAGAAAATGTTGGTTATTCCCACAATTGTGCCATTTTTGCAACAATGGCCATACCATGTCAGCTCAGTCATTTTATAGCTCATAAGGTTCATATCTAGGTACGATGGTTGCAATACGCTTAGCACCTTCTGACACTGTGAAGGTTAGTCAATAGGCATGAGACTTCCAGGTTGATTTCTTCATATCCTATGATTCAGTTAAGTATGTGTTGTCTTCTGCAATAGGTTCTCACCACCAAGAGTAATGGCAATAGCCTGCAATGTTTGGGGCGTCTGTGGAATCCTACCTACCAATAGGTACTCTATACCTTGATAGTCTATGTTGTCTGGGAGAGACATTGTTCCCCCATTATAAGATGACACATTTAAACCATATATCCCATACTCCCTCCCACAACCCCCGCTTTACTCATCCTACTCCATTATTCCTCTCTCCCTCATATCTATCCCTCATTCTTGAAATCCACACTCCTGTGGTCTCTTACTACTTTCCTGACTTCTACTGATACTTCAATTTAAATGTACATATCTAAAGATTCAAATCTGACGTCCACATTAAGAGAACATGCATCATTTTTCTAGGTCTGGGTCACTTTACTCAGAATGATTATTTCTAGCTCCATCCATTTGTCTGAAGATTGTAAGTTCATTTTTCTTTACTGTTGACTAAAATCCCATTGTGTATAAGTGCCACATTTTCATTATCCATTCCTCAATTGATGGCCATCTAAGCTGTTTCTATTTGCTGGTTATTATGAATAGAGCAACAATGGACATGGATAAGCAGATATCTCTGGAGAAGGATATAGAGTTCTTTGGTTATATGCTCAGCAGTGGTAGAGCTGGGCCATATGGAGTTCTCTTTCTAGCTTTTGGAGGACTGTCCAAACTTGTTTCCATGGTGGTTGGCCCAGTTTACACTTCCACCAACCATGAATAATGGTTCTCTTTTCCCCACATCCATGCCAGCATTTTTATCTTTTGCTTTGTTTTTTGAGACAGGGTCTCCCTTTAGTCCCAGCTGGCCTGGAGCTCCCTCTATAGAGGATGCTGGCCTTGAACTAACAGAGATCCACCTGCCTCTGCCTCCTGAGTGCTGGGATTAACAGTGTGCACTACCACGTCTGGCACTAAAGATAGTTTTTAGCTGCCATGTGGGTGCTGGGAATCGAACCTGGGTCCTCTGCAAGACCAGTCAGTGCTCTTAACCAGTGAGCCATCTCTCCAGACTCATCTTTTGCTTTTTTTGTTATTAGCCATTCTGAATGGGGTGAGATGAAATCTCAAAGTAGTTTTGGTTTGAATTTCCCTGATGACTAACAATGTTGAAAAAAAATTTGTATTTCTTCTTTTGAGACCTTCTTTTGAAGGTCTTTTCTACTTTCTCATATAACCCACTCATAATCTCAGGTCATAAGTTTAGTTTGATGCTCTATTTTTAACAGGATTTTTTTCTTGCTATTTAGATGTTTTTAGTTCTTCATATATTCTAGACACTGTTTTGTCGGATGTCTAGCTGGTAAAGACTTCTCATTCCGTAGACCACCTTTTCACTCAGTGGGTGGTAATCTTTGTGGTACATAAAACTTTTAGTTCCATAAGGTCTTATCTGTAGCTGTTGGTCTGAATTTCTATGCTACCAGAATCTTATTCAGAAAATTCTTTGCTGTGCCCACAAGTTGAAGGGTATTTACTACTGTTCCCTGTAGCGGATTCATGGTATCAGGTCTTATGTTGAGGTTTTTGATCCATTTGGAGTTAAGTTTTGTGGTGGGTGAGAGATAAGGATCTGGTTTCATTCTTCTACATATAGCTCACCAGTTTGTCCATCACCATTTGTTGAAGATGCTGTCTTTTTTCCAATGTGCATTTTTGGCCTCTTTGTCAAAGATCAGGTAGCCATAGGTGGGTCCTCTGTTCTGGTCAATTGATCAATGCACTTGTTTTCATGGCTGAACTATGCTGTTTTTATTGCTATAGCTTTTTGTATAACTTGAAATTAGGGATGATGATAGCTCCAGCAATTATTTTTCAGGATTATTTTGGCTATCTTAATTCTTTTGTGTTTTTATATGAATTTTATTTCAATTCCTGTGAAGAAGCACGCAGGATTTTGTTGGAGATTCCATTGAATCTGTAGATTGCTTTTAGAAGGATGACCATTTTCATAATATTAATCCATAAGAAGAATGGTCTTTCCATCTTCTGGTGTCTTCTTCAGTTTCTTTCTTCAGTGTCTTAAAGCACTTATTATACCTTTTCATTTTAGAAAATCTGATGGATTAAAATTTTTTCTTAATGAAACTTAATTTGGATTTCACTCTTTTGAGAGCAAATACTTTTTCATATACTTAAATGCTGTCTATATTGATGCCTTACATTCTGACCAGCAGAAATAAAGCACCTCTAGCTCATTCTTCTCAAAGCAGTTTATTCAGGACCTTTACAGCATTTTTACTTCCTCTTTTTCTTCTTTCTTCCTTCTTCTTCCTTCTTCTTCCTTCTTCTTCCTCCTCCTCCTCCTCCTCCTCCTCCTCCTCCTCCTCCTTCTTCTTCTTCTTCTTCTTCTTCTTCTTCTTCTTCTTCCAAGAACAGAAAATTTCCTCTATTTATCCCTCTCCTGCTCCACCTTCCCAGCCCAGGTTGCGTGGCCTCAGTCTATTGGTATCATCTGGCCTGATCTTGTATACAGGGTGCACCTGCGCAGCTCGAACGGTGGATGTGGCTTTACTTTGAGGTAGGAGGGAATCAGGTGTTAGTCATAAGACTCAGGTGTTAGTCATAAGACTTGGCTAAAGTCCCGGGCGCCATCTTGGGACTGTCGCCACACCCGCTCTCCACATCTCCCCCTTCTTTATTATTTTAGCAGAGAGAATGCCTGACTTAGGTAGCCCCGTGCAGCAATGCCCCTTACCCGTCATTGGGAGACAAACACACTGGTTTGTTCCCTGTCTTAGGTTGGTGGCATGCCCAGAGAGCTTTACCCGTCTTTGGCTACTTCTCTAGCATGCTAAGCCACACTTGAGGAGACTGTCCTGTCTCCACTGCTGCGCGTATTATGTTGATGAAATCACAAATGGCACATGCACCAAAAGGCCAGGAAACTAGTGAGGACCAGGCATAGGGCAAGTCTGACAATTCCCGCCCATTCTTTCAGTCGTGAAGCAACGGTAGTAATCCAGCTTGTCAGCCCACTGGCCAAGGACACATCCACTCGGGTGGAGTTGATGTGAGCGATGGATTGTCTGAGGTCCCGCAACATGCCATCAAGATCCCTAGACCAGTTTCCTGTAAGATACTGAGACAGGTTACGAGACATTTGAGCGGCATGGCTGGCATTTACAAACGGTATGGAAGTTATACACAACCCAGAGAATTTCCATTTACATCTCAGCACATGCTGTCGCTCTGACTTCCATAAAACACAATGAACACAAAAGGAGACCACATGCAAACAGGCATAGCTTTAAAGGAAACGTTTGTTCCTGCAGCATATTGAGATACTGTGGACTCGAAAGATGTATTTCAACTAAAGCTTGCATTACCCCAGCCCCCGTCTTTTAGCATACTGAAAGCAGAAATATTTGTACAACTACCATTCACCCCACACAGTAACCATACATTATATCCTGAGAATGATTTATTATGAGTTGTACTAATATAAAGGGAAAATGTAAAATACTTACGCACTGCCACAAGCAAAGCAATTACGTGTCTTTGGGCTAAATTTTCCTTTGGACATTTGCATAACTGCAGCAACCAATCCCGCACTGGTCAGTGGGCCTCCTAGTTCTCTGCACACCTTCATCCAGAACTCCAGCCCCTTGCTCTTATAAGGAGTAATGGCGTGTCTACATTCTTTAGTACATTTCTCAAATATAAGCTGTTTTAGTAATGGCATTGCGGTATCAGCGTCCCCAAAGACACGGCCCCCAGCTTCCAAAATCCTACCTACAAAGTCTGAAAAAGGTTCCGTGGGCCCCTGAAGGATTTTGATTAGATTTCCCCCACCTCACCTCTATTTGGGAGAGACTTTCATGCTCCAACGCCTAATGCATTAATCTGCACAACAAAGCCAGCATTGGCTCCATAGGCACGTACCGCCTCCGCCAGCCTTTGAACAATCTTCCAATCTAGCAGCTCATGATAGCGGTTCCCTTGTTGATTTTGAAATACAGGGAAACACTGAGCCTCTAGTTCTCTCCAAGTTTCAGGATGTAAACTATTCCCTCCTGCTCCATTGCAAGCATAAGGAGGTGGCAGGGGCAGTTCCAGGGTTGACGGTTCTATCTTTACTTTCACTTTCTCCAAGCTGGCGGCAAGGCTTTCCATATCCCCATCTGACATGTCCCCTTCACTAGATTCTTCTTGAATTTCAGAGTGTTGAGAGCGCTCTTCCTTAACCTGGTCTAAGGCTTCACTCCCTTCTTTTATCTTTTTTCCACACCATTCCTCGTCCCCAATGCAATTTCTTACCAACTTCCACACTGGCAGTACTCCCTTGTGTAAGTCTCCCTGCTCCTCAGCAAACTTTAGGTCTCTCCCTAACTTTTCCCAACTAGGTATTGTAAGGCATCCCGTCACTGGGAACCATGGAGTGACCTGATCCACTGCTGCCAAAAATCTGTCTAGAGTTTCTCTCCTCAGCTCAATTCCTTTTGCCCTCAATAGAGCCTTAAGGGCGCGGCGCACCATCAGGGCAGATGTTGTGTTTCCCATAATGCTAGCTAGAGCCTGTCCCAGAACCGGGAGCTTTATCGTAACCTTAATTGTCCCCTTTTCCGGGGAGCTTTATTGTCCCCTTTTCTGGGGAGCTTTATTGTCCCCTTTTCCGGGGAGCTTTATTGTCTCTTTTCCGAGAACCTTAATTGTCCTGCTTACCTGGGAGCTTACCGACTAGTCACCCTGACCGCAATGAGTTCTGAACGAGAAAGGAAGAAGAACACGTCCTCGTGCGGGCCGCCACTTGATGCCTTACATTCTGACCAGCAGAAATAAAGCACCTCTAGCTTGTTCTTCTCAAAGCAGTTTATTCAGGACCTTTACAGCATTTTTACTTCCTCTTTTTCTTCTTTCTTCCTTCCTTCCTTCCTTCCTTCCTTCCTTCCTTCCTTCCTTCCTTCCTTCCTTCCTTCCTTTTCTTTCTTTCTTTCTTTCTTTCTTTCTTTCTTTCTTTCTTTCTTTCTTTCTTTCTTTCTTTCTTTCTTTCTTTTTTCTTCTTCTTCTTCTTCTTCTTCTTCTTCTTCTTCTTCTTCTTCTTCTTCTTCTTCTTCTTCTTCCAAGAAGAGAAAATCTCTATTTATCCCTCTCCCGCTCCACCTTCCCAGCCCAGGTTGCGTGGCCTCAGTCTATTGGTATCATCTGGCCTGATCTTGTGTACAGGGTGCACCTGCGCAGCTCGAACGGTGGACGTGGCTTTACTTTGAGGTAGGAGGGAATCAGGTGTTAGTCATAAGACTCCGGTGTTAGTCATAAGACTCAGGTGTTAGTCATAAGACTTGGCTAAAGTCCCAGGCGCCATCTTGGGACTGTCACCACACCCGCTCTCCAGACTATATGACTTACATTTTTTGCTCATTTAAAAAATGTGTTTTTCTAATTACATGCAAATTCCCTTTATATCCTGTAGTAGAATATGAACTCCCCAAGGTAGGGAATTTTAGTTGCTTAGAATTCTCAAATGCCTGGAAGGTGCTTGGCACATTGTAGTTGCTTGTTAAATTTTGGTAGCTAATTAATCAAGTATTAAGAAGTTCAGCTGCTTTCTGTCATATATGTCATTATATTTTCCAGTTTGTCCTTTGCCCTTTACTTTGATTGTTTTCTTTGCCCTGTTTCTTAAGTGAAAGAAAACAGTTCTATGATTAGGCAGGAATTAAATCAGAATGTGACACACATCACAGGCAACCTTTAAAGTGAAAGTAAAGAACTCTCACCTCTACTTGGTATTTGTTTGTTTGATTTTTTGAGACAGGGTCTCATGTAACCCAGATTAGCCTTGGACTTGGTTATAGTTTGTAACTCATGTAACTGAGGATAATCTTGAACTGCTATTTCATCTTTCAAATGCTGAGATTAAAGACATACCACCATGCCCAATATCTATCCAATCCATTACATCGAGTAGGTTTATTTATAATTCATCTAAAATAGTTGTCCCTATTTATGCAGCACATAAGAAAGAAATAACAAATATACAAATTGAAGCATATACTAATTATTGCAATTTGGTTATTATATACACTACCTTTTCTGCAAGAGTTTTTAATTTTTGTGGAGTCAAATTTAGAAATGTTTTCCTGTAGCTTTTGTACTGTACATCTTATTTAACAAAGTAAGGTAAAAATAACTAAGTAAATCTTTCTGTGTTATCTGGTATGGATTTCCAGTTTGATTATGCTTGAATTGAGACATCTGGAAACTGTTAGATATGTGATAAAGTCAGCTCGAGATTTACTGTGTTTCCATTGGACTGTCTAGTTTCTCTGACACACACTGAAACATCTCATTTGCCCAGTGACTTAAATTTCCACTTTATCACACACTAGGTTCCCATATGTGGGTGGTCTATTTCTGTTCTCTCTGTTGCTCCATCTGTGTCTTCATATGCCAGCACCAAGCTGTTTAATTATCAATGCCTACTCTTTCTCATGGTGTGTCCAGCATTAGAGTGGCCAAATCCACTCAAATATCACTCTGTGAGGTTCAGTAGCTTTGGCCTGAGGGATGAATGCTTAGCTTTTTTTTTTTTTTTTTTTTGTCTTTTGAGACAGGGTCTCCCTGTAGTCACAGCTGGCCTGGAACTCACTAAGTAGACCAGGCTGGCCTTGAATTCACAGAGATCTGCCTGCCTCTGCCTCCCAAGTTCTGAGATTAAAGGCATGTGCCACCATGCCCATTGTCACATGCTTAACTGTTAAGAAGTGTCTAAAATGCATTTGAAGACATTGCTCCCACCTTACTTTCAATACCACTGAGAGGGGGATGGTAGAAGTTGTCCTCATGCTACAGGTGAGGAAGCCAAGTGTCAGAGGGGAAGAGCTTTTGTGCATGATCATTGTCCCAATGGTGTGTCTGGGCCAATGGTGCCAAATAAGCTGTTGCGTCTTCCTGCAACAAACATTGACTTATGGCTAAATATTTTTAATATAAGACAAAAATGACCCCAGGTCCTGTAACCTAATCACACCCACAGTTTAGCTCTATACCTTTCCTTGTTCTTACCTGCTGTCACTCTTTGCTATCTTCCTTAAATAATCAAGAAGCTCAGTGAGTTAACTTCAGAGAATTCTGAAAAAGGTAAGGGTTTGTCTGTAAGGAGATAGCGCAGCTCTTAGCCCATAGAATCCACTCAGTAAGTGTTAGCTACTATTTGTAGTCTTATTTATTTATTGAAGGGGCTGGAGAGATGGATGGCTCACCATTGACTGATTTTGCAGAGGACCTGGGCTTTAGTTCCCAGCACCAACATGGTGGCAAAAACCATTTGTAACTCCAATTCCAAGGGATCTTATGTCCTTTTCTGACCTCTGTGGACATTGCATGACAAGGAGGCAGGTAATACATTAATACTCATAAAATACAAAACAATAAATGAATTTTTAAAAAGAAGAGTATTATTGCAGATAGACACCTCAGTTCCAGTTTCCATTCTGATTGATTAGCTGGACAATGGTAGGCAAATTGCTTACCCTCCCTAAGCGTTGATTCCTTCATAGATAAAGTGGGCATTGTTGTGATATAGTTAAATGGGACAGTGTTGGATGTTCAATTCTTTGGCACATTTTAACCCTTAATAAGTGATTTTTCCATTGGTTGTTTTTTTTTCCCTGATGCTCCTAAACTTGTGTTTCCACAAATGGAGGATTGTGGTACAATTCCCCCACCACTCCACCTCACATCAAGAAAATCAGTTCTTCAGTCATCCTTCATTTACTGATATTTTCTCTAGATTTTCTCATGTATCTGATGATCTTCTGTTGCCTTATCTGAAAAAGCAGAAATCAAAATCAATACTGGCAGCTTGCTTTAATTTAGATTCCACTTATTCTTGCTAAGTCCCACTGGATCTGTTGGTATTATTTGCTAAGAAAGAGTTTGTAAAATAAATTAATAGTGTAAACAAGACCTGGGAAAAGTACTGAAAATAATTAAGGGAACTATTTCCAAGCATGCTTGGCTATTTGAGCAGCACTATTTAAATACAGTTTTTCTGCCCTTTCAGCCCTGCCATGTCTACTCCCGAACTAGTTATTACAGCTAATTGTGTGCTGGCCTCTGACCCCAGTCACCATGAGCTGGAGGGCAGTTCCCACATGTCCATCTCTAAACACTTTGTCTCCTGTGTGGGTGCCTGCCCAAGGTGGTGTTCAGAAATGTTCATGGAAATAGCAAATAATCCCAAACTGCGTATAACTTTTCTAGATCAAGCCATTAATTTGTCTTTAATGTTGGACATTTCCTGTCATAAGTCCTAAGGCCCCCTCAAATTCAACTGAATGTTTCATCTTTTTAAAAATTAGATTCTGACTTACTAAAATTTTCCTGAAACCGTATTTCTTTAGGCTTAAATTTGGGGTTCTTTTTTGTTTCCTTCTTTTCTCTCTCCTTTAGTCAATCAGTCACAAGTCCCTGTTCTGCCTTCAAAACATCTCTTGTCTCTTTAGCCTCTTCGTCATGTGATGGAATGACATTGTGTAGTTCAGGACCCGCTCCACACTTCATGACTGACATCATCTCACTCTTCTTTGCAGGAACCCCCCCCCCCAGGTTATTTTCCTTTCAGATAATAATATATTGCCTTTCCTTTGTTTTGATATTTAAAGGTAGACAGTCCCAAAGATATTTAAGGAAAATATTAATTCCTTTCAATTCCCCTTTAATTCCACTTTCTTAAAGGTGATCAGCATCAACAGTTTCATATGTATTTTTTCATTTTCTCTTCTTTGCTGTTATATATTATAATTGAAAATAAAAAGTAGGTCATACAGCATAACCCAGTGGAAGAAGGACAGCTGTTTCTAGAAATGAGGCTGGAACAAATAGATGTCACCCACAATGATAATAGTAATTATAATAAACACGATGCAAACAGTTATGTAATTAGTCACAAAAATTAAAGTGAAAATACTATGAATCTATATGTAGACATATTTTTTAGATTAAAAAAATTATTTATTTATTTATGGGTGTGTCCATGTGCATGTATGTGTGGGTGCTCACTGAGGCCAGAAGAGGGGATCAGACACCCCCCCAGCCAGAGTTTCAGGTGGTTGTGTGTTAATCTAACATGGGTGCTGGGAACCAAACTCAGATTTTCTGTAAGAGCAGTAGCCACTCTTAACTGCCGACCCATCTCTCCATTCCAAGAATTTTAAAGTTCTAAAAGTAAGCACAGGAAGATGTGTTAATAATTTGGAGTAAGCATTGACTTTTCAGAATACAAAAACATCAGATATCAACTACTGAGAAGTTAAGTTTTGTGATCACAACTTAAAATTACTGTATAAGAGACCACCATTAAGAAAATGAAAAATTGGACTATTGAGTTTGAGAAAATATTATGCTATTCATAGGAACCTGTGCACACTCACATATACTTATGTGACTGGAACTTGTACCAATAACATATAAAGAGCTCTTGGGGGCTGGAGTAATGGCTCTGAGGTCAAGAGCAGGGCTCTTGCTGAGAATCCAAGTTTGGTTCCCAGCACCTACATAAAGCAGCTTACAACTGCCTATAACTCCTCCTCAGGGGATCCAATACTCTCTTCCACCCTCTGCTAGGGAACTCAAATCCACATGCACATATATACAAGCACAAACAAAAATATGAATAAATGCAAAATAAAAAGAGCTCCTAGAATTCAACAGTAAGAACACACCTTGATTTTAAAAATAGGCAAAAGTCTTCTACAATTCACAAATGATATGAAGAGACATGTAAATTGCCAATAAGCATACAAATAGAAGCTGTCCGTTTTCATGGAAATGCACGCTAAAACAATATGATGCTACTATACTAACTAATGGTTAAGATGGAAAAGACTGACAATGCAAAATGTGACAAAGTTGTGAGGGCAACTGGAAATCTCATGTATTTCTGGTGAGAGAAAGGCTTGGCCTTTCCTTATAAAGCTCGACACCACGTAACCATATGGCTCAGGAATTTCTCTCACAGTTGCCCAAGAAAAGGCATGTTTGCACAAGACTTGTACACAAATGTTAGCTTCAGATTTTGCATAGTAGCAACCCAGGCACCCATCAGTAAGTGATTACAGCATATTCAGATAACAGAGTAACACTCAGAAATAGAAGGGAGTGAATTATGGTGCAGGCAACAATGTGGATGACACCAAAATACTATGCTGAGCGAAAGAAGCCAGATACAAGAGTACACACTCTGATTCTGTTTATACAAAAGAAGCCAGATACAAGAGTACACACTCTGATTCTGTTTATACTAAATCTCAAAACAAGTAAAACTGATCCGCAGGGACAGAGAGCTGATCAGTCATCAGCTGGGATGAGTAGGGGGATGTGATGGCTGCTCTGACTGTCAAGCTGATGGCAATGGGAAGTGTTAGCGGACTAGCAAGGCACTCATCTGGGTTGTCTGTGAGCACATTTCCAGGAAGGATTACTAATGGGGGAGTCCTCCCCTGAATGTGGGTGGCACTATCACACAGACTGTGGGTCCAGGGAAGCTTGCCAGCACAGGCTTCATTCCCCTCCCCTCCCTCCCCTCTCCTCCTCCTCCTCCTCCTCCTCCTCCTCCTCATCCTCCTCTTCCTCCTCTTCCTCCTCTTCCTCCTCCTTCTCCTCCTCCTCTCTCTCTCTCTCTCTCTCTCTCTCTCTCTCTCTCTCTCTCTCCATGCTTGATATGGGGCATCCTGCTTTACTGCCTTCCACCATCCACCATGACTGATTGAATCCTCTAAAACGATGGGCCAAAAGAAGTCTTTCCTCCTTAAGATCTTTTATCAGATATTTTGTTTTAGTGATGGAAAAGCTAAAAGAAAATCAATTACAAATGGACACAAAGAAACATTTTTGGATGATTGAAGTAATTGATACCATGACTGTAGTGGTGGTGAACAGGAGTATATATTTATTAAAACTCATGTAATGGTGCTCTTTAATATTGCTTTGCCCTGTTACATGGAGATCTAGTCTTTTTTTTTTTGGTCTTTTCGAGACCCTTTTCAGGGTCTCCCTGAAGCCCTAGCTGTCCTGTAACTTACTCTGTAGACTAGGCTGGCCTTGAACTCACAAAGATCTGCTTGCCTCTGCCTCCTTCGTGCTAGGATTAAAGGTGTGTGCCACCATACCCAGCTGGAGATCTAGTCCTTTAAAATTTTTGCCTGAAATCAAAACCACTTTAAGATATCATCTTACTCCAATAAGACAGGCTAGGATCAAGAAAACAAATGATACCAAGTGCTGAAGAGGTTGTGGGGAAAGGGGAACACTCATCCACTGCTGGTGGGAATGTAAACTGGTATAGCCACTATGGAAAGCAGTGTGGAGAACCCTTGAAAGACTTGGAATGAACTTGCCACCCAACCCAGCCATACCACTCCTAGGCATGTACCCTCAAGACTCACCCCACCACAGAGATACATGCATGGCCATGTTTATTTCAGCTCTCTTCACAATAGCAAGGAGCTGGAACCAACCCAAATGCCCCTCAACTGACGAGTGGATAGAGAAAATGTGGTACATCTACACAATGGAGTTCTATGCAGCAGTAAAGAAAGATGACATCAAGAGCTTTGCAGGAAAATGGCTGGAGCTAGAAGACATCATGTTGAGTGAAGTAACACAGTCCCAGAAAAACAAATGACGAATGGTATCCCTCATTTGTGGATGCTAGTGCCAATTACCTAGTTGTAAGAATTTTTTGTGTAGGGCCCCTTGAGCTTTTGTCCAAGCAGTTGGGAGTGATGCATATTGGAAACAACAACAGAAAGGACTGCATCAAAGAACTGACTGAAACAGTGAACTTCTGCTCAAAACAGTCAGCTTCCACGTGGAGAATTTTGAGAAAGACTGAGAAAGAGATGAGAAGCATGTTTGGCAGAATGCATGAGCTCTGGTGGGGTGGGGGGATAGGGTGGGGGATAGGGGTCTAGATTTGATAATCTTGTATAAAATATATATAAAAAAATAAAAAGCAAAAAAAATTGTTGCCTGATATTTCATCATATGGGTTAGATTCTTCTCTTCCTACTCTCCCTCTCATCTTCTCTCTCTCTTCTTCCCTCTCCTTCTCCTTCTAGACGGTGTGGCTTCTTCTAGAAGGCTGGTCACAAAGTCCTGACCTTCCTGCCTCAACTTCCTGAATGCTATTACAGGTGTTTGCCACCATATTGGGGCTGCATACATAATTTAGATAGTCTCTGTCCCTTGCCCTTTATGACAAATATGGCTGTTACAAGCATCACAGTGTATATCTTAGTCTATTTCTGTTGCTACCTCAAAATACTTCAGGTAAGTGTGTTATAGAAAAGAGGTTCATTTAGTTTAAAAATGTGAAGGCTGTCAATCCAAGCCCTCAGGCCCATTGATTCAGGGAGGGGCTGAATGGCTCTGTTGCCCTTTGGAGAAGGAGCCTTTATTTGGTGAGACAGTAAACCAAAGAGAGTAGGAGGGGCTAATTTTATTCTTTTGCAGCAATTTCATTTCACTAGAACTAAGTCTGTGTGAGTTATTATTATTATTATTATTATTATTATTATTATTATTATTTGTCTTTTTTGAGACAGGGTCTCCCTGCACTCCCAGCTGGCCTGAACTCACTTTGTAGACCAGGCTGGCCTTGATCTCACAGAGATCCACCTGCCTCTGCCTCCCAAGTGCTGGGATTAAAGGTGTGCACCACCACACCTGACGAGTTTTTATTTTTTTAATTAGTAATTAATTAATTGTGTGTGTGTGTGTGTGTGTGTGTGTGTGTACACATTTGCCGACAACACACACATGGAGGGCAGAGGACAGTTTCAGGAGTCAGTTCTCTCCCTCTAACCATGTGGATCCTGGGGCAAGGAAGGCAGGTTGTTAGGCTTGGTTGCAGGCACTTTACTCACTGAACTCTCTTGTTGGCCTGAATTTTTATTTCTGAAAGGAAAGAATTTCAACAGTTGCATTGATCATTCAAAATAAGAGGTCATTAAATCTTGTTCATAAATAAAAGACACTCTCCCATAGCACATGAAACACTTGCTTTGCGCATGCTCATTATGACTCTTTGCTGAGTATTCCATTGTGTCTGTTTGTATTTCTCCTGGATAGTGGCATTGCCATATTTCCCAGGTCCTTTTTATTTCAGGATGGCTGGATTTTATCTTCAGTAAGTTGCCTGAAAATATCCTTTTGTTTTTCATGGAGTGGTCATTACAAAAATTAAAATTTCTTTTTTTTCAATTCCTTCTTAGTTTATGTAGATGAGTGTTATGTCTGCATACGTGTTAAGTGTACCCATGTCATGCAATGCTCGTGGAGGACAGGAGAGGGCATCAGATCCCCTGGAACTGCAGTTACAGATGGTTGTTAGCCACCATGTAGGTGCTTGGATTTGAACCCAGATCTTCTACAAGAGCAGCCAGTGTTCTTAACTACTGAGCCATCACTCCAGTCCCTTTCATAATTAAGATTTCTTATCCACATCTTAGTAGAGTTCTTTGTATGTTGCTTATTTTATTGTTAGAAAATTCTTGTGGTTTCCCTTTGCATCTATTTTATTATTTAAGGAATACAATATAGGTATTGCTGAACCTCTGGGAACTAACCCCGAAGATGTAGCAGTTTTTAGTAGCAGTCCCACAGAAAATTGGTAAACTTGAATTTTCAGAAGATAAAGTCTCACATTTTGATTTTAAGTACAACTCTGATAATTCTGATACTTGCCTAAAAGAAACCTATACCACTATGTTACAAAAATCAAACACTGTATCCAAGAGTATAGTTGCTTAAATGTAATGTGTTGCTTTGTTTTAGAAATTAAAATTAAAGAGGAATTTCCACATTGCACCAAAGCTAGATCAATGTCACTCCAATGTGTCTAGGAAAAAAAAATATATTCATTAACAATGGAAAGTTTCAATTATTACACTGGGCTTTTCTTTTGCCTCTGCTATTCCCAAACACAGTTAATCTTTTTGTATGCTTGAGTAGGAGGATCTGCAGGTCCTTGGGATTTCATTCAAGGGGCAAGTCCTCCACAAAACATGTTCTGAAGCATCAGAGGATCTGGCCGCTTCTGAGATTGTCATCCATAAAAATCTCAATGGGACCCAGACCAATCACAAGATTAGATACAGTAGCACTTGAGTTTAGACTGAGAATTATGAAACACAGGCCCCTTCAGTGTAAGCATGGGTGGGTCTTTTCCTGTTGGTTGATCTTATGCCCTGAAAGCATCAGATGCTGGAGTCAGGCTTGCTTGTCACACCTGGACCACGGCAACAGCAATGATCTCTCCGCACACATACCAGCCCTAGAGGAGACTCACACCCAACCCCAACTAGCTGTGAAGGGCCCTGGGGAGTGGCCTGTGCAGTTCCCAGTCCCCTGTGGGTGAGGCCAACCAGGCGCGATGCCTTTCTAATAGGGCGACATTCGCAGAGGCAAACCCCAGGCAACAACCTCCAGTCTGTTTCACACATACCGATCTCTCCCCAATCCTTGCTCTTCAATCACCTCTGCCCTAAATTGCCTGCAATTTCCTCCTGACTTCCGGATGCAGAACCAAAATATTCCGGAACTTCTGGGGGTGGGGGGTGTCTCCCTCAGCTCCACTTCCGCTCTGGCAAACAGGGCGGTTCTCCACACAAACTGTGCTGCCTTCCTCCAGGAGGGTCCTTCCTCCCTTTAGAACCTCACGCTCAGCTTGTCTGGAGGCCTCTTCAGCTGTACACTCATTTACAAACACGTCTCCTTCAGTTTCCTTGCACCTGCAGTCTACTGGAACCTGTGTGAGTGGTTATGCAGGTTCTACCTCCTGTTATCTTTGGGGGATTACTGTGTTATGAGCGCTTGTTTTCTTCTTTCTGCATCAGAAGGCTGTGCATGAGGAATCTTAATTGAGTACTGTTTGGGGACAGAGGCTATGTCTGATGTTGCTTCTGCTCCCTCCTAGTCCTTTGTGCTGTTGATGCTGCTGAGCACACAGAAGCAGCTCCATGAAGACAGTTTCATCAAATTACATGCCTGCACTTGTTAGCAATGATACTGAATTTCCTCATTAAAATGCCGTAATTCAGAATAAGTAATTTAGAGTCATTTGCTTCCAGTTGTTCTGAATTCTTGTATTCATTCATCCAGTATTTTTTTTTTTCAGAACTTGCTATTTGCAAGGCATTGTGCTGTGTACAGGGGGACACAAGGATGTTTTAGTCCATTCTGATGCAATAACAAAATACCACAAGCTGGGCAGGGCAGTTCTTAAACAAGAGAAATTAATTTTTCATAGTGCTTTGTTGTGGGGGCGTGTTTGTTACCAGTGAGTAAACCCGGGGTCACCCACAAGTGCTCCATTACTGGGGTGTATCTGTATCCTTCTTTTTACTTTTTTATTTATTTATTTATTTATTTATTTATTTATTTATTTTTTAATTTTATTTATTTCTGTATGTGTATGAATGTACTGTCTGCATGTAGGTCTGTGCACCTGTGTCGTGCAATGCCGCGGAGGTCAGAAGAGGGTGTCGGATTCCCCTGGAACTGGAGTTCTGCTGGAATTGGAGTTTCAGATGGTTCTTGGCTGACATGTGGGTGCTGGGGATCAAACCCGGGTCCTCTGTAAGAGCGGTCGGCACTCTTAACCGCTAGGCCATCTCTCCAGCTTCTTTTTACTTTTTATGTGGAGTCAGAGGGTCACTAAAGCACCCAAACTAATCTTGATTTTATTCTGTAGTCCAGCCAGGTAGACCTTGAACTTGTTATCCTCTTGCCTCTACCTCCTATATAGCTGGGATTTCAGGCTTGTACTACCCAGCGATTTCTCAGTTTTCTGTAGGCTAGGATGTCCAAGATCAAGGCACTGGCAGAGTCAGTACTGGTGAGGGCATACTGTCTGGTTCATGGATGGGGCCCTCTCACTACACCCTCATATGGCAGAGAGGGATGAGGGAGGTCTTTAAGATCCCTTTTATAGGAATACTAATCCCATTAATAAGAGCCCTGCCATCTATGACCTCATCATCTCCCACAGGCTCCACCTCCTCAAGCCATCATCTTCACAAGTAGGCTTCAGAATATGAGTCAATTACCACTGGCAATCAGAAGAACACCACAAACCAAGGGGACTGGCCAGGGGAACTAAAACTTTTATGGGAATACAGACGCCACAGTGGGAGACACATGAGTGGCAGCTTTGTGACTTTGGGAGAGCCAGGAAAAGGAAAGTGCTCCAACCTGGAGGAGATAGGAGATTCTCCTGAGGAGGTGGTCTCTGCACTGTGAACAGAGGGAAGTTACAAGTTAACCAGCGAGGATGGAGAACGGTGAAAGGTGGGGAAGAGTTAAGCCAGCAAGGATGGTGCTGAGAGGCATCCACAGGCAGGGAAGGGAAGAGGAAGAATGTGATCCTAGCGCCCAGAGGGGACAGAGGGGCCCCACAGTGAGTCAGGACCAGACATACAAGGTTTGTTTACACTTGGTGTAAAAACACTGGAAGCCAATGGATGTCTTTTTTTTATTTTTTTGAAAAATATTTTATTTAGTATTTTTATTGAAAGTGTATTAGTGTATTGTTTTGCATGTAGATGGGTGCACCTGTGTTATGTAATACCAGAGGAGATCAGAAGAGGCCATTAGATCCCCTGGAGCTACAGATGGTTGTTAGCCATCACCTGGGTGCTGGGAATCAAAAAGGTCTCTGCAAGAGCAATCAGTGCACTAAACTGATGAACCATCTCTCCAGCTCTGCCAATGGTTGTTTTAATGGGGGACTGGAACCCTGTATTGACATGGGGAAGACTCCTTTGGAATCAACAGTGGAGGGGAAGGTGCCGGGTAATTGAGAAAAACTCAGGAATGAATGTTAACATACCCTGGAAAAGAGGCAGCCTATTTAATAAACGGTGCTGGCAAAACTGGATATTGACCTGAAGAAGAATAAAATTAGATCCAGATCTCTCATTCTGAAGTAAAATTAATTCGAAGTGGATCAAAAAAAATCTTGGTTAAAAACCTGAAACATGGGGCTGGAGAGATGGCCTAGTGGTTAAGAGCACTGACTGCCCTTGCAGAGACCTGGGTTCGGTCCTCAGCACCCACATGACAGCTGAGAACCGTCTTTAACTCCAGTCCCAGGGGAATCTGACGCCCTCTTCTGACCCCCGAGGCATTGCATGACATGGGTGCACAGACCTACATGCAGATAGTACATTCATACACATAAAAAATAAATAAAAATAAAAAAAACCCTGAAACACTGAAACTGCTAGAGGAAAGCATAGGAAATAAAAGGCATAGGTCTAGACATGAACTTTCTAAATAGAACAAGACATAGATCTAGACACTAACTTTCTAAATAGAACAAGACATAGATCTGGACATGAACTTTCTAGATAGAACCACTGTAGCACAGGCAACAGCCCGAGGAATTGACTAATTGGACTATAAGAAATTAAAAACTTCTAGGCCCGGTGTGGTGGCAAATACCTTTAATCCCAGCACTTGGGAGGCAGAGACAGGTGGATCTCTGTGAGTTCAAGGCCAGCCTGGTCTATAGAGCAAGTTCCAGGCCAGCTAGGACTAAAAGGGAGACCCTGTTTCAAAAGACCAAAAAAAAATTTAAAATTTCTGTAGAGCAAAGGGAACTATCAGTAGAATGAGCAGACTACAGAATGGGTGAAGATATTTGTCATCTGTGCTTCAGAAGTGTGGTTAATATCTACAATATATAAAGCACCTTAAAAATTACACACCAAGAAACATCCCCTAAACTGCCAATCAATAAATGGGCCAATGAGTTAAATTGACATTTTTTGGGAGACGAAATACAAACGGCCAGTAAATATTCCTTAGACATTGGGAAAATGCAAATAAAAAACTTCTTTGAGATGCCATCCTATCCTTGATAGAATGGCTACCATCAAGAAAACAAGTGGCAAAAAATACTGATGAGGATGTTGGGAGAGAGGAGCCAACATTCAGTGCTGGTGGGAGTGCAAGCTGGCAAAGCCACGATGGAAGTTTGTAAAAAATTAACAACAGGGGTTGGAGAGATGGCTCAGCGGTTAAAAGCACCAACTGCTCTTGTAGAGGACCTGGGTTCTATTCCCAGCACCCACATGGCAGTGAAGAGCCATCTTTAAGCTGGGGGGTGGTGGCGCATGCCTTTGATCCTAGCAGAGGCAGAGGCAGGCGGATCTCTGAGTTCAAGGCCAGCCTGGTCTACAGAGTGAGTTCCAGGCCAGCTGGGGCTATGGGGAGGCCCTGTCTAAAAAAGACAAAAAAAATTAACAACAGAGCTAGTATATGACCCAGCAGTACTCCTCTTGTTGGCATATATTCAAAGGATTTTATTATATTTATTATGTATTATTATAATGTAGTTTGCTGTTGCTCTATTTATAATAGCAAAGAAATGGAATCAGCCTAGTCAATGACTGATGAATAGACATTGAAAATGTGGTGTACTTACACAGTGGAATTTTCTTCACCCATAAAGAAAAATGAAATTATGAAATTTGCCAGAAAATGGATAGAACAGAAAAATATTAAGTGAGGTAACCCAGGCTCACAGGTTCTCTTTCATATGGGGATCCTAGATTTGAATTTTATATGTGTGTATTTATGTGTGAGAGAGTCAAGGTAGAGGTCAGGAAATCAGAAGGGACCCGTGAGAGGAGAAAAAGAAGCGTTAAGGAAGGGGCTGAGGGAGGATAATAGATAACATGAAAGTAGAAAGGGTATTGAGGGTGCAGAGGTACAGGGGTTGGGGCTGGGGGATGGAGCATGGAGAGGGGGAAGATCAGCCAGACTAAGTGTGTAGGAAAGGCCATAAAGTTATTTTGTATGCTAATTAAAAAAATAGTAAAACCCTTCTCACATAGCATAAAGCTTACTATTTTTAAGTGTGCAGTTCAACAACGTTATTACATATACTTACATTGTTGTGGAACATTTTCACACTGTTCCATCTGGCACATTTGAGAGTATCCCCATCAAACCCCTCTCTGTGCCTCCCCCACCTGGCCACCGCAATTTTTGCTCTCTGACTCTAGAACATGACTGCTCCAGCTAGTCTTGTGCTGGCTTGTTTTTCCGAGTGTAGTGTCCCCAAGTTCATCCACATGGAGCATGTGCCAGAATTGTTTTTCTTTTAAAGGTTGAACTATATTAATAGTTCTCCTTTTGTGTTTTTACAAATTGACTGGAAAAGAATTGATCTCTACTCTTATTCATCTGGTCAAATTTCCTTGCTCCTTGTCTATCCAGGAAGCATGAAGAAGAGCAATAGATGGCAAATTAGGCACCAATTTTCCTCAAGAAAACTGACCCTGTAAGTCAGCACTGGCAAGCCTCCTGGAATGCCCCAGATGGCAAATCTCTTTGGTTTTCCCAGCCACACAGTCTCTTTCACAATCATTCCTCTATTCACCCTGAAGCAGCTTTTCCTCTTGCTCTTTTGCAATTATTTATTTGGCTTCCTTGCTAGAGACAGTCAGCTTTGAAGGCAGGAGCTGTCCCTCTAGTATACTCAATGATTTCCTAGCAGTGGGTATACCATCAAACAGAGTGAGGACTTCAGCTGCAATGTGTTTCCCTGTACATCGTGTGACTAAGATAACAGGGTGTTTGTTGATTTACTTCATCATAAGCTGAGAAGTGTCCCTGCAGCATCAAGTACCCTGAGAAGGAAGGAGGTGACACATACTTCTCTAGAGGTTGCTGGCCTGCATATTTTAACATGTGGCATTTTTGACAATAAGCCATTCCTGGGGATGGAGAGATGACTCAGGTTAAGAGCATTGGCTGCTCTTGCAGAGGACCTTGGTTTGGTTCCCAGCACCCAGATGGTAGCTAACAAGTGCCCCTAACTAGTTCCAGGAAGTCCAATGCCCTCTTCTGGCTTCTACAGGCATTGCATGATGCGGGTGTGCTTACATACACACAGACAATACACTCATACACATAAAATAAAAATGAGAGCCAAGTGTGGTAGTGCAGGCCTTTACTCCTAGCACTCAGGACATATAGGCAGGCAGATCTCTGTGAGTTCCAGGCCAGCCTGGTCTACATAGCAAGTTCTAGGCCAGCTATGGATATAGGTAGACTCTGTATTGAAAATGCCAAAAATAAAATAAAGCTAAAAATAAATAAAAATAAAAAGCTATTCCTACCCATGCTGTCTTTATTTAGATTTATTCTTTATATGTATATGTGCATGTGTGTATATGTCTGTGTATGGATATGTATATATGTGTATGTGTGTATATGTTTTGTATGGATATGTGCATCAGAAGAGGGTGTAAGGTCTCCTGGAGCTGGAGTTACAGGTGGTTGTGAGCTGGGAACAGAACTCAGGTCCTCTGCAAGAGCAGCAGGCACTCTTAACTGCTGAGTCATCTCTTCAGCTCCTCAGGCATTTCTTGAGAGGTTTGCATGCCAGCGTGGTTGCACTGAAGATAAGAATTTAAGACAGTTATCACTAGGGGGAAAAGGCAGCTGTTTTCTTATGGTGATGTAATGGCTTATTCATAGACATGAAAAATAAAGGTAGTCCCTCTTCTTTCTGTTCCCACCAACATCAGAGCCATGCCATGTGGTTGTATTTGTTAATCAATGCTGTAGGGTCCTGGCCGGTGGGCAAGTGGGGTGATCTCTTGCCTATGCTGTGCTGTCCAGGCCAGGGGCCCAGCATAGGCACCATCATTTCACACGAGCATCCTTTCCTGATGTAGACACAGGAAAGCCAGTGCTTGCTGGGGCGAGGATGACTCTGTGGTATTCATTATTTGACTTTATTTATTTTTTATTTTTTGAGATGAGGTCTGGTTATGTTGACCATGCTGGCCTCAAAATCCTGGGTTCAAGTGGTTTTCCTGCCTCAGTGTCCTGAATAGCTGAGATGACAGGCATGATCCACCATGCCTAGTTTATTCAACTTTTGTGTAACTCTTCATCTGGCTAGTCTCCTACCTAGTCTTTCTGTCTCATACACTCCTACCTTCAACTGACAGATTAACATGGTCACTCCCATGTTCCCAAGATGTCAGGAGAGGGCTGACATGTTCACAGTGAATCATAGAACACATGGTTGGAGACTCCTGCAGGTCCCATCCCACTTGTCTAGGCTTGTCTGCTTTGACCTCTCTCTGCACTCTGCTCTCGCTCCACCAGAGTGAGATGCCAGCAGGCCTTCTGCTGGGATTCATGGCCCCATATAGTAAAGCTCAATACTTACTAGCTTCTAAATGTTCATTAGGCTCTGAGCAAAGGCTTGTTTGTCTTCTAAGAACTTACAGAGGACCCGGGTTCGATCCCCAGCACCCACATGGCGGCCGAGAACTGTCTGTTACTCCAATTCCAGGAGAACTCCAGCTCCAGGGGAATCCGAGACCCTCTTCTGACCTCCGCGGCATTGCACGACATGGGTGCACAGACTTGCATGCAGACAGTACATTCATACACATACAGAAATAAATAAAATTAATAAAAAAAAATTAAAAAAAAATAATAAAAAAAAATAAAAAAAAAGAACTGTCTGAGATAGTTCTACCAAACTGCAGGCTTCAGTTGTTAAAGGCTTTGAAATCTCTGAGACAGTTCTACCAAGCTTCAACCTTCTTGTTATTAAAGGGTTTTGCATGTTTTATCTCTTTTGCTGAGAATGACCTTACAGAGAGAGTATACTCTAAAAAATGGTGTTTGGTGCATTCCAAGTATTCTTAACATCTGTATTAGTCACTTTTCTGTTGCTGTGATAAAACCACCATGACCAAGGGAACTTATAAAAGGAAGAGTTTATTTGAGCTGACGGATTGATGGTTCCAGGGAATTCGAGTCCACTGTGGTGGGGAGGCGTGGCGGCAGGAGCTGGAGCAGAAGGCCGAGGTTCACATCTTCCAATGAGCACAGGAAGCCCAGCAAGAGCAACTGGAGCCTGCAAGGCTGGTTGAACTCACCAAGCTCGCCCCCAGTCATAATTCCTCCAGCATGGCCACACCTTCCAAGACCTCCCAAAACAGCGCCACCAACTGGGGACAAAATGTCTGAATACTTGAAGCCTATGGGGGACACTCTCATTCAAACCACCACAACATCTATCTTTAAAACATCGTCCACATGCATTATCTCATTTAGTTGTCCAAAGGACTTTGCTAGCTAGTATGGTAGGCTTAATATTCCTTACCCAAAGTGCTCAGGAACAGAAGCATTTCAGATTTACAAAAAAAAAAAAAAAAAATTGGAATACTTATACATGTATAACAAGCTATGTCCAGGATGGGAGCCATGTATAAACACACACTTTATTTATATTTCATTACACCTATACACATATCCTGAAGGTAATTGTATACAACATTATTAGTGCACCTGTGTTTTGACTGCACCTGTCACATGAGGTCAGGTGTGGAATTTTCCATTTCTGGCATCATGTTGACACTCAGAGAGGTTTAGATTTCAGAGCATACCAGATTCTGGCTTTCCTAATTAGGGACGTTCAATCTGTACTCCCAACTTTTGGTTGAAAATGAGGCGCTCAGGCCTCAGTTGGTTTGGCATCAAAGGCTGTGCTCTGAAAAAATCAGTTTCTCTTAAAATTACCTTTAAGAATGACCAACCACTGGGACCCACCTTCAAATGGGCACTAATTCTAGACATTATTCAGTAAGTCAGGGACATGGCACAAGAATATGTTTTTCACAATTCGGGAGACTGCTGCAGGTGTCCGGTAGAACTGTTTTTAAGAAACATGAGCTGGACTGTCTTGTGACAGTATTTACCTCTTCATTGTGAAGTTCATGTTGGTCCATTTGGCAGCTTCTGGATGCTGGTAGCCAGTTTAGTGCAGAACATTAAACTTTTTTCCTTCTTCTCTGTTGCGTGAACCACTATTCCTTTCTATTTTGCTTTATTTTATGGCCTATTCAAACATTGTATTTATTTGTTTGTTTGTTTGTTTGTTTATTGTAAACCTGGTCTTGTTATGTAGTCCAGGCTGGCATGAAACTCACAATGTAGACAAGGATGATCTTGAACTTATGGTCCTCCTGCCTCTGTCTCCCAAATGCTGAGATTACAGGTATGTGTCACTATGCCTGATTAAAGTTATTTTAGAGGTGAGGAGAGGCAAGGGGAGTGCAGCCTTGATGGAGGCTGATGTTAACCCGAAGGCCTATCCCCTTGCAGGTGCCCGCCTCACCAAGAAACTACTGGACCTTGTTCAGCAGTCGTGTAACTGCAAGCAGCTTTGGAAAGGAGCCAAGGAGGTCACCAAAACCCTCAACAGAGGCATCTCTGGGTTCATTGTGATGGCTGCAGATGCTGAGCCCTTGGAGATCATCCTGTATCTCCCAGTGCTATTCAAAGACAAGAATGTTCCCTACATGTTTGTTCATTCTAAGCAGGCCCTGGGATTGGCCTGCAGGGGTCTCCAGGCCTGTCATCACTTATCCTGTCACCATAAAAGAAGGCTCTCAAAGAAATAAAAAACAAAAAGAAATAAAAAAAGAAGGCTCTTAGCTAAAGCAGCAGACCCAGTACATTCAACAGTCTATTGAGAGGCTCTTGGTATAGGCCTGTGGCCTCTGCCTTGTTTTCCCCTTTGACCCCAGCCCAGTTGTATTTTCTGTGTTACCATGTAGTGTTTCCAGTAGCTTTCTATTATAAAATATTGTACTACAAAAAATTTATCTTAAATTTTATTTATTATTTATTTATTCATTCATGTACTTACTTGTATTAGTGTATGTGTGCATACACTTTTCTCTTTCACCTTTAAGTAAATTCTGGGGTCAAACTCAGTTCACTATGTTTATATTGCTGGGTTTGCATGGAAAGTGACTCTATCCACTGAGCCATCTTGCTGATTCCAAATTCATGTATTTTAATTGGTTAAATACTGTATACATTTATGGGGCATCATGTGATGGTTTGATGCTTTTACAGGAATTCATCATTTTATTGTACTTTGCTTCATTGAACTTCACTAATAATTAAGTTTTTATATAAACTAAAGGTGTGGCAACCCTGTTTCAAAAATGTCTGTTGACTTTGCCTTCCCAACAGCATTATGTGTGGTATTTTGGTAATTCTCATGGACCTTCCTGTGATGGCTATTTCTGTTATAGTGATCTCTGATGTTAATACTGCCATTGTTATAGGATGCTGAGGACCACATAAGGTTGAACACTGATAAATGTGTGTGTTCTGACTGCCCAGGGAACTGCCTGTCTCTCTCTCTCTCCTTAGGTACCCCTAATCCTTGAGACATGAAGTTGCAATTAGGCCAGTTAATGACCCTATAAGCCTCTGAGTGTTCCAGTGAAAGGGTCCACATCTTTTCTTAACATAAGTCAAATCCTAGAGGTGATTAAACCTAATGAAGAAATCATGTTGAAATCTAAGATGGGAACCGAACTTAAACTAATCAGCAAAGCTGTGGATGCAAAGGAAACATTCCTGAAAAACCCAAAGTGGTACTTGAGAAACAAGAACCGTTAGAAGGTGAAGCTGCCGTGCTGCTGATAGGGAGAACGTGTCAGTGGTTTGGACACAAGATGAGACTAGCACCAAGATTCTTCTAAGTCAGGCAGTGACTCCAAACAAGGCAGTGACTACTTTCATTCCCACAAAGGCTAAGAGAGGTGAGGAAGCTGCAGAACGTTTCTGAAGCTGGCAGAAGCTGCTTCAAGAGGCTTTGTGAAAGGAGCCCTCTCCCTAACACGATGTACAAGGTGGAGTGCCCAGGGCTGATGGCGATGTTGCTTCAGGTACCAGGGAGCTAGCTACAGGAAGCAGAGAAGTGGGCCGTGCAAAATGACAGCTTTTTCAGTGTGTATGAAACAGACTTATACTGGAAGATGATGCCATCTAGAACTTTCATAGCTAGAGAAGAAAAATTACTGCCTAGTTTTGAAACTGCAAATGACAGGCTTATTATCTTGTTAGGCACCATATTAGGTAAATTTTTGCCACTGCATTAAAATATCCAGCAGGAGTCTGCTTAAAGGAAGAAAGGTTAATTTGGGATTATACTTTCAGGCAGAGTCTCCTGGTGTGGCAGAAGAGGCTGCTTATCACATGGTAGTAAGGTAACAGGATAGGAAATGAAGTAGACAGAACGAGATATAGCCTTCAAAGCCACGCCCCCTACCTCGGATCAGGCTCTACTTTCTCATAGTCCATTCACCTATGAACTAACTCATCAAGACTTCATCCACAGAAGTCAGCAGTCTCATGAACCAATCACCTCCAAACACTGCTGCGTGACCAGACCTTCGACATGGGAGTCCTTAGGGATATTTCATATCCAGACCATGACAGAGGCCAGTGCATCTGATGACATAAAAGTCAGTGCTCATTTGCTCTTCTGAAACCCCAGGGCCCTTACAAATTACACCATATCCACTCTGCCTATGCTCTGAAATGGAGGCACAAAGCTTAGATGGCAGCACAATTGCTCTTAACAAGGTTTACTGAATAATTTAGGCTCACCATTGAGATTTACTGCTCAAAATATTACTGCATGGTGACCATTCACATGGTCACCCAAGAGCTCTGATGGAGATGCACAGCAAGAATAATGGCATCTGCCTATACAACACCTACTTTGTAGATTAGGAGTAATTTTGACTTTAAAAATCATTAAAAATATATTCATAAGGCTATAGCTGCCATAGATGGTGATTCCTCTGGTGGATGTGAGCAAAGTAAACTGAAAACCCCTGGAAAGGATTCATTTTCATTAGGAATTCATGTCATTAGGAATGCTCAAGATTCATGGGAGGAAATAGAAATACCAGCATTAATAGGGTTTGAATGAAGCAGATTTCAACAGTCAAAGATGATTTTAAGGGTCCTGAGACCCAAGTAGAAGAGCAGCTGCAGTTATGGCAGAGGCAACGCTTAGAAGGGGAGTCTGAAGAGGCGGCTGAGTTGATGCAGTCACATGATCAAACTTCAACACTGGAGGACTTGCTTCTTCTGAGTAAGCAAGATGGTGCTTTCTTGAAGTGGAATCTATTCCTTTTTGAGAAGCTGATGGGAACATTGTTGAAACCACAACAAAGGATTCGAATATTACATAAACGTAGTTGCTAAAGCAACAGTAGGTTTCAAAGAACTAATTCCAGTTCTGAAAGAAGTTCTCCTGTGGGTGAAATGCTATCAAAGAATATCACATGCTATAAAGAAATCTTTTGTGAATGGAACTCAGTTGAGGTTAAACTTCATTGTTATCTTGTTTTAAGAAATTACCAGTTCCGGGGCTGGAGAGATGGCCTAGCGGTTAAGAGCGCCGACCGCTCTTGCAGAGGACCCAGGTTCGATCCCCAGCACCCACATGGTGGCCGAGAACCGTCTGAAACTCCAATTCCAGGAGAACTCCAGTTCCAGGGGAATCCGAGACCCTCTTCTGACCTCTGCGGCGTTGCACGTCACGGGTGCACAAACTTGCATGCAGACCACACATTCATACACATACGGAAATAAATAAAATAAAAAAAAAAAGAAATTACCAGTTCCACTTCTGCTGAGCAGACACTAACAATGAAGGAAGACCCTTGACAGGTGAAGGACTATGACGTGTTGAAGGCTCAGGTCATTTCTAACATATTTTAGAAGTAAGGCATTTTTAAAATAAGGCACATATACTTTTTGATATAACTGTACACTTAATGCGCTGTATACATTTGGAATTAGGTTTTTGCTGTGTAGCCCAACACGAGTTTCAAGTTCACTTTGTAGTCCAACCATTTTTGAACTTGTGATCCTTTGGCTCCTTACCTCCCAGTGCTGGGATTAAGTGTATTTCACCATACCAGCCCCAACCACAACTTTCATATGCATTGGGAAACAAAAATCTGCATGTGAGTCGCTATGCTGTGCTGTTCATTTTACTGTGGTGGCCTGGAACGGACTCCATGACACCTATGTGGTGTGCCTGTAGTACACTGTGAAATGACAAAGCCAAGCTAATTACTATATCTATAACCGCCTATACTCAGGATATTTTTTGATAACATTTGAGAAAATTTTAAGTGTAAATACATAATTATTACCTATTGCCACCATACTGTACCATAGATCTCCAGGACATATTCCTCATATCTAACTGAAGCTTTGTATCCTTTGACCAATATCTCCCATTTCTGAGCTGTCCCTCTTTATGCGTTTGATGTTTTTAGATTTTGCATAAGCAACAATCATTTAGTATCTGTCTTTTCTCTGCCTGGCTTCTTTTACTAAGCATAATGTCTTGCAGGTCCATTCTTAAACTTTAAAAAAAAAATTTTTTTATTATTATTTATCTTTGTATATGTATGAATGTACTGTCTGCATGCAGGTCTGTGCACCCGTGTCGTGCAATGCCACGGAGGTCAGAAGAGGGTCTCGGATTCCCCTGGAACTGGAGTTCTCCTGGAATTGGAGTTACAGACGGTTTTTGGCCGCCATGTGGGTGCTGGGGATCGAACCCGGGTCCTCTGCAAGAGCGTTGGTGCTCTTAACCGCTAGGCTATCTCTCCAGTCCCAGGTCCATTCTTTTCTCATGTAAATGAGATACTTCCTTGATATTTGCTGTGGCAAGAAAAAAAAAAAAAACACATCCATTTCATCCTACAGAGGCCCAGAGCCCTCGGTGTTGATTTGATAAGCAGTGCACACACCTACTTCCCATCACTAGAAACAGCTGTCTGTTTTTTCAGAAGGCCCCTGGTTCTGGAGTTGAAATTGAAACAATTTGCTGAAAGAGTGTTGAAAGTATTGGTTTCATATTGAGATTCCACAGCTTGGCCAAAGCTGGATCTTTAAATGCTTTGAAAAGCTCCAATCCTTGCTGATTGCCTGACAGCTTTCACAGAGAGAAAGAGTCATTGGTGAACTAGTTGCATTCAAGCCTAGGGTTGCTTCTGTTGAGCCACAGACCTCGGCTACAGTTTGGGAGACTGAATAGACTTTTGAGCTATGTTTGCAAAATTGTGTAAAGGAAGTCTGGTAACTGCCCTTTAAGGACTATATCTGAGTTATTAATGGAGGGAAAGTGTCTTCCATACATTGAGACCAACCATATAGAATGGAGCCAAAGAGGATTATCTTCAAGTCTTAAAATCTAACTGAGCCTGGTGTGGTGGCAAACACCTGTATTCCCAGCATTAGTGAAGCTGAGGCAGGATTACAGGTTTGAGGCTGGCCTAGACTACATAGCAAGACCCTGTCTCAAAACATACAACTAGGGCTGGAGAGATGGCTCAGCAGTTAAAAGCAATTGCTACTCTTACAGAGGACCACAGTTCAGTGGCCACCTGTAACTCCAGTTCCAGGGGACCCGACGCCCTCTTCTGTCCTCCATAGGCACCAAGCATGCACATGGTGTACATACATGCAGGAAAACACTCATCTGCATAAATACAAATAACAAAGCTTAAAGCACACATAAAACAAAGAAACCCAAACAACCAAACAAAACATTTAATGGGGTTTACCCTGTGAGATTTTAGACTTCCTTGTGACCCAGGATGTCTTTTCCTTCCAGTATCTCCCTTTTTACCAGTTGGATGGTGGAACAGACACAGGGCAGAGATTCGAATTCTGGAAGCAGATAGCCTGTCTGGTTTCATAAGTTCACAGGTGAAGAAGACTTTCACCCAAGAATGGATGGATGGTCCACTAAGTCACACATGCCTAACAAGGATTTGGATGGGACGCTGAACTGAGAACTGCTGCTGGAGTGATTGATGACTTTCAACCCTTCTGGGATTCTGGGATGGGCAAATGGATTTTGCCCGCGAGTTGGAACTTTGTTTGAGGAGGTCAAATTGTTACTTGTGTTCTCCAGGTTTATATGTTTATGTCCTAACTCCTAGTACCTCAGATCTGACCTTATTTAGAAATAGGATCTTTGTAAACAGAACTAGTTAGGATGAGGTCATACTGGAGTAGGCTGGGCTTTAGCCCACTGACTTAAGTTTGTATGAAAGGGGAAATTTGGACACAGATACACGGGAAGAACATGATGTAAAGATGAAGACAGAGATCAGGGTGATGTATCTGTAAGCAAAGAATGCCAGAGACAGCAGAAAAACTCCAGAAGCAACCAGAGGCCTGGACTGCATTCTCTGTGTGCCTTTTGACTCCTCCATCCTAGACATCCAGCCTTTGGAACTGTGGCAAGATATATTTCTGTTGTTGAAGCCAGACCATTTGTGGTACTTTGTTGTGGTGGCTTTAGCAGACTCGTACAGATTTGGCAGGACTTAAACCTTTCTGGAAACTTTTTCCCTGAAGACTGTCTTTATCCCTATGTTAATTGTTTAAGGTCTCTATTTTAAGAAAATTTTAAAGTACGGCGAAAAGGGGCACAATTTCCAAAATGTCAGTGAGGGTGGGTATCTCTGCCATGCTCTTCTGAAGCTGTGGAATGAATAAACCCACCCTGTGACTGGGCCTCAGACTCAGCACCACATGGATCTACTGTGTCTGGAGTAGATTCTTTTTAAAAAGAAAAAAAAAGAAAGTCCTTAGATGTTACAAATTTCCTAGTGTTCACTCTTAACGGTGCTCTCTTGTCAACTGTGCCAAGATATTTTTGGTTTGCCTTCCATCTCTTAACAAGCCAGGAGTCAGGAAAGGAAGGTCCCAGTTTCCTGGTCCCCAGTGGCCAGGGCAGAAATTAATCTGTCCACCATCTGCCTCTTTGAAGACAGCTGGTGCAGAGACTCCTTACGGTAAAGATGTGAGGTTTGTGTCATGGGTTGCTACTTTAAGGGTTCTTTTTAAATTATGTTTAGAGCTAGGTGTAATTATTTCTTTCTTTGATGGAATATTTCTAAAGGCAAGGTGCACAGGGTTGCAGTGGGCTCAGTCTAGTTTTGGAAGCACCCCAAAGCCTTGCAGAGTATGCACTGAATGCAGTTCTGAACAACAATGAGGTTGGTACCAGGATCTCGACTAGGACAATATGGACACAGAGCTGCTGTAGATTCCTCTGAGAAGCTTGCTGAATTGGACTAGGGCAGTATGCATCCTTGTTGGTCAGTACCAGGGAATCCCTGTGACATCATTAAGAATGTACTGTCAGCTAGCTCTTGTCTCAGTAAAGACCATAGTATCAGATGGGCGAAAGCTTTGGACATGAGAAGATTTATTCAACAAATGCAAGGCTCTTGGAACTAGAGGATGTTAACTCTCTGAGGAAATACTCTCAACTGGGTCCTATGTTTAGCTCTCTATCCTGACCCCTTCATAGCCTGAAGTGCTGGTTACTGTGATAAACATCCCAACAAGACCTCAGAGGACGAACACATGTGAGTGTTTGCTTTTGGAAGCCTAGCACTGCCTCAGCTGTTCTCTGCATTCTCAGAGCTGGTGGACTAATTGGCTCTGCCAAATGGACTCTTTTTCCCTACAAAATATTTATGGTTTCCCTAGCTGAAAAAGATAGGGAGGAGTTTGGAGGGGATCCCATAAGCTGTAAAGGGGGAGGTCTTCCGTGTTGGCAAGAAGGGAATTCGGTGTACTTGAGGGGATTTTGGTTCACAGTACTGGAAGGAGTTAGGGCTGCCTAATGAATGGGATTCACAGAGCAGGGAAACAGGAACAAGACACTCCATCTCTCAAAGCTCAGTCAGGAAACATGTCTTTCAAGATGTTTCATCAGAGAGAATTTAATTTAGAGAATTAGTTACGTAAACTGAGAAACCACACAGGAGACGGTGAACCATGTTAGAATTTAAGAAAGCAGGAAGTTTCTATCACCTGCAGCTCTGGAGGTGGGATTAGCTGGGACTACAAACTGAGGTGCCTGATAGGAATCAGGCCAGATTTGCTGTGAAGAAGGTGGGACTGGAGAGAGAGAGAGAGAGAGAGAGAGAGAGAGAGAGAGAGAGAGAGAGAGAGAGAGGTTGAAGTTCTTCTCTACCTCTAACGCCTTTTGTTGGCACAAAGTACTGGGGAGCACATGGCATAAGAACCTGAGAAAAACAACAAAGCAAAAGGGCCTAAACAGACTCGAGAGCAGATGGGGTAGAGACCAGCCCAGCATGGAAGAGAAGGTGCTATGCCGGGTGCTTTAGGAGGTGTCTGTTACTGCTGCATAATGTTGTTGGGGGCTAGAGGGGATGTACAGATGTCTGCCCAAATGTCCCTACACTAGGACATGTGAAGGTCTATTCTCTAGTACCATGGTGATGAATAGGGTCCAGCCTTCTTTATAAGAGGCTTTCTGGGGATCTTGGACAGGGTCAAGGAGAGCTGAGAAGTGGTGCTGGGGTCATTAGTGATCCTGCTGGGGTGTCACTTATCTGAGGTTAGTTCAGGTGAGCAGTATCTTGTGGTGAAGAGACAATCTGCCCATTATGCTGCCCTTTTCTTTTCTTAGTACCCATATGGACCTTTTTGTCTGGATCAAAGATAAAAAAGGCACTCAGTGAGAAGTGGTTCTATGGATTGATGGAGCTTGGAGAACAACCGAAAGCCAGAGATGACTTCTGTCCAGTAGTACTTCATGTAGCCTGGACTCTCGGGAGTCACATGAAAAGTGAGAAAATTGGTTTCAGCCATGGTTTGCATGGGGGAGGCTGTGTGAGGGGAACCAAGATTTCAAAGCAGAAGTAATCAGTCTTTGGCCGAACTTCAGGCAAGACATTTGTGATCAAACTATTTGCCAGTCAGCTGACTACATTCCAGGAAGACTGAGCAAGGTCCACCTC
Source organism: Rhizomys pruinosus (assembly GCA_009823505.1). NCBI lineage: Eukaryota > Metazoa > Chordata > Mammalia > Rodentia > Spalacidae > Rhizomys > Rhizomys pruinosus. Next base: position 43,854 of record VZQC01001144.1, on the reverse strand, counting down.
CAAATCTTGTGAGGTCATCCTTTTTGACTCGCAGTTGGATCTTCTCCATTAACAACACTGTGGAAGTCTGGAAGGGAGTTTTTCTAGCCGGTTGTTTAACTTCCAGTAGAATATGCCTGGAACGTTTGAACTCAGATGACAGGGTCACATGCGCTGTGATGATGACTAATTTATACACAGCATTAGAGAATAGTCTTAAGGTCACTGAAAAGATCAAGTCACCATCAGGAGATTCCAAGTACTGGTTGTGTGGGATATAATGTAAGATAGGCTTTGACATCTCCATGCTGTCTCTAGTTCGAGTGAGTGTCACTAAGTGGTCAAGCCACTTTTCTTAGCTTTCTTCATGCTCCTTTCATTTACTGGTGATTCTTTGAAAGGCAGAAACATTTCACTACTATGGTCACATCCAAGCCACAGTGGCTCTGGCCTACCCTGACCCTAGCACAACGGTGGTTTGCAAACCCTCAGACCTATTTAAGTGATTGCTAAAGTGGATGATAAGAATCACTAACCTAGATGCACAGAAAACATTCTTAAAAGAAATATTACTGGTTAAAAAAAGAAATATTACTGGTTGAAAGAATAAAGAGATTCAAATCGTACTTCCACTGTATATGTCTGGCTCTCTCAACTGTATTTCTGGATGTGAAAAGCATTGTGTACCCTAGTGCTTTATCTGGCACTGGATAAAGACCATTCATTCTGGGTCTGAGGGACCAAATCTGGCAATTGGTGATCTCATTCCATCGGATGATTGGGCTCAAAGAACACTTTATTAATTATACCCTGCACATCAAGTGCCCAGGAATCTGCTTCTATGCTGAGAAAGTGATTTCACTTTATAAAGACTCTGCTTAGCATAGCGTATACTGTGACTGATTGCTCTCCTGGAGCAGGATGGGTGAGACTGGAAAGGAATGGCAGGGGCCATGAGCCCTTTGTTCATGTATAGTACATCATCAGCCACACAGATCTGGGAGTGCCCTGTACCTCATTGTCTAGGAAAATGGGATTATTCATGCTCTTGCCCCAATAGAAGGAAGTGAGCCTTGAAATCCCAGGCCCATGGTTCTGGGGAAAATCCATCTCTACCTCCTGCTTCCATGTGGCTTACCCACAGTGCTGCCCCCAGGGGCCCCTGAACTTGTTCAGTCATTCAAGAAGTGTTTGACCATTCCTTCATACAATTGTCTGGTCAGGAGCTGAAGACACAGTAGGACCTTTTAACCCCCACTAACCCCAGGGTTATAGAATAAGTGATAGGATGAGGGGGGTCCTGGAATTCTTTGACAACACAGAGGGTAGCTGTCTACTACAGGAGGGGCAGTAGTGGGTTGCACCCAGCTATTGGAGCCTATTGTTTAATTAAAATTTTATTTATGCTGGGCGTGGTGGTGCATGCCTTTAATCCTAGCACTCAGGAGGCAGAGGCAGGCGGAACTCTGTGAGTTCAAGGCCAGCCTGGTCTACAGAGTGAGCTCCAGGCCAGCTGGGACTTAAAGGGAGACCCTATCTCGAAAATACCAAAAAAATCAAATAAAATTTTATTTATTTATTTTTATTTTAAGTATATGAGTGTTTTGCCTGTATGTATGTAAGAGCAATGTCTGCTGAGGCCAGAAGAGGGAATTGGATCCCCTGGAACTGGAGTTACAGAAGGTTGCTAGCTACCATGGGGGTGCTGGGAATCCAACCCAGGTTCTCTGCAAGAGCAGCCAGTGCTCTTAACCACTAAGCCATCTCTCCATCTCCTGGGGCTCATTCATTGGGGCTCTGTTGGTTGTGTGTCTATCGTGCATGCTCTAGGTTATAACTCTGGAGATACATTAGCAGAACTTCTCCTTTCTTTTTCATCCTTTTCTCCCTTTTGCTTCTTTTCTTCATTTTCTCTGTCTTCCTGCACCAGTAGTCTGTGAACTGTGGCCATCTTCTCAAAGTTAGCTTCTAAAATCAAGACCAAGATGGGGCACAACCTGGGCTTCTGAGGAGCTTGGACAAAAGTAGTCTGGAAAACCCTGAAATCTGATGATTTAGTAAGGGGTGGGCAGGGATCGCTAACCAGGCACAATGGAAACCAGGACACAGAAGTGGGGATGGAGTAGAGATTAGCTCAAGGCAAGGGGCCTGGATGTCTAGACAGCAGGGCGAGCAGACACAGGGGTGAAAAATGCTACCCAACAGGACACCAAGGTGGCCTCCTGGCAGGTCAGCCAACAGTCCCTCACTTACTTCTCTTGAGGAGTGACCTGAGAAGTTTCCAGAGACCTCCAGGTAGGCACTGGGGAGAGAATGGATCTGACACCTGCCTGGACTCTAGACTGAGCCATTCTGTGGTCTATTTCCAGGCATTTGGCTCTAAACAGGAAATCCTGCTAACTCCTAAAGGGCTTCAATTTTGGAGTGACTTCTCAGAGAGCTCAGAATGTCAAGGGGGATTTCTTTGAGACGTGGAGTTAAGGACAGGCTTTCATCTAGCCTCTCTTCAGAGGTTTTCTTTCCAAGTTGAAAAAAATGATAGGCAGTGCCGTTGTTTCAGGCACAAGGAATGGGAGGGGGCACCTTCTGAAGCTCTGGGAAGAGCAGGGACATTCCTTTCAACACTAGCCTGAGGAACTCTCATGATTCTGGTTACCATTTTGGTCAAAATGGAGATGAAAGGACTCAGTCCAGCATTGAGAGCTGTAATTTTAATTCTGAGGGAGGCACAGTTAGATGAAAAACCAGCCTAACCTTTAATCTGTCTCTGAATGGCGGGGCGTATTCTCTTACAAATTGGACAAGTATTGTGAATTGAATTTCTGCTTCTGGTTTCCTTTCTTTCTTTCTTTCTTTCTTTCTTTCTTTCTTTCTTTCTTTCTTTCTTTCTTTCTTTCTTTCTTTCTTTCTTTTTTTTTCTATGTGTATGAATGTACTGTCTGCATGCAGGTCTGTGCACCCCTGTCGTGCAATGCCGCAGAGGTCAGAAGAGGGTCTCAGAATCCCCTGGAACTGGAGTTCTCCTGGAACTGGAGTTACAGACGGTTCTTAGCCACCATGTGGGTGCTGGGGATCGAACCCAGGTCCTCTGCAAGAGCAGTCGGTGCTCTTAACCACTAGGCCATCTCTCCAGCCCCTCTGGTTTCATTTCTACAAAACCCTGTAGGTGCGAAATAACAGTGAGAGATGAATTATATATTTTTCATCCAATTTTTTTTTTTGTTTTTTTTTTCAAGACAGGATCTCCCTGTAGCCCCAGCTGTCCTGGAACTCACTATGTAGACCAGGCTGGCCTTGAACTCACAGAAATCCTCCTGCCTCTGTCTCCTGAGTGCTGGAATTAAAGGTGTGTGCCACCATGCCTGATTCCAAGTGTTGTTAGATGATATTGAATATCTGCTTTGTGTGTGTGTGTGTGTGTGTGTGTATGTATGTATTTGGCCTTGTCATGGAAGTCCATTGCTCTACCACTGAGCCATGCCCTCAGCTCAGGATGTCCACTTTTTTTTAGCTTTGAGTTTTTGTGATTATTATTTTGTATTTAATTTATTTTGGCTGACATATACAAATATAAAGTTGTACATATTTATAGGATCACATGATGTTTCATGCATATATACATTGTTTAAAACTTAAAACTGCTGAACATATGTAGGTCATTAAACATGTATAATTTCTTTGTGGTTAAAAATTCCACAGTTCTGAACAAAATTACATAGTTCTTTCTTTGAAGCTTTTGAAATGCATGCAATATCACATCTATATTGATCCTACTGTAAAATTGTAGACCAAAGCATCATGCTGTATGTAACTAACTTGGTATTCATTAATCAGTTTCACCCACACATCCCTTCTTTTTTTAATTATGTTCAGGGGTTCAGATTTTTCGTTTAATTTTATATTACTCTAAAAGATGAGTATATACCTTCCGCCTATGTATTAATTACCGTGCTTGAAAGTAAGCGGTAATTCTAGGGCTCATTAAGATATTCACATTATAACATCACAGTTGTCAGATAGAAAGAAATATAACAATAACATTGCTCAGTTTTTCTTTCAATTGAGGGATTTGGTACTAGCATCTACAAATGAGGGAAACCATTCCCTGTTTGTTTTTTGGGGACAGTGTTACTTCAGTTAGCATAATGGCTTCAAGTTCCATCCATTTACCCGAAAATCTCATAATGTCATCTTTCTTTCCCACTGCATAGAACTCCATTGTGTAGATGTACCATATTTTTGTTATCCAGTCCTCTGTTGAGGGGCATTTGGGTTGGTTCCAACTCTTCACTATTGTGAAAAGAGCTGCAATAAACATAGATGTGCATGTATCTTTGCAGTAGGATGAGTCTTGTGGGTATATTCCCAGAAGTGCTATGGCTGGGTCAGGTGGTAGGCTCATTTTGAGTCTTTTAAGGGTTTTCCACACTGCTTTCTACAGTGGTTGGATGTTGGGCCTGCCTGAGCCATGGGGCCCACAGGTAATCTCTTGAGCCTACCCTAAAGTTTGGTGACCTGTCTATAAATTTTGAAAATAAGTCAATTCCGCATAGGAATAACTCAGCATAGCCCGACCTGAAAAAATGGCTCTGCCTGGGCACGCTGAGAAGGCCGGTTGCCCAGACGTGCTGCTGGTTGCCTGAGACGCAGCTACTGGTTGCCTAGATGCAGCTAAGAAGCCGGGTTGCCTGGACGCGGCTGAGAAGCCTGGTTACCATTGACACAGGATCCCTGTCACTTTCACTTCTCCCGCCCTGCTTGCCGAAGAGATATAAACCGCAGCTGGATACAATAAAATGAGCTTTTGCCTAGATGCACTCCCGGTCTCGTGTAAGTTTTGTTCGGGATTGCCGGCATTCACTCCCTTGCTCAGCCCCATCCCAATCCGTGGCCGGTCCACACTTCTCTCCTAGGCCCTCTCCATGGAGCATCAGCAGTGGCCCGGGAATTAGCCCTGGCAGGTGGTGTTTCTGCCTGGTTTTCTGGTAGCTGCTGATGAGCCAGTCGCTCAATGGGTGAGTGTCCCCCCTGTAGTTATGGGGAAGTCTAACTCCAAGCCTGCCCCCACTTTGAAGGCTTTAAGAATTTTGCTTAAGAGTAGAGGTCTGGACCTCTCAGATACTCAGGCCCTTCGGGCCTGGGGATGTTTATTAAAGCTTGCTCCCTGGCTTCCAGAGAGTAATTTGTTTGACTGGGACACCTGGGACAGGGTTGAAAAAATGATTAGAAAAGCCCAATTGGAGAAGGGAGAAATACCTCCCCTGGGAGCACTCCCTACAGTATCAGCTTTAAAAGGGTTGTTTCCCTCCTCGTCCCCCTGAGAAGGCAATGGAGACTCTGGTCCCAAAAGGAAAATTCAGGAGTGAAACAGGGCTCTGTCAGCCCATTGAGTCGGTCTAAATCCCTCTACCCCTCCCTCGACCCATTTAAAACTGCCCCTTGGGCCCTCGGGAGCCTGCCTCAATCAGATCCTCCCACCAATCCCTTCTGGACACCCTCCATACCACCCCCTTATGGGGGGGGGAGTGGTGTACAGAGGGGCCGGCCCTCCTGATAAGGGGCCACAGGCTTTCCCCCTGAATCTGGCCCCAGGAGGGAATCACCCCTTAGACTGGTATCCGTGGGAGGCCAAAGATCTCAAGGAACTCTGTAAGGTGGTGCAGCTGCAGCCGCCCGGCTCCTTGGTTGCCACCCCCATCTTTACCTCAAGAACTTTTTTTTTCTCTCAATCCCCCTGCACCCAGAGGACTGCAGTAAATTTGCCTTTTCAGTGCCATCCTTAACTACTCTTGGCCAGATCGTTGATATGAATGGGTGGTGCTACCCCAGGGCATGGCCAACAGCCCTGCATTTTGCCAACAATACCTTGCCATCCTCCTGGCTCCTATGCTATCATGGAGGCATTCCCTGTTGTACCTTTATATGGATGATCTCATTATTGGCCACCAGGACCCCCATGAGTTACAAAAATTCTTAAGGATAATATCACAAACATTGATGCAGGGGGCATTCATGGTGGCACCTGAAAAGATCCAACAAGTCCCCCCTTTTAAAGCCTAATATAGAAGTGCCAGAGCACCTGAAAAGATCCAACAAGTCCCCCCTTTTAAAGCCTAATATAGAAGTGCCAGAGCACTTGAAAAGATCCAACAAGTCCCCCCTTTTAAAGCCTAATATAGAAGTGCCAGAGCGACTCACTCTGACACAGCTCCAAAGTTTGCTCTAAGGCCCTTACAGGATTTTTTGAGAGATGGGGTATTAAACACACCACGGGAATCCCTTACAATCCCCAGGGACAGGCTATTGTCAAAAGACACCACCAGTACCTTAAGGAACAATTACAAAAATAAAAAGGGAGAGTAAGCCCCCACCTGTAGCTAGAAGAGGCCCTCTTTACTATAAATATTTTGAATTTTTCTAAAGAAATGACTGAATCAAGATTCCAAGAACACTGGCATACGAGCCTTAACCCCCAGGTGAAAGTCAAATGGAAAGATCTATTAACACACCAATGGAAGGGCCCAGATCCCCTACTCACAATGGGGAGAGGCTTCAGGTGTGTGTTCCCCATAGGAGAGGAAGCACCCATATGGGTGCGGGCAAGAAACCTCAAGTACTTGCCCCAACAAGAGAACAATGAAAACCATCTGCCTCACCTCTTAGAGCCATTGCCCCCTTCTTCCTAACCCTTTACTAACCAAGGGCCAAGGCTCCATTTATATTTTTTCAGAAATCTTGAAGAAAAGCTACCATGAGCCCCTCCAAGAGATCTTCACCTTCACCTGGACCTGGGTTCTGGAGCTCCCTGATGACGACAGTTTGGATCTCCTCTCTTCTTGCTCCCACTTGCACCCACGACCTCTGGGCCTTTGTCCCTTTGCCGCCCATACTCTTACCTGTCTCCTTCCTAGCCTTTTACTCCTCTTCACACTGCTGTTCTCAATCTACAGCAACAGATTGACCTCCTGGGCGAGGAAATTCAAACACTCCACACTATGGTTCAGATGTCCTGTGACCCCAGGTTCTCCTCCTTTTGCTTGACCCCCCCTTCCAGTCATTAATATCTCTCAGAGGCGTCAGGAACTTGCTGACTACATCAAGGGTCCCTGGTCCCAACAATTTGTGAACTATACTTTGACTCTCAGTTCCCAAGTCGTGTCCCTTAACTCCACTCACCCCGAGGTCATAGCCTTTGATACTAGTTTCATTTCACAGGTGTGGTCTAAACTAAAATCTCTCTTTGATCCACAATGGTAGCCACGTGGGGAATCCTCTTCCTTCTGGCATTAGTCTGTCTCCTGTTCTTCAGATGTCTGCTCCGTTTCACCTGTAGCCAACTCAAAGCCAACAAACTGACCGCCTAGGTCCTCTCAGCAATGGTCGACAGGGGGTAAGTTTAAACAGACAGTTTAAAAAAGACCCCATAACATTTGAGGATATTGAAGATGTAATAAAAAATCTCCCAAATACTTCCTTGGGTGTGGTGGTGCATGCCTTAATCCTTAGCACTTGGGAGGGCAGAGGCAGGGGTAGCTCTCGTGTAGTTTAAGGTGCCTGTATCTATCCAGTTGAGCTCCCGGCGACCAACGGGGACCAAGGAGGACCCGTTCCAAAAAGACAAAAAAAATAAAAAA
>VZQC01001144.1:5645-34858 GCA_009823505.1 Rhizomys pruinosus | reverse complement strand
GAAAAAAAAAAACTTACAAAAACCTCCCAACCTTAAAAAACCCAAACTAAAAGCCCAGTGCCCAGAGGGTTGCACAGCAGAAGTCGAGAACAGGGAAAGAGGTCTGTACAAACCTTGTACTACTCAAACTGTCAGAAGGATACAAAACCGAGGGAATTCTCAAAAACTCCTTCTATGAAGCCAGCAGCGAAGACCAAAAAGCAGGCATAAGACGACCCAAAAAAACGAAAAAACGAGAGACCATGGATAAAACAGAGGCAAAAATGTCTCATACAAAATACTGCATTAAGCACAGTTTGCAGATCCCAAATGCAAAAAGATAAGCCAATAAGATTGCATGAGGCAAGGTGGATTGCATACCTAGAGATGCAGGGAGGGTTCAACTCGACGAAATCAATAAAGAGCAGAAAACACATATAAGTAATCTAAAGGACGTAATACAATCACACAAAATCACTTGATTGTAGAAAAAGCCATTGACAGGATCCAACATCCCTTCGTGTCTAAAGTTCTAGAGGGAACTGGACTTGAGGGAACATTTCATCACTGATAATCAAAGTCATATATTAACAAACAAAAAGTACAAATATCATGTATAATGGAGAAAAATGAACAAATTCCCCTTTATTTTTACTGTCTTACTTTTTTTTTTGTATGTGTGCGACCATGGCAGTCTCCCGTAGCTCTGGCTGTCCGGAACTCACTCTGTAGACCAGGCTGGCTCGAACAATACTCACAGATGATCGAGTGCTATGACTACAAAAGCTTGACTTTACGGATTGAAAGCGCCGTGCTAAAAAAAAGACAGGAATTTATCTTAGTTCTGTATGTCGTCGAAATGGGACTGTATGCATGGCAATGTTTGGTAATGCACACGTAGTATGTGCAATGGCCGCAGAAGGTTGAAGATAAGAGGGTCTCGGATTCACTGGAACTGGAGTCTCTCGGAAGGAGTAGAGACGGCTGTTTTGGCCGCCATAACGGTGGGAGGGGGATCGAACCCGGGTACTCTGAAGAGGTAATGAGTCGCTTACCAACCCCACTGACCCTCCTCTCCAGTCCCGTACCATTCCCTTTAAAGGCAGGAACCTAACAAGGCTGCCCCCTATCACCACTCCTTTTCAACATGAGTCCTTGAAATGCTACGAGGGCAAGAGAGGAAATTGAACAGGAGTACTAATTACAGACCAAGAGGAAATAACTACCTTTTGCAGATCTGTGATATGCTAGGACCTGAGAGGATGGTTGACCGAAAAGCGTTGATAAAAACTCCTATCAAAAGCGAAATGATACAAGTTTCAGTAAGTTAATGGGGAACGGATCACAAAATTAAACAGAAAAAATCCGCTAGGATTTCTTTACACAACATAAGGCACAGTGGAAGACGGAATATAAAGAAGACCTTCCACTCACATTTTTTTTTTTTTTTGTCTTTTTGGAGACAGGGTCTCCCTTTGGTCCCAGGTGGCCTGGAGCTCACTTTGTAGATCAGGCAAGCCTTAAACTCACAGAGATCCACCTGCCTCTGCCTCCCAAGTGCTAGGATTAAATGCATGCACCACCACACCCAGTAAGTTGGGAGATTTTTTATTACATCTTCAATATCCTCAAATGTTATGGGTCTGTTTAAACTGTCTGTTTAAACTTAACCTCTTCTTGGTTAAGCTTTGTTGGTTCCCAGAATTTCAGATATTCATCCATTTCTCTTAGCTTTTCAAACTTAGTACAGTATAAAATTTTGAAGTATTCTCATATGATTGTTTGGATCTTTATCTTTTGTGATGTTTCCCTTTTCATCATAAATACTATTAATTTGGAGTTGCTCTTTCTTTTGGTTAACTGGGATAGAGGTCTGTCTATCTTGTTTATCCTTTCAAAAAACTAGCTTTTGGATTCATTGATTTTTGTATTGTTTTATTTGTTTCTATTTCATTGATTTCTGCTCTGATTTTTGTTATTTCTTCCTGTCTGTTGGGTTTAGGGTTCATTCGTTGTTGTCTCTCAAGTTTTTTTTTAGCTGTAGTGTTAGATCATTTATTTGTTCCCTTTCTGTTTTTTTTTTAAATGTTGGCACTTAGGGCTATAAATTTTCCTCTTAGGACTGCTTTTTAAAGTATCCCACAGGTTTTGTTGTGTTCTTTTGTCTTTTTGTTTAGGTCCATGAATACTTTTATTTCATTCTTTATTTCTTCCTTGACCCATTCATTATTCAGGATTGTGTTTAGTCTCCATGTGTTCTTGTAGCTAGTCAGGTTTATTCTGGTATTAATATTGAGCTTTATTGCACTGTGGTCTGATAGAATGCTTGAGATTATTTCAATCCTTTTATATTTGTTGAGGTTTCTTTTGTGTCCCAGTATGTAGTCAATTTTGGAGAATGTTCCGTGGGGTGCTGAGTAGAAAGTATATTCTCTGGTATTTGGGTGAAATATTCTTTAGATATCTGTGAGGTCCATTTGTTGTATTGTATTGTTCAGTTCCAATATCTCTCTGTTTATTTTTTGTCCAGTCGATCTATCCAAGGGGCTCAGTGGGGTATTGAAGTCCCCCACTATTAGTGTACTGGGATTAATCTGTGTCTTGAGGACCCACAGAATTGTGTTTATGTAGTTCAGTGCACCTGAGTTTGGTGCAAAAATATTTAGGATCGTGATGTCTTCCTGGTTAATTGTTCCACTGATAAGGATGTAGTGGCCCTCTGTCTCTTCTGATTGAATTTACTCTGAAGGCTATTTTTTCTAATATTAAAATATCAACTCCTGCTTGCTTTTTGGTACTATTTGCTTGGTATATTTTTTTCCATCCTTTCACTTTGAGTTGGTGTATATCCTTGAGGGTGAACTGGGTTTCTTGTAGGCAGCATATAGATGGATTCTGTTTCCTAATCCATTCTCCCAGTCTATGCCTTTTGATTGGGCAGTTTAGCTCATTGATATTTAAGGTCATTATTGAGAGATGTGTGTTACTTCCTTTCAACTTATTCTTGGTTTGCATTCTTGGTCTAGGTTTGTATTTATGCTGTTATGTTTTTATTAGTTTCTGTCTTTGGTTGGTTGGGGATAGTTGCTCCTTTCCTCTGTTCTTTGGGGTGCTTCAAGTATTTTCTGATGTTGGTTTTTTTGACATGTATTCTTTCATCTCGTTTGTGTCATGAAAATTTTTTCTTTTTCCTTCAACTATAATTGACATTTTTGCTGGGTATAGTAATCTGGGTTGGCATCTAAAGTCATTTAGTACTGGGAATATTTTGGTTCACGTTCTTCTGGCTTTCATAGTTTGCACTGAGAAGTCAGCTGTAATTCTGATAGGTTTTCCCTTGTATGTAATTTGTTGTTTTTCTCTTGTGGCTTTCAGTATTTCATCTTTGTTTTGAGCACCTAGTGTTTTAACTATGATATGGCATGGGAGTTTCTTTTCTGGTCTTGTCTATTTGGTGTTCTATGTGCTTCTTGTATTTTTATGGGTTTGTGTTTTTTTAGTTTTGGAAAATTTTCTTCTATTATCCTATTGAAGATCTGGTCAACACCATTGTCTTGGGATTCTTCTCCTTCCTCTATCCCTATCATGTGAGATTGGTCTTTTCATAGTTTCCCACATTCCCTGGTTATTCCACTCTTGTGTTTTTTTTTTAAATTTTCATAGTTTTCACTTGAACACTTTAGATGTTCCCTGTTGTCCTGTAGGTCTGATAGTCTATTTTTTGCTTTATCCATTCTGCTTCTGAGGCTTTCTCCATCTTTATCTGTTGATTGGATGAATGTTCCATTTCCTTTTTCATTTCTTCCTGTGATTTCTTTAGTATTTCCATTTCCTTTTGGAGCTTGTCATTTTCTACCTATAGCTCCTCGCTTTGCTGGTATCCTTATTTTTCATTTCAGCCTGGGATCTTTTCAGTGTTTCCACTTTCTTCCAGAGTTTGTCTTTCTCTCCCTCTAATTCTTTTTGGACATCATGTTTCTCTTCCTCTTGTTCTTTTTGGAGTTTGTGTTTCCCTTCACCTAGTTTTTTTTGGAGTTTGACATTCTCTCCCTCTAGTTCTTTCCACTGTTTATCATTCTTTCCTCTAGATCTTTCTTGAGTTTTTCGTTTTCTCCCCTTAGTTCTCCGATTTGTTCTTTATATTCTTTGATTTCCTTGAATATGTCTACAATTGTTTTCCTAAGGTCTGTATCTTGGTTTCCTTCCAGGGAGATCTTGATGTAGGAATCTTCTGTTGGACTGGTAGTGGATTTGGTGTGGATTTATCATGAACTTTTCCCATTTTTTTCCCATGTTGTTTTTTTGTTGTGTTCTTGGCATGTGGATTTTTGTTGTTGTTTGTTTGTTTGTGTTTTTGGATTCTGGTGCCTCAACATTGGCTGCACAGACTAGATTCACTAAAACTATGCTTGCCCAATAGTCCACACCACAGCATCACCAGCTTGGAGGGGGTTGTTGCTCCTTTGGTCCTTGTGCTGGTACCATTTTGACCTGCTGATCCTGTCTAGGTGCACCCATGCCTTGGTGCTTTCTGGAGCCAGAACTGACTGGGAGGTTCCAGGGGCTGGTGGCAGGCCCCCAAGGGTCAAAGCCATTCCACCTTGCCTTACTGGCCCTGCACTGAGTCCAAGCTGGTGCTCTCCGGAACCCAAGCTGGGAGGTTCTGGGGGCATGATTACTATTTTTAAAAGATTTATTTTGTGTGTGTATGTGTGTGTGCGTGTGTGTGTGTGTGTGTGTGTGTGTGTGTGTGTGAGCATGGGAGTTCAAATGTCTGTGGAGGCCAGAAGAGAGTGTTGGATCTCCTAGAGCTGGAATTATAGGTGGTTGTGAACTGCCTGATGTGGGTTTTGGGAACCGAACTTGGGTCCTCTGAAAGATTAGCAAGCACTTTTAACCTCAGGACCATTTCCTAGCCTCCTTAATTATTTTCTAAATGTGATTAGGAATAGCTTTTTTCTGAGAGAAAAATTTCCATTTGGTAAAAACAAGAAAACCTATTTTATATAGTCATCTACACTTCTATTTGAAGGGCTCTTTTAAAAAAGATCCCTAAGGGGCCAGAGATGGCTCAGCAGTTAAGAGCACTGACTACTCTTGCAGAAGACTGGGGTTTGATTCCCAGCACCCACATGGTGGCTAAGAACCATCTTTAACTCCCATTCCAGGGGAATCCAATGCCCGGTTCTGACCTCCATGGCATTGCACAACATGGGCGCACCAACTTACATGCAGACAGTACACTCATACACATAAAAAATAATAAATTAAAAAAGAAAGATCAGAGATCTCCCAAGAACACCTGAACCATAGGTAGGTAGGAGCTGGGTGCTTCAGCAGGGCAGATTGTTGTTTGATTTAATCTAGTTAACCTAGTTGTCTTTGGCTTGATTGACTTTTGTGGCTGTGGGGGCAGAGTTATCCTCCCAGCTGGTATAAAAGGTGGGTTTGTGTGGGTCTTGAGATTGGAGATCTCCCAAGACCACCTGAACCAAAGGTACTGGGGCATGGGCTAAAGAGCATCCCCTCCCACCAACTGGGATTATGAAGGCATCTGAAGGAGGCAAGCAAAGCAAGCCTTCAACACATTGAAGAGGTATTTGGGACTCACATTGGAATACAGACAAAGAGAAGCCCATATGCCAGGAACACGAAGAAGAGACAACATGGGAAAGGTGCAGGATAATCCTGCACCAAGCTCTACCAACCCTGTGGAAGATTCCTACAGTGGGATCCCCCTGGGGATGGCCCAGGACACAGATATCAGAAGCACAATTGTGAACATACTTAAAGAAGTACAAGATTATAAAGAGCAAATCAAANAATCTGTGATGAAAAGGGAAAATATCACAAACAGACAAGGAAAATATCCAGGACAATTATATGGGACTACTTCAAAAAACCTATTACTTATATCTCCCAGAGTTTGAAAGCCTAGAGAAAGAATGGATGAATATCTGAAATCCTGAATATTTCAACCAAAGCTCAACTTAAGAAGACAGATACGACACTTAAACTGACCCCATATACATGAAGACAATGGAAATTGTAATAAAAACCTCCCAACTAAAAAAGCCCAGCCAGATGGTTTCACGGAGATTCTTAAAACACATTTCAAAAAGACCTACAAACCATTTATTACTCAAATTGTTTAGAAGAATACAAACAGAGGGAATTCTTCCCAAATTCCTTCTGTGAATCCGCATCACTTTATTACCAAAACCAAGCAAAGTACAACCAAAAAGGAGAACTATAGACCCATCTCCCTAATGAACACAGATGCCAAATTCTAAACAGATACTGGCAAATGAATACAGACCCACATCAAAAGATCATCCCATCATTCCAAGTTGGATTCATAACAGAGATGCAGGGATTGGTTCAATATGGAAAATCAATAAATATCATCAAGCATATAAATGGACTGAAGACAAAAACACACACCATCATCTCAATTGATGCCTGAAAAGCCTTCACAAATCCAGCATCCCTTCATGCTGAAGGTACTAGAGGGAATTGGCCAGAGGGATCATTCCTTCAATGTAATCAAAGCCATATAAGGAAACCCACAGCCGATATCATCTAAGTGGGGAAATGTAAAACATTCTCCTTAAAGGTAGGAACTCAGCAAGGCTGCCCTGTCACCACTCCTCTCCAATATAGGTTTCTTGAAACACTTGTCGAGCAAAAGGCAGAAAAGGAAATTAAAGGAGTACTAATTGGAAAGAGGAGGAAGTCAAGCTATCCCATTCGCTGATGATATGATTGTTTCTTAAGGATGCTAAAACTCCACCAGAAAACTCCTCAGAATGACTTAACAGCTTCAGCAAAAGTGGCAGGATACAAAATTGCCTAAAAAAATCACGCCTTTATTTTTTTTTTTTTTATTTTTTATTTATTTCTGTATTGTGGAGAATGTACTGTCTGCATGCAGATTGTGCACCCGTGGTCATGCAATGCCGCCAGAGGTCAAAAGAGGGTCTTGGACTCCCCAGGGAACTGGAGTTTCTCCTGAATTGGAGTTTCAGACTGGCCTTCTTTACACCAACAACAAGCAACTGAAGAAAGGAATTCAGGAGAACTTCCCATTCACACATAGCCTCAAAAAAAACAAAATACCTAGGAACAAACTAACCAAAAGACACCAAGATCTCTACAACAAAAATTTTAAGCCCCTTAAAGAAAGAAATTGCAGAAAAAAAAGACACAGAAGATGGAAAACCTCTCATGCTCATGGATGCGGGAAAATTAACATTTTAAAAAATGTCCATTCAACCCAAAACTCTTGTACAGATTTCATGAAATCACAATCAAAATCCCCCAAGAGTTCTTCGCAGGCTTGGAAAAAAAAGTTCCTTAAATTAACCGTGGAAAAACAAAAGACCCTGAACTAGACCAAAACACAACCCCATGTGAAAAGAGCAACATAGGGGGGTTCTATATACCAGACTTCAAACTATACTAAAGGGCTATAGTACATAAAAACAGCCTGGTAATGGCACAAAAAAAGACCGCTTGAACAAATGAAAAAAACTGCAGATCCAAACTTGGCACATGCCATACAATTTCAGCCATTCATATTTGACAAGGGGGACAGAAGACACATGGAGAAAAGACAGACATTTCAGCAAGATGGTGTGGCAACTGGATCACCACTTGTAGAAGAATGAAATTAACCCACCTCCTCTCACCCTGTACAAAGTCAACTCCAGGTGGATTAAGAGACCTTCAACGTGAACCCCAAACTCTGAAGATAGCAGATACAAGAAAAGTTGGCAGCAGACTACAAGAATATAGGCATAGGAAAGATTTTAATCAGACAGCAGCCGTGGAAGAATTAAGGTTGACAATTGACAATGGGACCTCTCTTAAACTCAAAGCTCTGTACATCAAAAGAAACAATCAACGGAAGTGAAAGAGAAACCACAGCATGGGGGAAACCTTCACGAGACCACATCTGACAAAGCATTGATTCTCCAGAATATATAAACTACTCAAAAAAACAAAGAAAGAAAGAACAAAAGACCCACTTCCATAGATGGAGCAAAAAGCAAGAACGAGACTTCACAGTGGGGAATTAGAGATGGCCTGAGAAACCATCTTAGGAAGTGTATTTAGTATTAGTCATTTTCTGTTGCTGTGATAAAGACCATGACCAAGAACTTATAAAGAAGAGTTTATTTGAGCTTACATTGACGGTATCAGGGAATTAGAGTCCATTTGTGGGTGGGAGGCATGGTGGCTGATCTGGAGCAGGATGGAGAGGTCACATCTCGAAAAGGCACAGGAAGCAGACGAGAGGGCGACTGTAGACCAAGAGCTTTAAAACTCACTAATGCACACTTCCTCAGCACGGCCACAACCCCCAAGACCCCCCCAAACAATGCCACCAACTGGAGACAAACGTCTGAATACTAGAGCCTATGGGGGACATCATTCAAACCACACCTTCCTGGCCCCATAGGCTCCCTGACCATATAATGAATGCAAAATGCATTCAGTCCAACCCCCAACGTCCCCATAGTCTCCACCAGTCTCAATGCCATTCAAAAGTCACAGTCCAAAAGTCTCGGACTCAGGCCAATTCCAACTGTAAGCTCCTGTAAATCAAAAGACAAATTACATAATCCCAATTACAGTGGAACCGAATACACATTCCCATCCAAAAGGGAGAATAGAGGCATAAGTGAGGAAATACTGGACCAAAACAAGACCGAAAACCAGCAGGGCAATGCCAAGTCCTGTTAGCTTCCACATGCAACCTCTGGGACTTACTTCCAAAGGGCTTAGATGGCTCAGCTCTTCCAGTTGCTTGCAACATACAACTGTTTCTTAGGATGGTTACCACTCCCTGTATGCCACTCTCTTGGCAAATTCTCACAGGTCTGGCATCTCGAATGTCTTCTTAGGGTCTCCGATGCCAAACCAGGCTTCACATTCCCAGCTTCATGCAATGGCTCTCAGGGCTACTTTATGCAGGGACACCCCTGTCTGTACGCTCTGCCTGACCTGCAGCTCTCTAAAACCGTGAGGAAGAAACTGATGGACCCCTTCATTCTTGCAAACTTCATCCTCTAAGCCAGCACCACGTGAATGAAACTGCCAGAGTTTGGCTGCAATTTTGGGATGGCCCTGGCCTATTTCAACCACATTTGCAACTTTTCCTGCCCTGGACTTGTTGGAGGATTAGCTGGGTGTGGTCTTTCCTGAAGGTACTGATTCTTTTTTTTACTTTGTAAATCCCCAGGCCTCTCCTTAATTGCTTGCATCTCCTTATGAAAGGGAGCCTTCTCTTCACATGCCTTGGCCTCACCCTTAATCTTCCTAGTGCAGTTTCAGATCCAAACTGTACATCCTGCATTCTTTCTGCCCCATCTGCTCTTCTTCACTGTAGATCTGCACAATATTCACCATTAAAAGCCACGCCACCATTTCTACATTAGGTTGTCTTGAAATATCCTCCACCAAAGATCAGTCAGCTTTCCAATTAGCATCAGGCAAGCATTGGCGTAGGGCAAACTGCTGCCAGACTCTTATCAAAATATCCCAGTTGTGCCTAAGCCTTTATTTTCCCCTGGAACCACATCTTTTGCAGCATGCTTTCTTCCAGGCTCCACTAAGAATGGCCCTTTAAAGCTCTGCTTACAGTAGTCAACGGCCTTTCTAGCCCAAAGTTCCAAGTCTTCCACATTTTCCAAATCCACATGGTCAGGTTCTTCACAGCAACAGCCCACTCTCTGGTACCATAACTGTATTATGTCACTTTTCCGTTGCTGTGATAAAGCACATGCAAGAATTTACTAAAGGAAGAGTTTATTTGAGCTTACGATTGACGGTTCCAGGGAATTAGAGCCCATTGTGGCGGGGAGGCATGGTGGCTGTATCTGGAGGGTCACATCTTGCAAAGGCCAGCAGAAAGCAGAGAGAGGGGGACTGAGAACCACGAGGCTTGTTTTAACTCACTCAAAGCTGCCCCTAGTGACACACTTCTTTCAGCATGGCCACAACCCAAGACCTCTAAAAAACAGCACCACCAACTGGAGACAAATGTCTGAATACTAGAGCCTATGGGGACACTTCATTCAAACCACCACGGAAAGTGTTCAACATCACTAATCATTAAGGAAATGCAAATTAAAACCACTTAAGATATCATCTTACTCCAATAAGATGGCTAGGATCAAGAAAACAATTGATACCAAAGTGCGGGAGAGGTGTGGGGAAAGGAGGAACACTCATCCACTGCGGTGGGAATGTAAACTATACAGCCTCTATGGAAAGTAGTGTGGAGAACCCTTGGAAGACTTGGAATGAACTTGCCACCGACCAGCCACACACCCGTAGGCATGTACCCGCAAGACTCACCCCACCACAGAGATACAGCATGGCCATATTTATTTCAGCTCTGTTCACAATAGCAGGCAGCTGGAACCAACCCAAGACCCTCACTGGACTGTGGTAGAGAAAATGTGGTACATCTACACCAATGGAGTTCTATGCAGCAGTAAAGAAAGATGACATCATGAGTTTTGCAGGAAATGGCTGGAGCTAGAAGATCATGCTGGAGTGAAGTCACACAGTCCCATAAAAACAAACCGACAAATGGTTATCCCTCATATGTGGCTGCTAGTGCCAATTACCTGTTGTTAAGTATTTCTTGTGCAGGGCCCCTTGAGCTTTTGTCCAAGCGTTGGGAGAGCGATGCATATTGGAACAAACAACAAAGAACAAAAACAACAGAAAGGATGCATCAAAGAACTGACTGAAACAGTGATTTTGTCAAAACAGTCAACTCCACATGAGAATTTGAGAAAGGACTGAGAAAAGAGATGAAAAGCATTTTGTTTTCAGAATGCTGAGCTGGTGGGGTGGGGGGATAGGGTGGGGGACCAGGGTCTAAGGTTTCCTGTAATCTTGTAATATATATATATATATATATATATATATCCCTTATGCTGGGCATGGTGGCTCATGCCTTCAATCCCAGCACTCGGGAGGCAGAGGCATGTGGATCTCTGTGAGTTCAAAGCCAATGTGTTCTGTGTAGAGAGTTTCATTCCAGCTGGGGCTACAGGGAGACTTTGTCTCAAAAACCAAAAAAGTCCCTCAGCCTCCTGACAATTGTTACTTCATGAACTTTATTACCTTTAGATTTGTCATTCTTTTAAAAATGTCTTTAAACATTTTAAAATTACATTTCTTCATTTCTTCCTAGGTGTGAGGGCATGTGCATCACAGCACACTATCGGAGGTCAGAGGACAACGTGTTCGTTTCCTCCTTCCACCAGCTGAGTTCTTGCAGGTTGAAGCAAGGACTATACCCACTGAGCCATCTGGCTGACTCTTAAGATTTCTTAAACATTTTAGTTGTGGCATTTATATAAATAACATAAAACTATTGTAACTATTTCTCAGTGGGCAGTTTGGTGGTGTTATGCCAGTTCTCAGGGCCGGGCAGCCATCCTCAGTGCCATTTACCTGCAGACTGTGGTTATCTCATAGAACTGGAACTCTGTCCCTACTCAAGCCTAGTGTTCCTCTTCTCCAGGTGCAGCAGCCACAATTTTACTTTCTGTTTCTGTAGGTTTGACTTCTCTAGATGCCTCATGGGATTGGATCATAAATGGTGCTTGTTCTGTGCTGGCTTATTTCACTGAGCATCATGTCCTCATGTATTTATTTGGTCTTTTTGGTTTTTAACATACCATTTCTTCCTAACCCATTTAAACTCTGGAAAGGTCACCAGTGGAATGTAAAAAATACTCCCTAAGCCTGGAAAATTTAAAGACTTGCCTGTGTCTAGAAGATGCCACAGTGCTCACAGTGGAGCAGAGCATCTCAGAGGTGAAAAAAGCTAACCCACTGTAGCCTCTTTGGTGAAGAAGAGGGTCCTGTTAAGTGGCACCAGCTGGGAGCCTCCTGCATGGCAGGGCCTGAAGCCAAGGGCAGGGGACGCTCTGCAGATGTGCCCTGCTCACAGGGTGCCAGCGGTCATATTGCTCTCCCAGGGCTGTGGCAACAGCTGCCAGTGGAGTGGGGCTGGCAGGGGCTCTGGAGGGAGGCATGTGTTGGCTTGCTGCCAGAGCTGGAGAGCTGTGGGAAGCTGCCATGGAACTGCAGACAGGACAGGAACAGAGGGCGTCCTAAGAGCCCCAAGGTCAGTGCATGCCCTCCTCTCCTCGAAGCAGTGTTGCCCCCTGGCCTTTTGTCTTTGTACCTGTCCACACTCAGGGTCTGCTGAGCAGTTTTATCTCTTCTCTGTCTCCTGCTGGACAGATGTGGCCCCCACTGAGGCAGATGCTCAGCCATGTCACACATGGTGGAACAAAGTGGGGCAGCTTGTTTATCTCCTAGAGTTCTTTGGTCCCAGCAATGATGTAAATAATCCCTAAGAATTATGAGACCATCTTTTTTTTTTTAAATAAATGTAATTTGCTGCTGTCAATAATGAGGATTTTCCACCCACAAAAAGCCAATGTTTTCTTGATATTTGTCAAATCTTCCATACTCAGATGACTAACAAAGAACTCAAGGACAGTTTTTTTACTGTTTTGGCATGGTTTGCCATCAGAACTCACACCTGAACAAAGGGGCAATCAGTTACAATTGCTTTCAAAATTTACTCTCTCTTGAGGGAGTATTCATATTCATATCAATTGGGGTTGATAACAATAATATTGTAGTCTTTATAAATTATCTATGTAGTCATTTTCACCTTAAAAATCCATGCGGCATCCATCAGCTCATTTTGGCTGAGGAAGAATGTTTATGATATTGCTTCAGTTGAAAAGAGTGGTACTTAAAGGAGGAAAGGCTTGTTGAAGGCTATATAGCAAGTCGATTGTAGTTAAAATATAGGTCTCCCGAGCCTTCAACCAGAGCTCTTTCCCCTGAACTGTGATTTCAAAGAGCCTAGGAAAGAAATCTGAGACAGGATGTATTTCTTTTTCCTGGTGAGCTGTGTCTCCCTATCTCTAAGGCATGAGATCCTGAAATGTTAAAGTCGTGGTTACCCGAAATCAATATTAGACTGAACTATACAAATTTGGCATAAAAATTACGATACGTGACTATCAACACAGGACATGGTTCCAACTTCCTGTTGGTCACATTTTCGACATCGCTCCAAACTGGTCTTTTCCTGGGTTAATTTGCCTGGTTGCTTCACTTTCAGTTGTGCTGCCCCTTGGTCCGAATCTGCCAGTGTGACCTAAGCTCATTGTTATAGCAGCCTTCGCAGCTAATTGAGCCACTTGCCAAGGCAGCTGGTCAAGTTTTGCAATTAACTTCAAACCCAGCCACTCAGGGTGATGCAAATATGTCACAGATGAGCAGTTTGCAAGAATTTTCAACAGGTCTAGCCTGTTTCTGGCTCTGCTGAAAAAGGAATTAGATCAGTAATCTGCTCTGTTCATCATTTGCCCTAAATGTGTGTGTGTGCTCAGGAATGGAGCTCTTCTGAGGCAGTAACAGGGTTGCCTTTAGAAACTCAGGAGGGCATCTTGGCTGAATTTCAGGCATGGAGGAAGGGCTAGTTAAGAGGCCAAAGACATATTTATTAGCGTCATTCATTCTCACCATCCTGTGGAAGCTTGTGTCTTGCTCCATTCGCCTGGCTTCCACCATCTGGAGAGAAGTTAAGATATGCTCACCAGGTACCAAGCATGGGGAAGCTCCAAGTAGGGGGCTGCCTGACAGAAAGTCTGTGGCTGCCATTGCAAGATGGTAGACCTGCTTCCTGCAGGTGGTGAAGATGGTGGACCTGCCTGCTTCCTGCAGGTGGTGAAGATGGTGGACCTGCCTGCTTCCTGCAGGTGGTGAAGATGGTGGACCTGCCTGCTTCCTGTAGGTGGTCAAGATGGTGGACCTGCCTGCTTCTGTAGGTTGTCAAGATGGATGGACTTGCCTGCTTCCTGCAGGTGGGTCCCGAAAGGAGGAACAGCACTTGTTGGTTTTTTTTTTTTTTTTTTTTTTTTTGTTTTTTTGCGTTATATGTGGGACAGAAAATGATAGCAAGGTGGGAACTTTCTGTTGCTGGTGACTTGGGCTATGTCCCTCTGGTGTGTCTCAATGAGCCTGCCCTGGCAACGGGGGCTTCATTTTCACTTCTAAGCAGAAAGAACTTATAAAAGGCTAAGGGCAGAAAACCCTGCTTTACTTAGAAAGATTGCAGACCCCAGGTAATGTTACAGAGACATGAAAAGGGTAGCTGGTCACAATTCTGGTGAGAATATTGGAAAGTGTGGAGGAGGGATGTAAAATCTTCCTGAAATTAGCGAAATAGTGGAGCAGTGGGGGAAGCCAGCTCTGTGGAAAGAAAAAAAAAAAATCCAACTGTAAACTGTGGCCTTTGCTGATTTCATGGTGAAAAATAATCCCATTGTGGCCAATTTTGAAGTGCACAATTTAACAAGTGGCTTGCAAAATTTCTGGGTAGTTTGATAATCTTTTCAGAGCCCATGTAAGTGGATTCCAAATGAACTAGCTCTGTGGCTTCAACATTGAAACTGAGCAAATGTATCAGTAAGGTTAAAATGTAAAGATCTAAACTAGAAGAAGTGTCTCTGGGAGGACCTGCCCCCTCCTCTCTCCTCTTCTCTCCCCCTTCCTTTCTTGCCAGCTCTGAACATCTTCTCAACTCACCTCTGCTTGACTCCCAGCCTGAAACTCAAGTACCATATATCCAGATACTGCACCCTGTCACTACCCTAGAAAAATACAGAGCCGGTGTCTTCCTGCAATCACTTCCCAACCCTCGTGCCTACTGCTGCAAGCATCCTGAAACTCCCCACTCAGCAGGTACAGGGCTGTCTGCTGCATCCAGGTAGACAGGGTGAATACAGGGCCACACTGCTGGTCTCCTGGAGGGAAGCTGCTGAGGGCCTGCCACTGAGCAGCAGCATGGAATAGTGTCAGATTCCTCCCTTAGTTGCCCATGCATAATTTAAAACAGCTGTCTGCCAGAGAAGAAACGGTTCAATGGTTAGGTAGGTAGAGCCCAGCCTGTAGATTGTGTGATGTTACAGGACCATGGGATAGTCTTATTGCAAAGGAAATTCTTGTGATTGCAACTGGAAGAATTCAGTGTTCAATAATAAGTTATTTCAGTTATGCAAGCAGTAGGCTGTATCTGTTTTACACAAATACAGTTTTTAAAGCTAGGTCTCAGGTTCCTTATGGGTGAAAAACAAGCAGAGGGCTGGAGAGATGGCCTAGCGGTTAAGAGCACCAACTGCTCTTGCAGAGGACCCGGGTTCAATCCCCAGCACCCATATGGCAGCTGAGAACCATCTTTACCTCCAGTTCCAGGGGAATCCGATGCCTTCTTCTGACCTCCACTGTATTTCGAGACATGGGTGAGCAGACCTGTATGCAGACAGTACATTCGTACACATAATAAAAAAAATAAAAATAAAGGGCTGGAGAGATGGCCTAGCGGTTAAGAGCACCTACTGCTCTTGCAGAGGACCTGGGTTCCATCCCCAGCACCCACATGGTAGCTGAAAACCATCTGTAACTCCAATTCCAGGAGAACTCCAGTTCCAGGGGAATCCGACACCCTCTTCTGGCCTCCGCGGCATTGCACAACACGGGGGTGCACAGACCTACATGCAGACAGTACATTCATACACATAAATAAGCCGGGAGTGGTGGTGCACGCCTTTAATCTTAGCACTTGGGAGGCAGAGGCAGGCAGATCTTTGTGAGTTCAAGGCCAGCCTGGTCTACAGAGTGAGTTCCAGGACAGCTGGGGCTACAGAGAGACCCTGTCTCGAAAAGACCAAAATCAATCAGTCAATCAATCAATCAATAAAAAAAAAAGAAAAACAAGCAGGAGAAATGAGCTAGTTTTAGGCACCTGCCTCTTCTGTGCTGTGCTTCCAAGGTGCTGGGCTCTCACTTCTGCATACGGTTCTGGAAGGCCCCAGTTCCTTTATACATTTGACTGTTGTTTTTTCACACTGTTGGGGCATCTTATGTTCCACAGAACATCTCTTAACTGTGCAACTGTATATGGTTTTACTACTAACAAGCTCGGGGAGATCTTAGAGTATGCTAGGAGTTTATTGAGAGTTGGGTCCAGGATCACTGATATTCTAGGATGCATTATCTATCAACTAACAGATCCCCTCAAAGGACACTGCATTGTCTCCTAGGGCTGCCAGTACAAGGTGTCGTAAACCAGGTGGCTCAGCACAATAGATAAATATTTTTTAAGTTTTTGGAGCCTGGAAGTCCAAAATCACAGGGTTGAAAGGCTCTGCTCTATTTGAATGCTATAAAGAGGAAATCTGCTCCATGGTTTTCCTTTGCTCCTTGTATTCCAAGAAATTCTTGGGGCTTCTTGGCTTGTAGAAGAATCTTCACTTTCTGCCTCTCTCTGGAAATTGCCCCATACCCTTCTGCATTTCTGTATCTTTCCTTTTATAAGAACACTGATCATTCTGGATGAGGGCCTTGGGTAATCAAGTTTGACTTTACTGAACTTGATGTCTATAAAGACTTTATTTTCAAATATGTACCAGGGACAGGGATGTTAACATGGGATTTGAGGAACATCATTTAATCTATAACAGAGAGCTGTTATTCCCTCATAGTGGTATTCCCACAAACACATTTTTGGAAATGATGTCCCAGAAACTTGAACTGTAATTAGAATTTACTAATTAAGTTTAGGCTGAATATCCCTTATCCAAAATGCTTGGGACTAGAAGTATTTTAAATCTCTCTCTCTCTCTCTCTCTCTCTCTCTCTCTCTCTCATCTCATCTCTCATATATATATATATATATATATTATAATTATATATATATAATCACGAGAATCTTGGGGAAGGATCCAAGTATAGAAACACAATGCATTTGTGTTTCATCGTATACCTTATACTCAGAGCCCAAGGGTGAGTTTGTAATATGGTTTTAGTGCACTTGTATTTTGATTGTGACCTGTCACAAGAGGTCAGGTATAGAACGTTCTACTCAGCTGTCATGTTTGGTGCTCAAAATATTCAGCTTTTAGAGCATTTTGGATTCCAGAATTTTGGATTAAGGATGTTTCACCTGGTAAAACCCTTAGGTCATAAGCTCTTGCCTTGATATCAAAAGGTGCACAGCCTTAGAAGAGAAGGAAATATGATTTTCCCTGATCTTTAGATACACCATTTCCTTTATTGACAAGCAGAAGGAACAAGCCATGGTAACATTAGGAGTATCTGTGGTTCTGCCACTGACACAAATCCCCATGTTGTCATCCTCCACTGTTAATGAGGAAACACATACAGTATTTCAGAACAAACCTATTTGAATATTTCAATATTTGTATCCCAATATCTTTGGTCTCCTTTACAATCCTTTATGTTTTCTTTTGTGCATTTGAAAATCATATTCTGAGGAATGTATATAGGTTATAACATGTATAAATGTATAAAGGTTATAACAGTTAAAGGTGCCCTTGTTTCAAAAAAGGTAAGAATTTCTGTCACCAGTTATGGTGGGCCAAAAATCTCAGCCTCCTATGGAAGGGTTTACCTGAGAGATCCATGTGCAGTCTCTTTATTTTTACAATTAAAATAGAAGCTAAACAGAGATGCAGTTATTTGCCACTTAATGACATTCTGAGAAATCTATCCTTAGTCAACTTGGTAGTTGTGTGAACTTCATAGTGTATGCACAGAAACCAAGAAGTAGTGACATCACTAGGTGATGTCATCTTATGAGATCACCATGGCACATGAGATCCATCACTTACTTACTGAAATGTCTCGTTTAACACATAAGCATTGTATAATACTTCACTTGTAAATGAAATGCCTAATTAAGGCAAAATGTAACAATAGGTCACACACAGGCTAATGAGTTATCTGCTACAATAATCTTCAATGGTTACTTTGTATTCTTTATAAGTGGGTCACATTATCAAGCAAAGTTTTGTCTACACAGGGGGAGAATAATTTGAAAAGTCCATGTATATGGCAATGAGCGTATGAATAATTTGCTAGAAAATATATTTAATGTATTCTTTTTTGAATATGTTTACATGTATCATGAAATTTAATATATTATGTAAATGAGGGCTTCCCTGAGACTGAAGGGATTTCCAGAACGAACTTGGGACCTGTTCTGCAACAACTGAGAATACCTGGGTAAATCTAGGTGGTTCAGTTACCTTTGTTAAATTTCTCACCTTCAAGAATGGACACAGTGGGAGTTACAGTGATCAACAGTTCCCTAGAACTGTGACCCCCCTAAGAGCAGTTTGGCCTCATGAAGGTGGAGTCCTAGTTTAGTTTGCAATTGAACTGTCATGCCCTGACCTGATCCCTATGTTTCTACTTCAAAGAGGAGGCTCTGTGAGTACACAGCCTCCCAAGGTCTCTGGGGGAGATGCCAGTGAGGTGG
The DNA here is from genome assembly GCA_009823505.1 of Rhizomys pruinosus. Lineage (NCBI taxonomy): Eukaryota > Metazoa > Chordata > Mammalia > Rodentia > Spalacidae > Rhizomys > Rhizomys pruinosus. The sequence goes on along the minus strand of VZQC01001144.1, from coordinate 16,482 downwards.
GGAATTTGACACTTTCTGTGAACAGCAAGCATACTTGGATGAACATAACCACAGAGCAAGGCTTTCAGTCTCTGTGGCAGGTTCACAATGGCTATGCATTGGTGACATTCTCTTGTATTACTAGAACTAGCTCCCTAGTTCTTACTTCATGGACACAAAGGTCAAGGTCCCCTTGGTAAGTGCCCAGCAAGTTCACAATGATTATGCATTGGTGACATTCTCTTATATTACTAGAACTGGCTCCCTAGTTCTTCCTTCATGGACACAAAGGTCAAGGTCCCCTTGGTAAGTGCCCAGCAAGGCCACAGGAAGCAGGCCTGGGCTTCCCCTAGACTTCCATCCGCCCCACGTCCTCAGTGTTTTCTGGTGCCCTTCTCCAGGTCCTGTGTCCTTTCTGGCCAAGCTCTCCCTCTCATGCCACAATCTCGAGGTGTGGCTTGGGCTTCCATCCTCTTTCGAGAGTGCTGAATCCTAACCACTGGACCACCAGGGAAGATCATTCCCTTTCGAAATATTCTCCTGCAGGCAGTCCTCTTAGGTCAATGGTCCTCACCCTCAACTGCCCATTGCAACAACTGGGGTAAACTTTCATTGCTCAGATGCTGGGACCCAACCATGATGACATCAGAATCTCTGAGAAAGCCTGGCCAGCAATGGATCGCATACCCCAGCGACTGCAACACACACCTCAAAAGACCATTTGTGTTGCCTAGAAGTTAATCTGAAAACCGAGGCAGTGACTCTGTTGTCCCTTTTGCTTTAAGATCTTTAAGAAATGTTTTGTTGAACAACAACAACAGAAAGGACTGCATCAAAGAACTGACTGAAACAGTGAACTTCTGCTCAAAACAGTCAACTTCCACATGGAGAATATTGAGAAAGACTGAGAAAGAGATGAAAAGCATATTTGGCAGAATGCATGAGCTCTGGTGGGGTGGGAGGATGGGGGGACACAGGTCTAGATTTGATTAAAAATATATAAATAATTAAAAAAAGAAATGTTTTGTTGAATGGGTGGACAATGCGACATGGGTTATTAAATGAAAGTGGCAATGCAAAGCCTGGGATACCGCCTTATGAGTCATCAGTCATCGTTCGAGAAGTGTCTAAAACAACACAGATATTGCCATTGCCCTTGGCTACACACCTGTGCTGGATAGCTTAGTATCACCTTGACATGTCTGTGTTGAGGGAGCTTCGGCTGGGGAATTCTCTCCATTGGACTGGCCTGTGGCCACGTCTGTGAGGCATTTTCTTGATTGTTGAGTGAAGTGGGAGGGCTCAGCCCACTGAGCAGTGCCACCCCTGGGCAGGTGGTCTTGGATTACATAAGAAAGCAGGTTGAGTATAGGCCAGGGGACCAAGCCAGTAGGCAGTATTCCTCCATGGTCTGTGCTCTGGGTTCCTGCCCTGAGTTTCTGCCCTGGCTTCCCTTCATAATGGACTGTGTTCCTAAGCCAAATAACCCCTTTTCTCCCGAAGTTGGTTTTGGTCAGTGTTTTTAACCCAGCAATTGCAAAGAAACTAGAACATCACCATAACTACACAGCAAAATCCTATTGCTGAAGTCCCTGATGACTAGCTCTGACAGTGCCAGAAGGTGTTGTGCAGGCTGCTAGAGAAGGAAACCCATCAGTGGTCTTACCTAGTACTGGGCCCTGCATGCTCTAATACTGACCTCTGAGGTAAGATGTGGCCACTGGTATCATAGTGGTGTGATTATTATGGGGTAACTAACCACTTTCTGACTGACTCCTGCTCCACGGGAGGGAACTTCATCCTTGGTTCTGTAATCCTATTCAGAAGCCAGAGGCTAGGGAGATCATAGGCCCTAGGGCCTAACCTGCAATTATTATTGTGCTAAATGCTATTAAGTGCTGTCTCAATATTTACATTTATACCTATAGACCTTGGCTGCTATCAGCAATGAGTAGCAGTCAACAGAGAGATGCATAACTGGTCAAAGTACTGACACCGAGAGACTGAGTTCTTAGCCCTAAACAGGACATCTAGCAGCCTCCTAATCCCGAGGGCTCAGGGAACATCCTGGAAGGGGAGGCAGAATGTTAAGAGCTGAGGGATGGGGAGGAGTGCTGTGGAATGCTGTCTTGGGCTATCGCTCTCATGACCACACAGCAGCTGCACAGATGTGCATGAGATACAGCCAACCAAAATTCCAAGACAGATGGTGTAGCTGATCTGCAGGCCCCAGCCCCTTACTGAAGAGATAGATACTGGCAGTCAGTAGTTGCTGGGGGTGGGAGATAGATGTGCTTGGCACCCCTGCTAGGGTTCTCATGCTGCCGTGGATGTCCCCACAACCATGCACATGTGGGCAGCACTTAGTGGGTAATAATAATAATAATAAGACCCAGAGTGGGTTCAGCAGTTAAGAGCCCCTGGGTTCCAGCTCCATCTGGTCTGACCTCCACACGAGTGCACTTACACACAGGCAGGCATAGCACTCATCCACATAAAATAAAGTTAATAAAGAAAATATTTTTTAAATTTTATTTATTTTTGTATGTGTATGAATGTACTGTCTGCATGTATGTTGGTGCACCCGTGTCGTGCAATGCCGCGGAGGTCAGAAGAGGGCATCGGATTCCCCTGGAACTGGAGTTATAGAAGGTTCTCAGCTGCCATGTGGATGCTGGGGATTGGACCAGGGTCCTCTGCAAGAGCAGTCGGTGCTCTTAACCGCTAAGCCATCTATCTCTCCAGCCCTAGAAAATATTTTTAGACATGAAGTTGGGAAGGGTATGTGTTTGAGGGGTAAATAAGGGAGTTGAGGGGTTTGTGGGGAAATCGTGACGTATTTCATTGTATACATGTATAAAACTTATACATGTAAACAAGTATAAGAACAAAGAAAAAAAAAGTGTTTTCCCTGGTGCTAGTGCACACTTTTAATTCCAGCATTCAGGAGGCATAGGCAGGTGGATCTCTGAAATTGAGATCAGCCTGATCTGCATAGTGAGTTCCAGGCCAGCTGGGGCTACTGGGAGGAAGAACCTGCCTTAAAAACAAACCGATGATTTTAAGTGATTGCCCCAGGGCATTCAGGCTTGGTTTGGCCACACCCCAGACTGCCATCCGTTCTCCCCAGGGGTGCCTTATGGGAGGAACTCTCCTCTCCCACCTCTGAGAACTCTGAGGTTCCGCTAGCTCCCAGAGGCCCTGCAGCAGTGGCAAGGGAAGCCACGCCCACTTCCTTCCCAGTCGGGTGCAGGGTGTAGAAATGACCACAGAGCTTTCAGGGAGGTCTTAGCAGCACTGCCAGCCTGGGGTTAGACTGGACACCCCAGGTTCTCGAGGCAGAAGAAGAAACAGATACTCCTGCCCCGTGGTGGCATCTTCTCACAGCAGCAGCCTCGACGCTTAGCAAGGGACAGTGCTGAAGCAGAAAACCCACAGCCTTGGGACTCACAAGAGCATGCACCTCCAGGAACCTTTGCTCCGTAGCGCAGCCTTGTGCGTTCAGTAGCCTAGGCTGTCACAGGGCGCTGGGATCCACCATGTTCAGAACCTTGGGGCATCCCCAAAGGGATTTGCCCTGCTGTAAGGCCCTGACTTACTCATAGTCAGCTGGGATCCCAGAGACTTTGGAAAGGCTTAACAGAAAAGAACCTTGAAACCGCTGAAGTTTCCAGCTTTGGAGAGTCTTCTTTGCCAAACAATTACATTCCCAGAAGTTCTGTGCCAAAGTGTTTGCAGCCTATGAAAATTTATCCACGTGCCTATTGTCTGACATCACCTTAGAGCTTTTTGATGGTGCTCAGGTCTGGAGTCGTAACTGTGGGTTCTGGGTAAATTATTTCCTCCTGCTCTCCTTCCTCCTTTTCTCCTCCTCCTCCTCCTCCTCCTCCTCCTCCTCCTCCTCCTCCTCCTCCTTCTCCTTCTCCTCCTTCTCTCCTCCTCCTCCTCCTCCTTCTCCTCCTCCTCCTCTTCCTCCTCCTCCTCCTCCTTCTCCTCCTTCTTCTCCTCTTTCTCCTCCGTCTCCTTTTCCTTCTCCTTCTCCTTCCCTCCTCCCCCTCCTCCTCCTTCTCCTTCCCTGATTATCAATACCTTGTGAATGAATTGAAGATTTTTTTTTTTTGGTCTTTTTGAGACAGGGTCTCCCTGTAGCCCTAGCTGTCCTGGAACTCACGCTGTAGACCAGGCTGGCCTTGAACTCACAAAGATCCCCCTGCCTCTGCCTCCCGAGTGCTAGGATTAAAGGCGTGCTCCACCACGCCAGGCTTGAATTGAAGATTTTCATCATCTCATATATTTCCACAGGACCTTGCTTGGGATCACTGTAGGTAATGGATAAGAAGAAGCAGGCAGATCTTTGTAAGTTCAAGGCCAGCCTGGTCTACAGAGTGAGTTCCAGGACAGCTGGAGCTACAGGGAGACCGTCTCGAAAAGACCAAAAAACAAAACAAAACAAAAAAAAAAACAAAAAAAAGAAATTGATTTTTATAGAGGAAGCCTGTTGGATAATATACATGCTTGTTTCATTACTGTAACAAGAGAAGAAAAATAGTGTTCTGCTTTCAATATGGCATCTCAGTGACAGCAAAAGTCACAGGAGTATCCAGTTAAGAAGTACTGCCTCAGGAGGTCAAGTAAATCTTAATGTTGATGAAGGAAACTCCTGGTATTTCCAAGGATGCCTCAAGAGCATTAGGACCATGAAGAAGACAGTCAAATTACGGAGCAAAGATAATTACATGAGAAATTAAGCATCACTTATTTCGTCTTTTGTCACAGGCCAGCTCTGTTTATCATCCACAGGTGATGAAGAAACAGTTGTGTGTGTGTGTGTGTGTGTGTGTGTGTGTGTGTGTGTGTGTTTGAGGCTCAGCAGGGGAATGAACGATCGATGAAGAGTAGGACAGACCAGCAGGTAGGGCAGGTGCCACCAGAGATCCTGGTGGAGAACAAGGGAGTAGGCTGTGTACAGCCTTGGGGTGGACTGGTTCACTGGCACCAGGAAACCCCAGGTGAGTGTGGAGTGTGGTGACAAGAAGGCCTTCAGGGCATCCTGTGAGGCCCAGCACCCAGGCTGGATGCCATCAGTCTGGGAGAGGGCCTGATTCAAAGCACTTCCTTCTTTGCAGGCCATTTTTCCTGTCTAATGCAGAGGTTTGTAGCCTTGCTCCTGCAGAGGCATGCTCTATGGTCCAGTTGGATGCACTGTGCCTGTGCTCTGATTCTCTTCCCAACAGGCTGTGTAGCCAAAGCAAGTCCATGTAACTTCCTTGGGCCACCAATCTCTGATAAGTTGATGAGTTTGGCTCGGTGAGCTCTAGCATCCTAGAGCCTGTCTTCAGACTGGTTTATGATCCTAGTTTCTAACACAATGTAGTGAATATGTATATATGAGCCTGGGAAATGGTGACTCATGCATGTTTGAAGCTCCAGTACAGTCACATGAAAAACAGCTCTGGAGTATGGCATTCCACACAAAATTAAACAGAATTATCAGATAATACATCAATTCCACTTTTGTATCTAGCACAAAACAATTGAGAGCAGGACTCAGTCAGATAACTGCAAAGAGCGGTAATTGCAGTGGCCAAAAGGTGATGTGTGTCTGAACTTTTCCTGGGGAGATGAACAAAAGTTAATTCACTCCAGATAAGGGATTAGCAACAGATCAAAGAAAGGATTGCATTTAAATTTATATTTTGAAACAATTATTTTAATTGGCGTTACTTACAGAAGCACAGTCAGCTTATGGGTGGCTATTCCACTGAGATGGAAAACCTCTTTTTCCTGTAATTTGTAACCGTGTGGGATCACTGAAGGACTACACTTAATCTTCGAGGAGAGCTTGGGCCTTTTGATTCCATTCCTATGTCCATGACAGAAAGTCAGTGGGTATGACCTTGGGCAAGTCTCCTTCAGATAATGAAGTTGCCAACAGTTCAAACAAGCAGTGGTTGTCCATGTCATAGCACAACACTGTGCCCCTTACAACTCTTACAATCGTTCTTCTCTGATGTTCTCTGAGTCAGTGAGTCGGCATCAAACACTGCCACATCCCACTTAGGGTTGAGACTCAGCAGTTACTTTTTCTCACCACTCATGAGACTCTGCAATGACATCTGCTCATTGCAAAAAGAAGCTGCTTCTACCAAAGATAACAGCACCAATAATCTCTGGACATAAACACAGATATTTAGAAAGCAATTTGATAGCCACATTATGTACATATAGCTAAAGAAGAGATGTAGCTTCTGCCCCTGGGGCCTGTGACCTCTCCAGCCACATGTTTTTGTCCTGGTTTACAGTACCAGATGTGAATTCCTTCCTGTGGAGATGGCCTGAAATCTGATCAGAAAGTGGCTGAGTACACCCATAACAGTCACGCCACTATGCGTCAGTGGGCACATCATGCCTGGAATGTTGGTTATGTAGCACAGTTGGGTAGGACTGTTTATGACCATTCTCCTCAAGCTGCCTACATACTGCCTACATACTGCCTACATACTGCCTACATACTGTCTACATACTGTCTACATACTGCCTACATACTGCCTACATACTGTCTCCTGGTACTATAAAAAGAAGCCAGCAGTGAGGAAGCTCACGGTTCACCATCAGCTTCATTTCTCCATGTTCTGTAGCAAAACATGAGATGATTTCAGCAATAGGATTTTACTATTTAATTCTTGTATACAACAAATAGATGTAGCAACAGCCTGTATTGCTTTGGGGACCTCAGAGGCTTCCCTGGCCAACAATACATGGGGAGTAGCCTGCCCCTGGCACTGGGATTTTCATTTAGTAACCTCACGACTTCTGAAGCATCCTCTTCCATGCACACAGGGCACCTCTGTCAGCCGCTGTTACAATGTTTTTGGACACAGGTATTGGTAGTTTTTCTCCTCATTCACCTTGTCACATGTCATATGTACCTCACCATAAAGTCCCCCAGAATTTCACAGCTGTGCCTGGCCCTTAAAACCCATGTGAGCTAATTTCCCGTTAGGGGTGCTTTCATGTCATTCAGGTGCTTTTCTTTCTTTTGAAAAGTTTATTTTTATTTTAAGTGTGTGAATGTTTTGCCTGTATGTGTGTACGTGCATCACATACCTAGGCAATGTGGAGCCCAGAAGAGGGTGTCAGATCCCCTGGAACTAGAGCCACCGTGTGGGTGCTGGGAACTGAACTTGGGTCCTCTGGAAGAGCAGCCAGTGCTTTTAACCACTGAACCATCTCTCCAGCCCCCAGATGCTTTGCTAAATCAGAGCACTCAAGAGTTTAGCATCATGCCATCTATGAAATCAAACCCTCTGGGGGCTCACTGAAGGCCTACCACTTAAATTCCAAGCAAGTGCTGGTTATTGTCAGGAGTTAGCAGCTAAAGGGATACTAAAGAAAAATGTTAGCAAGGTCCGATATAGCATGAAAAGATTCCATCACTTCTATTAATTGTTTTCTCATGGATAGGAGGCATTACCTCAGCCCCCCACTATCCAGATTCATTCTCTATGAATGTCCTGCTTCTTCACCTTGTGGTGCTGCCTCAAGGCTGCCATGTACCTCCCCTCCTTCCACAGCCATGGTGGGGGCCAAACTGATTCTTGTTACTCTGACTGGCCTAAGGCCGAGGGGGAATATGGCTCTGTCCTCTTGCCTGATGTTTTTCTTCAGGCTCCCTGAGTCTGAGAGTCTTTGGTCCCAAGCTGTGGTTCACTGTGACCTCTCTATTGACTCAATGTATGAGGCTCTAGAGAGGACATTGAATTAGATTATCAATTTCCATACCTAGTATACTTTTCTTACAGGAGAGAAATATGCACAGTGCATTCTGGGGGAATAACAATTCAACCTGAGACAACTGAGTCATCTTTCTAGCTCCTTCCTTGTTGAACTTTTATTCTGGCTTTACAGCCTTCAAAGCACAAGCATCGAATTTGGCTTTCTGCCTTTTTATTTTTTTTCCTTAGAAACAAACCCTGGGGGATGGAGAGATGGCCTAGCGGTTAAGAGCACCGACCGCTCTTACAGAGGACCCAGGTTCTATCCCCAGCACCCACATGGCGGCTGAGAACCATCTGAAACTCCAATTCCAGGAGAACTCCAGTTCCAGGGGAATCTGACACCCTCTTCTGACCTCCGTGTCACTGCACGACACGGGTGCACATACTTGCATGCAGACAGTACATTCATACACATACAGAAATAAATAAAAAATTAAAAAAAAAGAAAAAAGAAACAAACCCTGGCCTGACACAAACAGGCCCTTGTCTGCTTTATCTTTTTCTTGTCCTCTCTTGATTGCATTAACACTTCATGAAAATGATTTACATGTCAGTCTAAACTATTCAGTTCTGCCAGAGCCTCTCCTACTTCCTAAAGATCATGTCCTACTGTAGGGCTCAGCAAGCTCTACTCAGTCCTGGGGTCCCCGCTGAATAAACCCCTTCCTTGATTCACCTGTGAGCACAGTCCTATCCATTCCTGTGAGCCAGGCATGGAAGACTGCCCCTCCCATGCCCAGATCCATCAATAATGCCTGTCCTTCTACTGTCCTTCAGTCCCTGTATTCATGGGGTCTCAGCTAGAGAGAACCGAGTGGCCCTCGGGGCTCCTATGATCCTGCCTATCAGTGACCTATTTTCCTCATATTGTATCAGACCATGCAGCCTCTGTCTTGTGAAGGATTGGTAGTTGTGCCATTCAGTTCTTTGCTTCTAAAACACTCTGATCCCATCTGTCCCCCGGAACCTCCACATCATGTCCCACAGCGAGAGACTCTCATTTCTTGTTTAAAAGTCTTTCCAATTCAAATAGTTCAGGGGCAGAATATTCCCTCATTACCATATTTTCCTGTGCTCAGCCCTTATTAAGGCTCCCATCTGACTGCTGTGCCATAGGTTTTTCCTTCCTCTGTACTGGACCTGAAGGGTATCTTCTGCCTCTTCTACCTTATTCTCAGCCTCTGACTGTCCAGTTCTTCCCTTGGGTTTCAAGAGCAAAGATGTAACTGGTGCTTTCTTTCCCACAGGCTCCTCCCACCCCAGCCAAAGAAGCAGAAAATCAGTATGTCTATCTCATTCTCTTTATTTCATTTTTTCCTTCAGATTTGGAAGTTAGCATGGAAGATAACATCTGCATGTCCTTTTCTTGTTGTAATTCCTCCCTTACATGGGTGAGTTCTTTCTGGGAAGACAGCTCAGCCCAGAGCACATCTTATTGCTCAGAACAAGGGCCACAGGGCTGAGGCCACAACCTTCTTACAGCCCCATCTCATACATACAATTTCTAGAAATTATAATGCATTCTTTAGTACATCAGCTACTTGGGGATCATCTCTGCACCCACGTGGTAGCCCACTATTCATCAGAGGAAAATTTATTCAGCTGCTATATTCATACCTAGCTCACAGGGCTGGACAGGACTGTGCTCACAGGAGAGTCAGGGACCCCAGGACTGAGTAGAGCTTGCTGATCCCTACAGTGGGACATGATCTTTAGGAGGTAGGACAGGCTCTGGCAGATCATACAGAGAAAGATTGCCACCCCAGGATTCCCCCACATGGACTGATCAGGGTTAATTGCATATCTTTTCACCCATAGCAAGAACAGAATACCTGCTTTTGTGGCAGGAAGGCATGGCTGTCCACATCTCAGGAGGGCCAGCATACTGGGCCAGCCCCTGCAGAGGCTCCAACCTCAGCCCTCCTGACAGCTTAGCTTCACTTGCATAGTTCTTCACACACCACAGAGGCTCTGAGAATGCTCCTCCCCAAATCAACTTTGGTATTGTCCCGCCTTACTTTCATGTGGCAAGTGCTGTGTAAACTTTTCCTGGAGAGAGTAACAAACGTCTGTTCACCCCAAATAAGGTGAAAGAAAGACCAAAGAAGTGATTCCAGTTACAGGAGATTAGGTGAGGGCTTACTTATAAGGGCAGCTATGCCACTGAAGGGGGACTCTCTCAGTCCTTCAGTGACTATATTCTGTCTATACATCCTTGGGGAGGAATGTGGCATTATGAGTTCTGTCTTCGCTCTATGTCAGAAACTTGACAGGTTTGACAAGTCTCTTCAGGTAATCACAACTGCAGACCATTTTAAAAGGCAGTGGCCATGTCATCCCTGGAGGACAACTTTCCAAAACAGAGGAAAACCCATGCATTTAGTGGCAGATGAATGGGTAAATAAAATGGAGCATATGTGTACCATAGTGTAGGCAGCCTTAAAAATGGAGACATAAGTCACACTGACCAACACTGAAACTTTACTCTAAGTGAATTAAGCCAGACACAAAAGCCCAATACTGCTTAGTTCCACTTATGTGAGTGGTCAAGTTCCTTGAGGCAAGAAGTAGAATGTGGGGGGGGGCACTGGGGCAGGGGAAGAGAATGGGGAGTTACCGCTTAGTGGATATGGAGTTTCAGTTTGAGAAGATGGAAATGTTCTGGGTGGTGGTGATGTTTGCTCTATGTAAATATACTTCATACTATTGAAATGTATATAATTAATTAATTTTTGTGTGTGTGTCTTTTTGAGACAGGGTCTCCCTGTAGCTCTGGCTGTCCTGGAACTCACTATGTAGACCAGGCTGGCCTTGAACTCACAGAGATCCACCTTCCTCTGCCTCCCAAGTGCTAGGATTAAAGGTATGCGCCACCACACCCGGCTAAAATGTTAAGTTTTATGTCATATGCTTTTTACCATGATTTAAAAAAAAAGCAAATACTGGGGCCAGGTGCAAGGTACTGGCTTCTGAGTTCTTGGTCAAAGGAGTCCCAGAGGACTCCCCGATTAAAATTCCTCCTGGGAGGAATGTGCACACTTGGTATCCCACCTCCCGAGGCCTAAAGGCAGAGTGAGGAA